>JAUBOD010000843.1:104625-131906 GCA_032353885.1 Nothura maculosa | reverse complement strand
GTGGAGTCTCCTTCTCTGGAGGTCTTCAAAACCCGCCTGGATGCCGCCCTGTGCCACATGCTCTAGGTGTCCCTGCTTCAGCAGGAAAACTGGACTAGATGATCTCTAGAGGTCCCTTCCAACCTTGAATATTCTGTGATTCTGTGATTAGCAGAAAAATCACCTCTGGCTCAATAGAAATGCAGTAAGTGGGAGTAATAGTCTTTCCTTTGCACTATCCTACCTTGTCAAAGAGTTCTCTGACCCTTGGGCCCTGTGCTGGCACTGACCTGCAACTCAAGCTGCTGAAGAACCACATCTCTGATGCTGTGAAGCTATGCATGAGATATGGCAAGTGAGGGGGAAGGAAGCAGCTTTCCACTTCTATCAAAAACTTCATGTTCCAGATGGATTAAGGAAACATAAAAAGAGGCATAAATGAATAAGTGAAATAGGGACAGGCAGATGGGTCACAAGCTTTCCTGAGAGCTTTTCTATACGCAGCTTCTCTGGTTCTACCACCATCAAATCTGCAGTGTCCTGCTGGAGAAAGGACATTATTCCAAATGAATAAAGGTCCAGCCCAGGGGCTTCCATGCAATGACTCCGAAAGGCTCGCTGACATTGACCTTTGACAACTTTACCAATTTAAAGACTTCTAAGGGACTAGATGGGTTTTGAAGTTCTCAAATCTACTTCCATCTAGTCTGAGAGCATGCAGTTCACTTCTAACTTCTAACTCATGTTTTAAAAGCAACTTTATCCTAGTTTTTATTCTGTCTCAACACCCTTATGCATCTGCAAGTTCCTGTATCACCAGGCCCATTCCTTCTAAGGAGGACTTCATTAGATGTGGGTGTTTGGCACCACTGGCATGTCAGGAATCTCCCCTCCCAACTTTAAAAGCAGAAAGAATTAAAGCAACTAACTGGGAAGGTCTTTTGACCACATATGTCCCTCTCCTTTCAACTGCTTACATAGCAGATGTTAGAAGAGCCTAAAAAAAACAGTATTTGGGGCTATAAACCAAAAGATGCACAACCTGAGCTCCATTGCTCCATCCAGGCACACACGGTTAAACACGGTCTTCATCTTCTTTCCTGCCAAGTTTCTTCTCTCAAAAACCTCTTCTACTAAGGAGATAAAAGAGGTCTGAAAAGGTGCTTGAAGGACATGCCACTTTGCAAGAAAGAAGGAGAATCAGCCCCAAGTACAAAAAAAAAAAAAAAAAGAAGTAATTTCAGAGACAAAGAAGTATGCAGGTATCGATCAGTAGCTACTATTCCAGCTACTTCTGGACACAGAGATCTTTACTTCTCACTAAGGCTTTATCTGTGCTGGGAAACCTCTCATTTCTCAAGTGCTGTGCCATATCACAGGACTGTGCAATACCCATGTGTCATTTTATTTGTATATTTGGAGTCAAGAAGAGCTTTTACTGTCTCAAGAAACACATTTACTGCCAGCAAACCCCTCAGCAGTTCCACAGAAGAACTGAAGTGCAGTGAAATAGCTCTCCAGAAGGTGTCCCTGAAGAGTCACTGCATATTTTAAGCATTATTCCCAAGATTTTTCAAGACACCTTTTTTTTTTTTTTTTTTTTCCCCAAACACTCCCGAAACTTATATATTAAATTTAGGCCAAGTGACAATTGTTTTTCCTCCTTTCTCATTGTTTTATTAAGTGACGCTCCTGCAGACCATATAGTGGAAACTATCAAAACAGGCCAGGAAACAAGCTCTTCTCATACCAGAGCCACACAGATACTGAGAAGTGGATAGAGACTACCCTTATCACTGAGATTTTTCATGGTTTCATATATATTATCCCAGATATTCCTCCCTCTTCCTTCATCAGCATAGTTGCAGAGTGCAACTAGTACAGCTGTGACCTACAAAAAATGGTAATATGGGAAGATTTTGCTAACAGTTTAGCAATTCTTTCTCATGTTTTATGTACAGAGCATTGGACAAAGAATAGGAATAGAGTGTGGATACTTCTTTCAAAGGCATCAGCTACCGATCAGTGCAAAGCTGTTATTTGGGCTGGGACATAATATCACATCTGGGAAGATCCCTGATGGCATCTTCCAATGGCGATCTGCTGTTTGGAAAGGAAGGAGGGACAATAGTCGGAGAGTCTGGATGGCAAACACAGTATTTCAAAGTCAAGTCTAAGATGGAAAAATCATCCCCCCAAAGACCCCAGTAGAATGAGTTTGTGCTTGCAGAAGTAGAGTGGGTACAAAACTGCCCTGGGCCTTTGTATGTTAATACAAAGACATGTAAGGAATAAAGTGGTGAAGCCTTCAATAGGATTAGACTAGACATATTAAAGCATTTCTTTGGTAGTTTCTCATAAGATTATAAATATTCTGTATAATTATCATCAGCTGGAGCAGCCAAAACGATAAAGTGGCTGAAAGTGTGAATTCATTATAAAAATTATAGAATATCCACATGAGAGGGCACTGTGGGAGATGAAGAAGGGGAGCTAAGAAAGCTAATCCACTCCTTAAAAACATTTAATAAGTCCAAAACATACCCCACGAGTCCTGGTGTGGACCAGTTGGCTCTTTGCCACCTCCAGCTTCGTTGCAATGGAAACTGGATCCATCCACTCAGCAAATGCTGACGGGGAACAAAGCAGCCCTGCCAGGGTTTGCTGGCACGAGCACCATTCCCACGCATTGCCCTGTGTCCCCTCCAGAGAGCAGGACTGCGGGTAACATGCTTAGGCATGCTTAGGCAAAGTGTCCCTGCCTGGCACCAGCGCCCAGAGCTTTGTCTTGCCTCCCCTCTCTATTTTCTCCCGTCTTTTTAAGGGCTGAACTGTCTGAAACAGCCAGGGGGGTTCTCTTGCAGACCTCATTGCGCTCTGCCCCAGCGAGCACAACTAATAACCCACAGCTCGCAGGGTTTAATTGAGGCTCCGAATAACAGAAAGAAAGTACCAACCCCGCCAACAAAGGCGAAGGAAACCTCGCCGCGGAGCGCAGCTGCCACTCACGCTGCTCTGTGCTGGGCACTCACAAAAGCTGCTCTATTTGCATGGAAAGCAGCTCCCCCGAAAAAAAAAAAATAGAGGCAAACAGAGGCTGGGATGAATTCCATGGAGTCCCCATGGCAGAAAGCATCCAGTTTGCTTAACACCAGCAACCTGGTTGCATGATTTTGTCCCACAAGGCGATGTTTTAGGGAGCCGTGGAAGCCTAGGGGAATGATGTACAGGCCAGTGATGAAAATCACTGTGAACCAGAGGATGCTTTTTCAGCTTGGAACACAAAGCAGATCGGCCTTTCTGCAGGCACTGGTAAGAAAAATACTAATTAGTGCTAAGTGTAGTGATAGGCTGACTCTTTTGCTTAGTTACTCATTCATTAAAGTGAAATTAATCTGGATTTAGATCAATGTAAATGAGCACAGAATGTAGCTGGGTGTTTTGTTTTGTGAATACCCGCCTGCTGATGTGGCTGACAGCATAGAAACAAAGTTAAAAGCGAGGCTTACATAAACTAATCACAAACTGAGCCCTGAGCAGGGCCTGTTTTGAAACAGGGATGCATCCCGATACAGCTGCTAAAATCCACAGCTGTTTCTGAGGTCAATCAAATGTTTTCACGAATTGAGATCTACATGAGGCTCAAAAAGAGTTATTGTGGAGCAAAGAAAGGAGGCAGGAATGGTCCCCCACTTGCAATGACAGCCTTGGCCTAATAAATAGTGATGAAGTTCCACGTGGAACAGGTCACATTCTTGTTTTGGCCTTGAGTTGCACAGAATACCTCTGTATCCTGTCCCATACAGACCCTGTCCCAACAACACTTCAGATTAGACTTCATGGTTTAGTGTGTAGAAATCCAAATCCACGTGGTGCAAAGACTGCATGTGCGGAAGGACCAGATGGCTGCCCTGGAAAAAGGCAAAAAGTTGCAAGTATTCAAGACTAGCTGTAGCACTAGTGTAATATGCTCCAGTGTTTCCATAACTAAACAGTCCCATTTATTGTTGAGTGTCCAACACTTCTCATATGCCTCCATGTTAAGTAGTAAAACCAGTCTAAACCTGGTCTTAGACTATGAAAGGAAGAGACAGACGCTTCTCTCCATTCCCTATCACCTTGAAACATGATTCCACACTCCTATTGACTTTCAGAAATGTTTTCTTGCTTGGGGATGGTCTGGTCTATGTTCGCAGATCACTAATTATAACAGAGCAAACCCATTCCATGTAAGGTTCCATGGAGGCCTATGGCGGGACAAGGACAGGCCCTGTGCTGGTAATGGCATAGATGGTAATGACTGAGCTGGCAAAGTACATCCCTCAGGATGGCACTTTTCCCACCTCCACTGTGGCAAAGATGTGAAGTGAAGTAAGTGTCTCAACACTCTGTACTCCTTCCTTGAGCTATCCAGAACCAGCAAGGATGAGGCTGAGTTAGTCCAGTTTTGCTCAGAACACAGAACACGGGAGATGAGGACAGAGGCCTTTCAAAGTTAGCTTAGACTCATATCATCCATGTGCATCTCCTTTTCTTTCCTTAGTGTGTAGACAGGACACACTATACATCATATAATAGCAGAAAAACTCATCACATTTATAATTTTGAGGCCCACAGCTAGTTAATTGTTCCCTTTCTGGAACAGAGGGATGGACATGGACTCAACAGCAGTTCCAATGTGGAGCAGGCATAAGAAGATGCCTCTTTCCTTGTGAAGTGCTAGACATGCGACAATGTTTACTGTGCCCTTAACTGACTCAGGATTAGTTACCAAGAAATAACTTGGCAGCCTTCCAGGCCACCACACAAGAGAAACACTCTATTGCCCACGCACAAAGTCTTCAATTTGTCTCCAATTATCTCCATTAGAGCGCTCTTGGCCTTCTAATCAGCAACATGTTTGACATTTTTCCTTCTTCCCATCTTCTGCTCACGCCACAGTCAAGTTGGCTGCAATGAAACAACCCCTGCATTTCACACATATAGATTTAAACATCCCTCCAAGCAGGGTCTGCTAGGTAAGAGTCCCACATGTCTGGTGACTCTTCCTTTTGGAAGAAACCATAAGAAAAATATTTTGTGGAACTTGCAAATGTCAGCTCAGCTCCCACTGTCAGATTCACCGATTTTAGAACTACAGTGAACTATGACCAGCACCTAGGCCCCTGTTGTACAGGAGAGCAGATACATCATGTCCTGCAGAGATATCTTCTACTGGGGAAGATTATTTTTTCCTCTCTCAGAAGAAAATGCTGTTAAATATAAGAGTTTGAGATTAAGCTGAGCAAGACAATATCTCCCACAAAGACATCAGCCTGCATTTTAAAGAAGCTGGAGGGGCACAATCTTCCATCCTCATTGGTGAACTTGGTGATTAATTATCCTCAGAGCTAAAGAAAGCATTTTTTTCCCCTTGCATGTCCCTTCTCAGCCTCTAGTTCCTAATTCTGCCTCTGGTGAAGGGACTGAGATGATCAGTGTGACACTATTTTTCAAAGCTGCCTGGACCACTGTTTTGATATTTTCAATTCCAACTCAAAAAAATAATCGTCACTGACAGTCATATCCCTTAATATATTTCCTTTCTTTATTAAGTGATTTGGGAAATTTGTTTCCCTTTATTTGGAAAAGTATTTAATGGGCATGATTTTATGAAGTCAGTGCAAAATCACTTATAACTCCTGATAAAACAGTAACTTAAAGCTAAAATTCAGCTTCAGCCTGCAGCAAACTAAAGCACTAAACAGACTGGCAGTCTTCTTCTGAGGGAAGTATATCTTAACCTTAGAACAGAATAAATAATATTAAATAAAGAAATAATATCTGTTTCATTAATCGGAGTGTGTTATTGAAAACACCTTTCTCTGAGTGTAATAAAGGTGATATAATAAAATGTAATAAAGCTTCAGAGGGACTTCACAGGCCTTTCAGTAAACTTGCAGTGCATAAAGAGAGAATGGGAATTATATCTCTGGGTGGTGAAGCAGTTCTTATGGAAGAACAAATTATCCCCTGACCAGCAGCAAGTCTTGAATCATGAGAGTCACACTTATTATAATTACTGATCAGGAATCAATTTGAACTTGCAGTTTTGGAAATAGACGTAGAAGATTAGGCTTTACCTGTATCTTCTATGCTGATCTGCAAGGAGGGCTCTCCAAACAACAGCTTGGGAATGAGAAAGGAGGAATGTTTAAGAGGCTCTACACTATAGGCAGTGCAAGTAACTGGTCTACCACACTGCGATGGCATTTTCTACAGTTATGCAGTAATTATTATTTGCAATCACTATTTCATACATATACCTAACTGTATTCATAAGTACAACTTACATGTGTAAGTACTTTTAACTAACATTGTCATGGTGTACATTATTAGAATCACTTCCTGAGCTGTCTCATTCAACTTGTGAGAGCATTCACCAACCAAACTTCAATTTCAGCTCTGTATCTCTCTCTTTCACTGAAAAGAGGCAGAGCAGAAGCAGAGAATCCAGGAGGAAAGGTTAAACGCTGCTGGTCTGAATTTTTTTGAGTAGTAGGCATAGTGTTATTATTTCTCTAGGTGAAAGAAATAATTTAAGGAGTGTCATCACTTCAGCACAGTTCCTCTCCATCTATAAACTGAAAAGTGCAGGGAGAACCAAAACGAGGTGTCTAACTTGAGGTTTCACTGAGAGTGATATGAAAAGTTCACTCTAAGAGCAAGAAAATGAGTAACGTCCAGACATGCTTTCTTTTTTTTAAGAGGTCCTACCAATTCCAGGAAAATCATGCACAATGTGTAGGAAAAAAAACAAAGAGAAGTCAATGTATACAATTATAGATACATTGCACATGTGTCTGCATACATTCTCCGCCTGTCCCTACAAAATTACATAGTTAACATCTCCTAATTTAATGAAAATACAGTCTGTGCTATTCTGAAACTGGGAAACTCTGCTCTCTCTCATGGGAGCACAGATCCACCCAGAAGAAATAGCTATGTTTAGCTATCCCTGTGGTTTCCAGTCCTTAGATGTTATTTTTATTTACTGAAAGAATATAACTTGATTCACATCTACTCACATAAAATATATCTATTTATATATATATACTGTATAAAAACCTTTAGCTGATGCTACCAAAAGAAGCAAGTGCGGAAGAGAAGGTAAGAAAGGATGATGGATGGAATCTGCCTGGCAAACCACATAATTTCATGCTAGGAGCTTGGGTGATGCTGATGTCCCACATCAGCAAGCAGTCAGGAAGAGCCCACATCATCAGCTTGTACATTTAACTAAATGATGTGATCAATACTTAGCCTCCAGTTCAATTTGAAATCATCCAGTTACAGAGAGCGGCTCCTTGGGCTCAGCTTATGTTCTGTACTCAGTCCCACTGCTTTCTTGAGGCAGCAGGTTACTTGGAAGCTTAGGGCATAATAAAGTGTGGATGGGGGGAAGAAAAACCACAAGCAAACAAATCTCTTTCTAACTATGAACTTACTGGCATAAAGTTATCTGTTCCTCCTGGCAATTCTCCCTCTCCTGCTACCACAGCAGAGAGTAAGGGGAGTAGAAAGCTCCTTTCCTGAAAAGCTCTTTTTTTTTTTTTCCTGTATGTATTGTGGTGAAGGGAAGACGATTATTGGGAAGAAAAAGAACAGAAGATGAAAGGGCCAGCCTGCCACAATTATATCCTTGAGTGCTCCTGAACTGTTTCTGGACCACACTAATGTAGCATCATCCTGACACGGCATCAATGACGCTTGCCAGTCAACATCAGAAGAGGCACTAGGACATGTTTGGGATATCAATACCCACCTTCTGTACCCTGCTACATAACAGGAGTGAGGAAAAATCTTCTAAAAGGAATTTCTACATTCCCTTTAAATAGCTTCTCTTTCACTATTCTCTTTCCTGATAAGAAAACAAACTATTTTTTAGAGTTGAAGAAGACTGATCCTGCCATTAAGTATCAGCCCCAAATCAAATCCTTTTTATGTTTGGGAACACTAAGTTTCTTGTACAAACCTGCAGAGTTTCTCATAGTAAAGAAAACTGCACCACATCTAGCAGCGGATTTGTGCTTTAATGATGCAATAAATTGACCAAGGTGGTAAGAATATCACAGAAAGCCAAACACAGAGCTGGCTGTGCTTCAAGAGACAAAATGGAAAGGGATATGGATGGCACTTTCAGCAGCTGAGATAGATGATAATCCTCTAAGGTAAGTCCTGAGTCCTGCTGGGAAATTTCAAGGAACCTAAACCACTTTCGCAATGTTTTAATAGCTTAATCCCAAGATAAAGTACATGTAAATCAGTCAACCAGTATCTTTCCTGACATCTTTTATTGTCCTGCTGTGTAAGCTTAAGAAAACCACTGTATTCATGAGAATTAACTCAGTGCTGGTGCAAATAACTGTACAAGGTTTATCTTGCTACACTAGTGCATGGAAAGTAGTTGCTAGTGAGATACTGCTCTACAAGAAATAGAGGACTGAAATTATTCCATGGTCTACATGAGAGTCACGGTAATAAACTAAACTAAGGCCATGAATGTTAAAAGTTGAAAGAAAGAAAGGAAAGAAGGAGGAAAGAACGAAAAAACTTGCAGTAGGATATGAACAAAGAATAATATTATCGTCCCCATGAGAACAAGAGATGGGTCTGAAAATTTCAGTAGAGCACATGACCAAAGTATGCAATCTATGGATATCAGAGGAAAAAAAATTAAAAACCAGAGACTTTTCTTTATTATAGGCTCTCTGCACTAAAACAAATAAATATACCCACCTTCGAAGCCAAATAACTTGAGAGATGCAATCATCTCAAAAATAGTCCACAGAACCAAATGTGGTGACAGGGTGCAGTAACCCATCCCATTTTCATTTATTTAGTGGTTATGTGCTGTATTCTTATACCGTTCTACTTACACCTAACACTGTATTTTTAACTAAGTAATAATATTCATAAAGACTTTAAAATAAAATAAACAAATCCCACTCACTGGGATGAATTGCTAATTATAGATTAAAAAAAACCTTGATTCAAAACCAGACATAAAGAGATTCCTCTGTACCATCTGATATTCTGTGAAACCACTGTTTCACAGTATATAAAGCTATGAGCATATAGAAAAGTCATTAGGTAAGAAAATCATTATAAATCTTATATTAGAATATGGAAATTAATTTACAAAGTACTGTCAATGCCATTATGGAGTCAAAGAATAGTTTATCAGATACATAAACAAACCAAGCATCAGCTGCTATATTTGCTAAAGGAAATAAAAACAGCTGAAGGAAACAATGTTGAATTAAAATGTTTAGAGTTCTTCAAAGCACAGAAATTCTGCACTAATTTTTAAACAGCTCTGTTAAAAATCAATATGCATGACTCACTATTCCAACACAGAGCTTTCTGATAGCTCAGAGGAATTGTTAGCAGATATCTCTCCAAAAATATTGATTTGTGACTACCACAGTAAATTTGATGGGATTTTTTGCCCTTTTTTTTCAGATTACATTATATATTCTCAGTTTAGGCAAATCTCACGACCTGTGTGACATGAGTATGATAACACTGCCTTCCATTTGGCTCTGTGCTCTCTTAACTCCCCTCAGAAGAGCAGGCAACCCTTGAACAAAAAGACCATGAGTCTAGGAGGGGAGTCCTGTCTCTGCAGCTGGAGTTGGCGTGTTGCAGATCAGCTTCACTATGGTGACAACGTTAAACTCCATGTTTTTGCTTTCCAGTAGAACCTGTGGGGCTGGATGCTCTCAAAACACACTAAAAAATACAATGTCAAGCACTTAAAAAAAAAAGAAAGTAGAACTGAAGTTCTTCATCCAGACATGTTAAGAGGCTTTCCAAAGTACTAAAAAGGCCTCTTTTTTACCTCTGCTGGAGCTGTGCACAAGTAGTCTTTTCTATAAAAATAGAACAACTGTCTGCCCCAGGCATGTCCCATCTAGATTATGACACTTATTATGTATAGCACACACAGAGAAAAGGCAATATATTTCAAATGAGCCATGTTATCTTCCAACAAAATATAGGCTTGTGCAAATGACATGGATGATGAATTTACATTAACTTGTTTGAAGGTACCTACCTAAAGCTAAGTTACCTACCTGAGAAGGTAACTCAAACTAAACTTGAAAGATATTTGAAGATCACTACCTAAACACACATATAGAAACACTGTTGATTCAGACATTTGCTATCTTTCTAGTCCTCTTCATAGCCTCAAACCCACAAGAAGCACTAGCATTTCTTCCATTGGTCTTTTTTATTATCACTTCCTACATGTCAGTTCTTAGGCTGACAGTATGAGAAGATGATCAGAATGAATGAATAACTGGTTTGGTAACATGGCTGGGCTCTGTGGTTGCAGTTAAGGTCCTTTCCAGTTTGATTCCAGTATGCAAAGGGGTTTTTGTTTCTGAGCCTGACTTTACTGCAGTGAAAACCTGAAAGATCATGAAATAGAAGAGGATTTGTCAGCCTATCTCAAGATGCATCCTTCATGCTTCAATTAACAACAACAACAACAATAAGCTATTCCCAGCAAAGGTGTCTTTCAACCACAGTAATTAAAATAGCTGTCTCCATCTCTGTTAGTCTTGCTTGTACTTCAGCCATTAGTTGGTCTTTAAAGTGCTGTTTCCTTTTATGATACATCAACAGACTGCAGCAGGCAGTATCACACTGTTTTGTTTTGTTCTATTTTCACCAGAGGCCAATTTATCACAATGTAAGAGTTATAAGAGACACAGAAAACGAATGGAACCTTTTTTTTTTTTTCACATATATTTTCACTCCTGCCCACAATTTAAGGATTCCATACAATTTGGCAGTATCATATTAGATCCAAAATGACATATTTGATAATAGTTCTCTTAATTTTCATTTTATTATGTGACTGGACAAATACCATGGCCTTGTACAGCTGGACAAGAAACATAACACACATTTCTCAGCAGCAGAAGCCTGAAGAAGACATACAAATAATCAGGCTGGCCTATATATGTGTCTGGAATGTAAATCCTAGAAGAGTGATTTACTGGTGTAAGTAACTAAATATTATTGTATTCCCAGAATACCATGGGGAAAGATTTACCTTATTTGCTTTTGGCTGTCAAAGCGCAGAATCCACTATGCACAAGTCACCTAAGCTCTCTGAAGAGTTAATGAAACGAGATTCAGAGGTTGAATCATGCCTGTCTTGGACAGCCTTAAAAAAGGATGAATCACTCTCTGGAGGTGTCTCTCTCTTTCTGCTGACTATCAAGAGTCTAGATGAATAACTTTCAGGCTGCTGAAGCTAAGCAATTTGAATCCCACTGAAGATACCTGAAGGTAAAGACACAACATTATTTAATTGAATTTATAGATCTCAGTTCTGATCCAACATCTGCTTTAATCTCAGAAACACCCTCAAGAAATTAAAGTGATTTGCCAAAAATGCAATAGCACTTGTGGCTAAAATTCTGCTCCACCATCCTACTTGTGTCATCTTAGTACTGCAGCATTGCATAGTGTCTTCACTGCCAAAAGTGAGGAGTTTTTATAGCAGATAACTAATACATGTTATCTATCTTGCTATAAAATCCTGGGGGAACAAAGCACAATGATTTCTACTGCCACATAACTAAAAGAAATCTAGCCCAGAAGTAGAGGATTGATTTGATCTTCGCCAGTTACATTGCAGTAAAAATGTCGTGTATTTCATCTCCATAGGAGCTTTAATGTATTATGGATTTTTATTTGACTCATTGTGAAAAACAAACAAACAAAAAGCAACAACAAAAAGACCCTGATACTTCTGGTTGAAAGAGCACAGCATTATTTTCTAGGATTAAATATGCATATATGTGTATGTGTGTGTGTATTGCATGCAACATTCTTAATTATCTAAAGTACAGATGAAGTTATAGTCAAATTGACACTAAATTTTGACTATTAAGCTGTAATGAAACAAATTTTGAAAGCTAATATCAAGTCAGATTGCCATTCAACATTTTAGGACAGCATGTGACCATGTACCCAATTGAGCTATCTTTCTTGAAAGATACTCTCCCTACATCTGATCAGTATTTAGCATCAATACTTACAATTCCCAAAATGCCTAAAGGCATTTTATGCAGAGCTGCAAACTGTTCTCCATCATTTGTAAGTGCTTAATACAGCAGAACTTGTTTCAGACTCCTATTTGCATTTTAAAGAAACTAATTATTGCCTTATCAAAAAGCAGTTTCCCGAGGTGTTCAAAATGCTCCCACTGCTTTTATTTCATTTTATAAACAGATTACCAATTTGAGAAAAGGAATTTGGTCTTTGGGTGTAACTTGTAGAAACCTTGATGGGATTGAAACACTAACCCTGCAATTTGCTAACAAAAATAGCCCACCAGCTAAACCATGATCCATCTCTACCACTGTGGAAGAAATACTCCCAGCATACCAGTACAAGATGCTTCAATTTTGTTTGTTGGCTCAGATGATTTGAAAACAAAATGAGAAGTGAAATTCAGTTACAGAAAGAACTAATAACCTGTAAAAACATTCCACAGAGGACAGTGGGCCATGTGAGCCCTGGAAAATACAGTGGAAAAGGAAATTGTTATTTTATCTAAGCATGAATCCCAGGAACAATGTCTGGATGAAGATCTCCACTGCAGACAGCAAGGTTTACAAGGCATCAGAGATATGTTTAAAGTTTCACAATATTTGAAATTTAATGACAAGTCTTGATTTGGTCCTGGACACAGGGATAAATTTCACTGTCTTATAAATACAGGTCAAAAGTGATGGTGATATTTCCATCCCAAGACTATAATAATAAGTGATCCTGGGTAATTTTTTTCCGGTGCTGCTAATAACAGATACATTAACTAGAGCTGAGGTTTATCTAGGTTTACCTTCAGGTGATAGGAATACATGTGCAAAAAGTCACAAATTTTCCAGGAAAACTTATTAGATTAGAAAAACAGCTGACTAGAAAACAGCTATTTACCCAGCCCTTTTGTTCAAAGCAAGATTTTGCTGAAGAAGCTCAGGGATAGACTGCAGCAAGCAGTGGCTCGATGTATTGGATTTACCTAGGATGTTAAGATCTGCATTTCCCATTTGGTTTCTCATCCTAGGCTTTGGAAGCTTGAATATATGGAGCCAGGAGCATTAAAAAGAAACACAAAAAAACATGCTCACCATCCCACTATGAAGCTTGCACATTATACCCAAAGAACAGAAACAGTCTATGCTGAAACACACCATTAGATTTTTGGTGGAATTACTGGAACTTGTCAGAAAAAAAAATACATAAAGCTTAAAAAAAAGGCAGGCCTAGAACATTAAATGAGTGAGTTTTGTTTAATGAGGCCATCTTAGGGGTGTTAATGAAGGAGAAAAGAAGCCCTGACTGCACGGGAGCCATCCTGGCCTGCTGAGGTTTAACATCCCTTCAGCTTGGCAAAGGATGTATACCAGGAGATTGCTCCTTGACTCTTTATTTTGCTTGGACAGAAAAGCCTGTAGCTAAACCCGAGACCTCTGAAGTTTTTCTGCGCCTTCCCTGAGACTCCTGCCAAGAGTCTGCCCAGCTGCCCTGACCTTGGCCCTGCCACACAAGACTTCACAGATTATCCTTTCCACTGAACATTCCTCATTGGCCCATCAGAAAGCAAACACCAAATAGACAGCGTTACCCAAAGGTCCTCTGCTTTACCCCATCATTTGGAGTCCACTAGAGCAGACCCACAGCCTCCTCCTGTTTTCAGCTGCATCAGTATGGGGCTCCATGGCCTAATTTTTGAAACTGCTGAGTACCCACAGCTCCTGCAAAATCAATGAGGGCTGCAGGGGCTGTTGAAAAACAAGCTACTAATAACTTTTAGCACATGACAATATGTTCCAGCATTTTGTCTGTTCCTATTTCTGTATCTCTCTTTCATTCCAACACTGTTTAGAAATGGGTCCCATAGTCACTATATTTTTCCTCTTTTTATTCTCTAAACGGCACATTACTTTTTCATAAGATGAAATTTCTCCTGCTACACTTTTTTTTGGATTGTCTCAATGCTCCTTTCCAATGTCTGGGACTTACTTTTATCTGTCATGAGTCTAATCTTCTTTCTGCTTCTACAATTAGTTTTACTGTGCATTAAACATTGTTCAGAGATTTCTTATCTGAAAGGCAAGAAAGACACTATTATAAACTCCGAGAGATGTCATCATTCAACTAGATTCTGTGATTTGGGACAAGACATTGCTGGCAATCTAGAGATTCATTGTTTTATGTAAAGTAATTGTCCATGTTTTACGATGCTACTATTTGTATGCAACCATTAAAGAAAGAAACTAGAGATGAGAAAGGAAGATGGAAAAGATTGATCTCATTTTATAATACCTTAGGACTCTACTTTTAAAAAGTCCCTTATTAAGGCTATCAGTAGTTCGCAGAGATTTGCAGGTTTGAAACAGAATTTTTTTTTTTCCAATTGTATCAAAGAGTGGAAGCAATTCCATTTTCTGCCAAAGAGTTATCTAAAACTGCAGTGCTTAAATGACTGTTGAGTCCACACCTTTGCTCCCTGAACAAAAAGAGAAATAAGCCCACAGCTGCTGCAAAGCTAAATTTCCTTCTCAAGACATTGCTTTTCTCAGCAAATGATGGGAGAAAAATAAATCAATAAATCTCTTTCCAAAACTGTAACAGAACTAAGATTTGAAGAGAGAAGCTACCAGGCTTCAAGATCACACAAGTCACAACATGCTGCCTAGAGGAGCTACCAGACAGCCTGTATGTAGGTGAGAGTAGTGGTCAGGCTGCTCATCCTACCTACCATTGAACCTACTATTTGGCTTTGAGCCAAAGACAGACATATGTTTCAGGAGAGAGAGTTTTGTTCAACTCTCTCTGAACTTACTGTTCAACTGCTCTGAACAGTAAGAATTTGTCAGTGGTAACTCAGAAATAATTCTGCATCCTGAAAAGCGTGCTTAAGAAAAAATGTGGTAGGATGATGATGAGATCAATCTGCAATTGGATAGTTTTGTAGAACAGTTTGTTAAAGCCCAAAAGGAATCACAGGATCATAGGAATCACAGGATGGTTAAGGTTGGAAGGGACCTCTAGAGATCATCTAGTCCAGTCCCACTTGCTCAAGCAGTGACATCTAGAGCACAGAGTGGGATTCAGGCAGGTTTTGAAGACCTCCAGAGAAGGAGACTCCACAACCTCTCTGGGCAGCCTGTTCCAGGGCTCTGTCACCGTCACAGTGAAGAAGTTCTTCCTCATCTGGAGATGGAACCTCCTGTGTACACCCATTACCCCTTGTCCTGTCACTGGCCACCACTGAGAAGAGCTTGGCCCTCTTCTCCCTACATTCTCCCCTCAGGTATTTGTACATGTTGATGACATCCCTGCTTAGCTTTCTCTTCTCCAAGCTAAATACTCACTCAATCTCTCCTCATATGAGAGATGTTCCAAGCCTTTAATGATCTTTATTGCCCTCTGCTGGACCCTCTCTAGGAGCTCCACGTCCTTCTTATACTGGGGAGACCAGAACTGCACACAATACTCTAGGTACGGCCTCACCAGAGCTGAGTAGAGGGGCAGGATCACCTCTCTTGACCTGCTGGTAACACTCCTCCTGATGCACGCCAGGATCCCATTGGCCACAAGGTCACATGTTGTCTCATGGTTAACTTGTTGTCAATCAGGCCTCCCAGGTCCCTCTCTCACAGCACGAACAAGGTGCTATGGAGCCTGGAAGCTGAGTTTGAACATGAAGAACCTCTCTAGTAAATCATTTTAGTGCATATTTTCATCAGAGGAAAGCAGAACACAGGCTCTTGCTTACTGGCCAAGTGTACAAACGATTTTGCTCACTTTTCTGAAGTCCTTAGTTCGTGCTATGTAGTTCATCTAGCTGATACAAACTAGCACTGCACCAAAAGACACAATCTAAGTCTTCCTCTTCCCTGAATTATTTGTCCTCATTTTGTGCCATTTTGTCCCTCAGGATAGAAAATGTGCATGTACTTTCACGTTGAACTAAATCCAAGTAAAAACTAATCCAGGAAAGAAAAGATGAACATTCATCAGCTCCTTGCTGTAGTTCATGGTAGGGCCACATGAATCTCTGTGCTGACAGATGGGAAAAGGAATATAGGAAGAGAAAGACTATCAATTTTAGCAGCAGTGCTGTCTTAAACTAGTCATCAAACAATGTGTTGCTAATCTCAGAATAAACCTTTTCATTCCAGGGTCCCAAGCATAATAGGAAGCTATTTAAATGATGCCTACACTGTGCTACAGAACACAATGAAATGCATGCTCTGAGAAAAGAGAGTTGTTTCCACATGGAGTAACCAAGATTCACTGCTTGGTTTCTGAGCTTTACCTGCCAGATTCCAGCGCTGCAATGGTTTTGTTTTAAATTGGTGGTGGCTGGACCAAGTAGAAAATAAAATTTGAGCGTTTCTGACAACATGTAGTATGAAAACAAAACAAACAAACAAACAAAAAATCTGTAAGAGAATAAGAAGACTTTTGCTATGCTTCCTGGAGCTATAAACTATGAGAGAAGCTTGTCCTTCAACCCAGGGAAGGACAAAAGAAAGTTGCATAACGTCATCAGCACTAAGCCCATAGAGTATTTTTTCACCTCCCAGGCCATCATCCATAAAAAGTTGAAGTTTTTCTCTTCTTTCAAGCAAAGGATAAAATAACTGTTGTGGCCATTCTGCCTTTGTAGAAAACTGTAGTTTAGCCAGCAAATATGATAATGGAGGAAATGTGATCCTGTCATCTGTGACATGCAGGATTACTACAAGTTGTGGATGCTACAGGTCTAGGCGGGTGCAGTGTTAGAGAACGCCATAACTGCGGCTAGGGGAGACAAGAGTCTCAAGGAGAGACAAAAGGTACCAGAGGTATTACCAGTTGGGTCACTGCCTAGGTCCAGCTGCTAAAATAAAAATGAAGGTTGTCTGCTGAGCTTTTATCAGCCTTTCCAAACCATCTGGAAGTGATTACAGTGTCAAGGGGGAAAGCATGAGAGTTAGATTATTTCTATGGGACATAATCAGTTAATTTGTGGGAGGTCTCCACGTCATCGCAATGATAAAAACCAGCTCCCAAAAGACCTTGTGATCAGATCAAGCAAGATTTGGAACTATTGAATCACAGAATCACAGAATCTTCAAGGTTGGAAGGGACCTCTAGAGATCATCTGGTCCAACCTTCCTGCTCCAGCAGGCACACCTAGAGCAGGTGGCACAGGGCGGCATCCAGGCAGGTTTTGAAGACCTCCAGAGAAGGTCTGCTGAACTGAACTTTTAGAAAACCCAGATAAAGACAAATCCCAAACTGTGAAAGCAAAACCAATATCTACCAATTCCAAAGTCTGCTTTGCAGACAAAAATAACAGAAAATAAAACCACAGTCAAGCTCAGTAAAAACAGTCCAGTTTCCCCATTTCTGCCAGTTTGTTGAGTTCCACCTCCTTTCCTACACCATGACAAAGCTATCTAGAAAAGAGCAAGTATTCAGGGAAATCTAAGATCTTAACAAAATATTTCTATAAAGACAAACTATCCCCTTTGGAAGGAATATGGTCCTGTGAGTAATGTGGTACTTGGGGTCTGAAGATCCAGGACCCTCTGCCGTACACTCTAGCTGTCCCTGCTGGAGCAGGAAGGTTGGACTAGATATCTCTAGAGGACCCTTCCAACCTCAACCATTCTGTGATTCTGTGAAAACTAGAAAGTGGGGAGTACCATGATTCTAATGTCAACAGTTGGGTAAATACCATTAGATGTGCAGCTTAGCCATACTAGTATGTCTCTTGGAAAATATCTACTCTTTCTATACCAATCATGTAAGATATAGCAATTCAGGTGTCTTCTCTTTGTGCGTGAGATATTTCTGATGTTGAAATCCAGGAAGAAAAGTCTATCATTGTCATGATGAGCTCTTCTATGAATACACCACGAATCTGAGCAGCACAAACTTCAAGAAATATACTTTTTTTTTTTAGGCAAATATTTTTTACAGCATCTTCAAGTTACTGTCTTGAAGGCTGGGAGCCCTTTTATGTCAGAAATAGAACAGTAACAGCATAAAACCTATATTATACATACTCAAAGTCAAAAAATACATGTATATATAAACCATATGAACACAAGTCTTTTTGAGAATATCTCTGTATCCATTCAAATCACTGACAAGCTGATTGATACCAAGCAATTGGTATTATCCAATCACTGAAACATTTTAACCCTTCTATAGTATTGAGATTCTAGTGATGAGATGCTCTTTTGGTATTCTGTACTCATATGGAGGAACTTATTGCTGATGAATGAATGTTACAGGCAACTAAAAACTGATTGAAGAGCTACATTATGCATAAAAGACATGAATTAATTAATTCTGACGAAGACAGCCAGAGGCCTCCCAGATTCTGCCATTACAACTAGTCTTCCAGGTTGTTCTGCTGACATTGGTATTGAAAAATGGTGCTATGTGTTCAGCTATCTAAAGGATCAGGCAACAATTCTCCATAAACTGCAAGACCTCAGTACAGAGCTAAACATAGAGAGCTGCTTTTCATTGAACAGTCTGGTAATAGGCCTCTCACCTCAGCCAGAAGAAAGCAACCACCACTCCATAACTCACCCACAAGAAGCAAGCAGTTAACACTGATTCTACCAGGTTTGCCCAAACTCTAGCAGGCCAGTGAGTTAAATCACTAAGATAGCTATGTAAAGAGATGAAATTTTGTTCAGTGTAATACAGTCTAGAAATCCTTTTGCCAACACCTCAAGCAGCTGGGAAGATGGTGCAGAATATCAAACGTTGTCTCAGATTTCTTGGTCCAACACTTAGCACATTGCTCCCCAAGTCCTTTGGAAAACATCTACTTGTATTTCTTCTATCACTAGCTGTAGAATGGACAACACTCTGCAGAGACTGTAACTCTAAGCCACATTTCTTTTCAAGATATATAATCTAAATTTCACCATATAGCAAAAGTTTAGTAATCCCACATAGGTGCAACGTGGTCCAAAAAGGCCAAGTGGCTATTGCACATGGAGGCAGTGAACAATGAAAATGCATTTAGAAAATGCTGTTGCCCAGTTTGGCAAGCTGTATCTTTTCACCTGTTTAGTTTAATTATAACAAAATAAATTCAAATATTACAGCATCTAGTGCACTGCAATCCATGCTTTTTAAGAAGCAATAATTTCTGAACAGATGCTGTTTTTAGGGGATCTTTTCAGTGTCCCCTCAACCGAGGTTTAGATGTCAAATGCTAACCCCAACTAACCCAACACAAGCTGACTGCTCTACATATGCACTAACTTATCAAATCCAGTTTGAAATGAAACTTGTGTTGAAATCATAGCAATTTGCTCTCTCGTGACAAGCAAAAACCTAGTATTTACCTAGCAAAAGCAGGTGTCAGTATATTTTTAAATATTCCACGGCTGCCTCATCTCATCTCTATGGTATATAAGCAGAAACCCTACTTAGAAAACATGAGGCATCTCTGGAATTTTTTAGCAGAGTATATGTCTCCTGCTGTCATGTAAAAGCATCACCCAAATTTTCTTGCTAACTATAGTCTAAAATGTAATGGAGAAGTTTGGCAAAAATATCTCCCACTGCCACAACATTCCACTGAGTAGGCATGCTATTTTCCAAATCAGCTATGCTTACTTCCACAGTATCAAATGAGAGCTAAAATGGTATTAATGAACTTAGCGATATGTTCTTAGCAACAAATTCAGTCAAATATAGCAAAATGGAATGATGGAGCTGAGGACAGACGTCCTATGAGACCAGAGACAATTGATTATGAACAGCTGCTGGCATGAACTCCACTGTCTACAGCACTGCTCGACTCCACACAGTCTGCAGTACAGTAGCACAAGGACTGGAAGAGTCATCACTGGTCAGTAAAACAGAAAAATGCTCTGCCATTTCCTCTGCTTGATTCATTGATGTCTCTAAAGAGCTCAGAGAGGATTATGTCTATTAAAATCCACCTCGGCTCTGGCAATGTATGCTTTTGTCTTAGAATACACACAGACTAAACACAAGAATGGCATGGGCCTGCTGCTGCATGGATGATACCCCCCATCTTTGCAGAGGTTTGTATGTTCCTAGGTGCTCCTTTTGCTTCCTAAACAATTATTCTCAGCAGCATCCAGAGTATGCTTTTTATACTATAATACCAGATAATACGAAGAAAAGACCTGCTTCACATTCTATGTATAAATAAGACATCATCCTCCACATCTATTCTAGGATGCCCTGTAAGCAGATCAAAATCTTTATGTTAAAAACAGTATAAAGTAAATAAACTATGTCAGAACAAAAAGGAATTCCATGCTTATTCTCTAGCTTCATCCTTGGAAACTGACCTCTAGTTAATACTGACCTTGGCCAAGGAACTTAAAATGAGTACTTTATCACTTCTCCAGATAGAAAAATGACCTCTTACAGAACGAGATATCAAAGAAACCAAAATAAAGAATGAGCAGCACAGAATAATAAGCAGGAAAGTATGAAGGAAAACAATTACAGCTTTTTCATAGCTATGTGCTAACTGAACCCATTAAAATTCTCATTTCATAAAAGAAGTGGGAGCTCTACTTACTTTCACAAAGACGTCTTCTCAACTTCCCCCGAATTTTATCAATGGCATTGTAATCAGAAACATGAAACACATGAGCAGACTTGGGTTCTGAAGCAATTTCATCCAGTTCCTCTTTTAAGGCTTCACCAACACCCACAGCAAAGATCCTTATCCCAGCCTGATGGGCTGCAGTGGCTGCATCTAAGACATAATCCTGGCTTCTTCCATCCGTCAGAAGGATAGCCACCTTTTTAACAGTTTGGTCACTAAGTCTCCCACCTGCTTCTTTGGAAAAACTGTAACTGTTGATGTACCTGAGAGCATCTCCAGTGTTTGTGTTACCCCCATAGTACTTAATTTTTTGGGCAGCTTCTTTAATTTCCTGACGAGTTTTGTACCTTCCCAGGTCAAACTCCGTGGTTGGCCGATCACTGTACCGCACCACACCTACATGGGTTTTATCTGGGCCAATCTCAAAAGTTTCCACCAAATTAGACACCCACTGTCGAACCTTCTCAAAATCTTCTTTTCCAACGCTGGAGGAGGCATCCAAGATGAAAACAAGGTCATAATGCACGTTCTTGCAACCTGCAGGAGTGAGAGAGTATGTCACTAAGAGGAGCTGAAAGGTAAGTATCGGATAAAGCAAATACTATCCTGTAGGCATTTCTATTTAGTGAATGATTTTGAAGAGGTAGCAAACTCTTTCCTACCGAAAAAGTGAAGGTTCTCAGCCGTTCTTCCTGTGACTGACCTCACCTATTTCAGACCATCTACAGTAGATCAGCACGTATTTCACCTTAAAGGTAAGCCCTCACTTTTTCTGCACTAATGACTGCTTCTTTGCCCAGTCTTTTGTCTCTACTGTCTGCATGCATATGAAGCTATTTTTCCCCTTAAAAATTTCAGTGCAGTTACTTTTCTACCCTCTTTACTCATGTACCTCTTTGAAACAACCTTGGCAGATCAAAAGAGCTGCCTTGACCTTGCCTATGCCAAACCTGCCATTGACTAGTGAAGCTTTCCTGTCTCTCATTTCATTAAGATTATGTTAAGATTATGATTTATTTATCCTTAGCTAGAAGCGGTTCTTTTGCTCAGCATGATACCTTGTTGAAGCAAGTTTGTAACAATATTATTTTGATTTTGAGGCTGTCCACACCTGACTATTGACTAAAGGATGACTCACTGAATACTGGGATAGCTTCCTTGACAACAAAGGAGAGTTCCTTTGTAAGAAAAAAAGTTCATGCATTCCCCACAACCACCCTTTGGCTGTAGCTATGATATTTGTAAGCTGAGGCCTGTGTAATCTGAAAGGCAAATGTATTTTAATTGCAGGCTTTTTGTCCTGAAAAGCCAGACTGGTCATATATTTGTCAGCTGCTTGCCAAGGAAGTACCTCTCCCAGGAGGTATCTTGTAGATCTGAGTATATCCAAGCCAAAACACGGTATAATCATAAAAAGTCCCAGACAAACATAGATTATTATAATACACCAGTTTGTCAAAATACACACATATATATATAGGTTTTATTTATTTGACTCTTACACTCCATAGATCCTAACAAATTATAGCAGTTTTCAAGATGAAAACTTCTCTACAAACTCAATTTAACTATGGTCACAATGATTGTTTCTCTAGTAGTTCTGGTCTCACGTCCCCTCACAAAATACAACTGTTTGTATTGAATCAATGGTAAAAAAGCTAGTTTAATCAATCATGTGAAGAACAGGCACATATAAAATGATGTAAGACAAAAGAGCTGTTCCAAATCAGTGCCTGTGACATTTCACTTCTGTATATTACAGGGATTTTCTCTTCCCAGCTGTCCTGGAAGTATTATTTCTGTCCCTTAAAATGTCGACAGTTGCCTTTAAACCTCTTTACTTTGATCAGGGTCTGGAGTAGCCCACATCGAGACTATATCCACCAAAGCAGACTTGATTTGATTTGATGCAGAGAACTTACTCCCCAATTGTTCTTCTTATGACGGTGTTAATGACCTCCTATGGTCTCTGATGTGGATTGAATAATCTACTGCCCTTGGCCAGAAATTCTGGATCTATTTGTGAGAATGCCTGAGTCCAAAGCATGCTTGCTGCAGGGAGTTCAACTCTCCATACATTAACACAGGTTGTGCACTGCTAGGACCAGATCTATAGAGCAAAACAGCTGGTGCAGAGAACTGGACATTCCCACTATGCACGATTTGCATGTTTTCATGCCAGATTAGTTCCAGTCAGGTCCTAGCGACTAAATGTCCATTAGTCAGTGAAGTTCATTATATGCACTTCTGAAGCACATCTTGCAGTTCAGTTTCACCAGAAATTGATCCATTTCTGCTCCACAAAGTGAAACAAAGCACAGTAAGTAGAGACACTTAGAAGATTAACTTTGGAAGTTTAATCCTTGTTAGGGATCTGAGAGCATTCCAGTGACTGAGAGGCTCAGCTGTCAGGGCTTGGTTGTTCTGGGCAGAGCTCTTTTAGAGAGCTCTGCTGGTAGCAGTTTTCCTTCCCATTGAATCTGCTTTTAAGATGACTCTCCTGCCCTTGGTCTTTGCCCCAGTCACAGACCTTGACAGCCTCACCGTGGACCTGCCCCACTGCGATAGACTTACCTGAGTTGTTGTTTACCCAGATACTACAGGTCTCTCTAGACATGGTCCTGACCCATATTTGCTGAGTTACATTCCTGACATCATGCCAGTTCTGTCACTGAGTTTGTTTGACAATCTGGAGTTTTGGCTGAACTTGGCTACTACCATGGGATTGGTCCTGCTTACTTTGCTGAAGGATGGTGGCTGCTAAGAAGTCCCCTGACCTCCTGGCCCTGTGATCCCCCTCAGTTCCCCTAGACTGTCCTTGCTGCACTCCTCACCAAAATAAAGCGCTAATGTAAATGCACACTTGTTCTTTGCAGATCTTAAAGTATATAGCATATAGAAGCAAAAGGTATGTAACTAATCATCTCCACTTTCCTACAGGAAAAAAACCAATCATTGTATTAATCTATGTTATCTGAAAGAATATTAATTAAGTGAGATTAACTAAAGAATATAAAGTCTAAGTATATAATGCACAAGCAAAAGGTACAGGCCTTCCTCTTGCTTGTTTTAACGATTTTTAGTAGGCGAGATGGTTGCAATTTAAAAACAAACAGAAGAGACAGAATGAATCCTGTCTGTGTTCAAGGACAATGAGCCTAAAAAAAAAGAGGGATTTCAAGATTTAAAATATGATGTCTGTTCAGACAGTACTGCAAGGAAGAAAAAGATGATCTTTCAGGATCATTTTCTTAGAGTCTGTGATTCCTTACTTACAGACTTGATGACAGTGAGATGAAATGCTGCAGAAAAGCTTTTAGTAAATATTAATCTGCATTTTTAGCACAATAATGTCCACTGCTGGACAAAATTGATTGTTTTCCAGGAATAGTATAATAATATTGTTTACTGGCAGAAACAATTCATGTTAAAGGAATATGGAATATAATTCATAGAGAGAGAACTCCAGTTTTGCAATTACAGAAATGCTCTCTGGAAACATCATTCCAGGAGCTGTATTCATCCACTGAGACATTGAGTCATCCATTTTGCTATATTGTCATTAAAAATGGTTCATAAACAAGCCATAAGTCTAGAATTATTTAAAGTAATCACTGAATGAACACATAAATGGTATCACCATATCCTTTCTATTCTGACTGATCCACAAACAGAAAAAAAAGGTAAGTTTCACTTTGTTTTGTTACTAACCTCTTGTCTCTGTTATCTTTTTCCCAAAATGTTGTATAGATCACATAAGATCACTGTGGAGAAGCTATTTGTTAGACTGAGAGCCAGGCTAAAAACTCCTTTTCTTTAGTATAAGTTAGATAGGACTTCAGAATAGCATCTCTCCTAGGAAAGGAGCCAGAACGTCTCCATCTCCAAGTGTCACTGGGCTCCTAAACCTGTAAACTAGGTAAGTCTACAGTCATTTTCTGTCTCTGAAGCATGGCCAGGTCCACATTCCTATGATTCAACTCTTCCTTTTACTTCAGAAAAGAGAGTGGCTTTGTCAAGACACAGAAACCTGTCTAAGGCTAACCAAGCCAGTAAGAACAATCCCTCAAATGCGCTGTGCCCTCATGCATTCACTGCCATTTGGGAGACAGTGCTAAATGGCACAGGCCAAAAGACATGGCAGGGATCATGCTAGCAACTAGAGAGCATGAACCATTTTACAACATTCCGGCCCTATTTAGCCAACTAGAAAAGTTCCATCAAGTCTAATCTGAAATCTATAAAAAGCAATGGGAGACGTTATCTGGACACCAACACAGGGCAGCTGAGGCATACGCAGAGTAAACTGCATGCTGCTCTTGTTAGCTGAGGTAGCATTATTAATCCTGCAGAAGCAGTACAGGGTCTAGTTAAATCGTAACTTCAATATCTGAGCTATCTCTATCCTTAAAAAGGATAAAATACCAATTTTATCTTTTCAGTGTTGAATGTCTTGCTTATTTGTCTACTTTTTAAAAATTGTTTTCCTCTTAGAATCAGTAACACCTCAGATAAGTACAGGCCCCAGCTGCTACATGAGGGAGTACGTGGAATGGCAATGCCTACCTGCTCTTTGTGCCTGGCTTTTCTCTCCACTGAACACAAATGCAAGAAGAACCAGGAGATGGAGTAAACGGCACCTTCCCATAACGAACATATCTCCTTTCTCACATCAGCTTGTCTTTTCACTGTGGTAGGAAGCTCGCTATAAATCCGATCGTTAGCCTAGCAAGAGAGGAGAAGAAAACAAAGAACAAGTGTTAACCTACAAAGACACAAACAGAAGCAATGATGCAAGTCAGAGAAGCAACGTTTTGGGGACTTGTCTCTTCTGTCTGTCATTTTAGTTGACTAGACACAAACTGCTTAGACAAAGAGGCAAGGAGTTCACCTACTTTTCAAAAGCTCTATTCAATGTGCAACAGCCTGAATTGAAAAAGGATAAAGATTACAAGATTATTATACTTTAATTGAGCCCACTGCCAACTACACAATCAATGCACTGGAGTGGAAACCATTCCTGACCTGGCCCTCACATACATTCATCATTAGGAGATGCACGACACAGAGCCAAGATAAAATCAACTGCAAACCACACAGAACCAGTTGCCTCCTCACCCTTTGCTGCTTCAAAATCCTGAGCCTTAGAAATGCTCAGTGACAAAAATATGTCACAGTTTTCATATGTGTACTTTTGGTATCAGTTCTTATCCACATGAGTAAACTCAGCAGCTTCAAAACACATCTTTCAATTATTTGGTCTAAAGAAGTACAAAAGCTTAGGTGGATGATCTTCAATTTAAAGACATTGATTCAAGTATACCTTAACTAAAGCCAAAGTCAGCCAGTATCATAATAAGTCAAGCTGAATGCCTGGGTTGTTAGAAGTTTAGACATATTTTCTTACACTAGACCAGCTCTTTTTAAAAAAAAAACACTAGTTCGTTATTTGTTGTTGCTGTGTTATTAATTGATATTATAAGGATCACATAACAATTTCAATTCCATATATTAAGCTATACATACAGTGGAAAACAATTTCTTTGTATCACTGTACAAGGAATCACTTTGAAAAGCTTTCTCTCACTTCCTGAGAACTGTTTTAATGCACAAGTTACTTTTTCCCTTTTTATTGCATTTCTATTTCCTCTATCTTTTAACATACATACTGGCTCCTCACTGTTGACTGCTAGGCAGAGAAGGTGTGAAGGGAACACTGCATGTTTTACATCCTTGCTCTAGGACTGACTATGCATTCTAGGATATTTCTTTCCTTAGCAATAAGGTCCTGGGAGACAAACAAGAATCGTGTCAACATTTAATCAAAAGTAGTCTTGATCAAACGTTAGAGTTGTCTTTACAATATATCTCAAAGATAAATTGAGTATCATTTTAGTTTAGGAAATTTAAAAAAAACACTAAGTAAAAACACTTAGTCATGGAGAGGTAGTTGTAAATCCTTATTCCTATGCAATGGGACAAAAAGACAAAACATAGGCTCCTGAATTTCCAAACTCCAAGTCATATGCAGATAAGGAGAAAACAATACACCTAAAATATCCTGTACTCTTCAAATAAAAATGAAGGCAACAGAAAATAAATGCAAGACAGGATCCAAAACAAGAAGATGCTTCTTCCATCATCTCTAACCCAGAAGATACAATTAGATGTTGTAGTTTACACCTCAGCCAGACGATGTCCCTGTGACACAATGAGGGACTCAGGTTGGAGCTAAGGAGAAAAGGAACCGAAAAAGAATGAATATATCACCATACCCTCTGGTTGTTAAATTTACTTCTAAATAAACACATTAGTGAAATACCAATCAGCCAGAATCCTGCAGAGGGAGCAGGGCATCTGTTGCTCAAAATAGGCAGGGGAGTCTTCGGCTTAAGGTTTTGTTCTGTGTATTTCTTAGTAAATGCTGGGTTTGGTACTGGCAAGGCAGGGCTCTGGCTCTCACCTCACCAGTATGAGAAACCAGAGCCCCCATCCAGCCTTTAGGTTTTCAGTGCTGAGTGCTCAGAACGCTGTTTCTCTGTGTCTGGGCTCGTGCAACGTCAAAGTTTTATAAATACACGATTAAAAACAACCTTTGCCAGCTGCTAGCCCACAT
>JAUBOD010000843.1:23116-39064 GCA_032353885.1 Nothura maculosa | reverse complement strand
ATAATCATTGACTTAAGGCTAACACCAAATCATCATCCCATGAAACTAAGGAAAGTGAGGGATGGAATTTAGTTGTTCTAGTCAATGGTGCGTTGCCTTTGTCAAAAACTTCCAAGAAAACTTTCTTGTGTCATCACTGCTGTGTTGTTTGAGAATCACTTTAAAAACCACACCACACTAGACACTTGCAGAGTTATGAGTATACCACAACACACCTCATGGCCCTATGTAGTTCCTGCTCCTAATGTCACAGAGATACTTGCAGTTTTCTGCTATGCAAAATGCATGACAAAATCATTGCTACTCCCAGCTGCGTTGAAGGTTATGTTTCACAGCATGTTCCTTAGCAGTTTCTTTATCTTCGTGTTCTATAAAATGTTTGTAATGTTCAACTGGAGAATGTGCTCTACACTGAGTGAACCACTGAGATTCACTGTCATCTTTGCATCTTATGCCTCTCTCGTTTTTTTAAAGTGTTCCACCTGTCTCGTAATACTAATGTTTTGGAAAGAAGTATGACTAGTGCCTTCAAAAGCAGAAAATAAATGACAGCTCTTTCCTATTTTTCAACAGACATCTAAAGTGCTTTTCTGACCTGAAAAATTATGCAAAATGACTCCAGACTTACAAAATCCTTGTCTAATACCCCTCCTGCGGGCCTTTGCACATTAGCTACCTTTTCATAAGACAAAAAATCTCATCTGCTTCCCCTTAGTTGTCTTTTTTAATCTTTGGATCCTGGAGATCTCCTTAAGGATATTAGGCAAATCAGGCTTAGAATTCTCCTGAAGCCTTTCCCCAGTAGTGAAGAACTGATGATGGTAGTTATTAGTAGCTTGGTTTTAGAGCTACTTATAAGACTAAATAAGCTAGTCTATTTTAGTAGCAATAATTTTCTAATCTCTCAGAAGAAACTGAGGATTTCAGTACAAGTAACATCAGGAACATCTATAAACAGGCTTTGCTTACAGAAAAAAATGCAGAGAAATGTAGTAAGAATGAATACAGAAAAGTTTTACTTCAATCACTTAAAAAATCCATTGAGTTTAACAGAAGTTTCC
Organism: Nothura maculosa; assembly: GCA_032353885.1. Classification (NCBI taxonomy): domain Eukaryota; kingdom Metazoa; phylum Chordata; class Aves; order Tinamiformes; family Tinamidae; genus Nothura; species Nothura maculosa. Next base: position 38,003 of record JAUBOD010000843.1, on the reverse strand, counting down.
TGAGAAGTCTCCTGAGTCTCCGAGGTGTTCAAAACCCACCTGGATGCCACCCTGTGCTACATGCTCTAGGTGTGCCTGCCTGAGCAGGAAGGTTGGACTAGATGATCTCTAGAGGTCCCTTCCAACCTTGAAGATTCTGTGATTCTGTGAGTTTTGAACCCATCTGATAGGACTGAATAGCAGAACTAGGCAGACATCTTTGGGGACAGAACAAAATTTTACAGAAATATTTCCCTCTCATTCATATCTTCAGACCTTTACCTCAAAACCTGACAGCAGGTGGTACATCAGTGAAAGATGCCAAAGATGGAATAACTATGTTGCATGATGGAAGATGGTCCCTGCAGGTGAAGACATTTGTAGAGCTTAGACATTAGGTTGCCAGCTATGAGAAATTGTCACCCAGCTAGCAGTAACTAGACAAATTGAGACTGCAGGCTTATCTGCCGTCTATTTTGCCACCATTAGCTTCATTTTTTTTCACACTCCAAAGATCACTGTTTCCTATTTACAACCCCTATTAAATATCTTGAAATGCATCTCTTGTATTCTTTAAACCACTCTTTTAAATAGATGCTTTCATGAAAAGTGATTTTCAGTCAGCTTTTACTGCATAGTTCATTGTTTCCAGTTTTTCTATTGTCATTACTATGGCAATCTGAGCAATGCCCAAACTAGAAAATATATTTTTTTTATTTGATTAGCTCCCAAGTTCCCTCTTACTACTTATAAATAGTCTCATTCCACCCATGCTCTACACTGATCTCTCTGTTCAGCATTACTCCTGCTGTTCTCAGCCATTGTAGAGTAACATTTTTGAAAGTAAAAATTTCCAGACATCTCTAATATGAGACTCAAGTGCTATCAATAAAAAGCTAGTGGCTCACACACTTACCAGTCGGCCCGGCAGGTCTTGCTTTGCTCTTTGTTTTATCATTCCCAAGAAACTTCTCCTCCTACTGATGAGGTATGTTCACTCCAGAGTGTTCAAGCTGCTCTGCCTGTGTGTGTCCTAAGACCAGGTGCCTATGCTGATTTAGGATGACTGAAAGGCTTAGAAAAACTGCTTGGAGAGATTAGGGAGATTAGGGTCAGTGTTTCTGCATTCACTTAGGGAAAAGTGTTCTGAACATATTACATGTGCAAAAAAAAATGTGGATGTGGTTTATTCTTCTTTAAAGTAAGAAGCATTACTTTATGTATCCTTTTTTACAGAGTCTCTCTCCTCAAATTGTTTTTCCCAAACCATGAGCCTTTTCCTCCTTTTACTTTTTCCTTTTCTTCTTTTTTTCCTCTTTTCTTGCCCTCCACCTTGTCTTTGCTCTCATTTCACTAGAAGTGCCCCAGAAATCTTCTGATCATGCCAACCTGACTGTTAAGGTACAAAATCCTAAAATAATATCCCCACATTTCTGTTTCAGGGACTAAGCAGAAGTTATCTGATTTCCATCAGTATCAGTGAAGGCTTTGGGGGATATATGAGTTTTCCAAAAGCCCAGTTTGTTATATCAAAACTCCAATGTTCATTGTCCAGTACATCAGATCAAGAAAGCTGGTAGCTTAAAATGAAGTATATAAGACAGAAGGAGTGCAAAGCCACATCAAATCTTTAGTGTTGCCCACTTATTGGTGAACATTCATATACACAGAATGTGTACATTCTCATACACTGAGAAGATTCTTCATGAGACACCGGTGAAAATAGGAGGCAATGTGTAGCAGGTTTCATTTACATCAGAGATTTTAACAATAGTCCCAAGCCTTGCCTCTTGAGAGCCATTCCAGCCGAGGGCCAAAAGGGAGCAAGTCAAGATCATAGAATCATAGAATCATAGAATGCTTAAGGTTGGAAGGGACCTTAGAGGTCATCTAGTCCAACCCCGCTGTACACGCAGGGTCACCTAGAGCACATGGCTCAGGGCTGCATCCAAGCGAGTTTTAAAGATCTCCAAAGAAGGAGACTCCACAACCTCTCTGGGCAAACAGATAAGTGAGCAATAAAAGCCAAGGAATAGCCTGATCTGCCTCCCATCAAATAATGATCATGCAGACATTAGCTAAATTAGTTGAGTTAGCAGAGAAGTAGCAGGAGAGAGTTAATCCTGTGACCAGGCTTTGGTGAGAGGAAGAAAATAGATTTATTGTGTCTACTGTGATACCAAAAACTGCTGTCTCCAGCTGAGGAGATCTCTTAGGATCTGACTTCCTCTGACTACATTTAACATCCTACCTAAAAGTGCAGTTAGTGAGATATTTAGGCAGTATCAAGTCAACAGAGAAACGTAGACAACCCAGTGCCAGTGCACCAAAATATTTCTTGGTGCTATTGAAGTATCCTGAGAAGGGCTCAACTTAAAAGGTTTTCTGTCAGCAGGAAGGAAACTATGACAGTGCTGTGTTTGGAAAGAAAAGGATTAGAGCTCTGCATTACTCCCTATGCCACTTAGATCACTCCAGGATTATACAAGGAAGTAATTCAGTTACGTAACTGTGGACAAATCCTGTCACCGGTGACACCAGTGCTTGCTTGTGTCTGGTTTTGACAGCCTTACTCTACTGGGTGATCTTACTCTACAGAGACTTTCGTTCTCTATAGAGAAGAGGAAGGAAATAACATCTCATCATGCTGTTTATTTTCTATTTATTCTGGAAGATCAGTCACATGCCCTGTACGTGGATACCTGATAAATCAGAACCTCTGCTACAGTGTCCACCTTTCTCATCACCAATGTCACCAATAGTGAGATTGCTGCAGTAATGCCTCCCTTGAGGGGTGAACACCTCCAGGATCAGTGAATAGCTCTGAGGAGGTGCAGATGAGCATGGATTTTTTCAGGAATAAGCACAATAAATAGCATCCATTAAAAAAAAAAAGTGTGATGAAAGGGATGGAATCTGGAGCTGTTTTGTCCCTCGGTATCTGCCTCTGAATAGAAATCACTTATTTTTATGTTCCCCTTGCCTACATGTTAATATGGAAAAATCCAAACCAAAGATACTGTTGTGTAAATGTTTATGTTGGATAAAAAAGGGAATGGAAAATTCACAAACACCCCGGTGCCCAAGGCCAACTTCACTCAGTTTGTACAGCCAATGTGAAGAGCAAGAGCTGTTCTAGCACTTGCATGTGCAGCTGCTGGCTCACACAGGATCATCATGAGCAGTCTCATCTATCCAGCCATCCCACATTCTCAGGATGAAGCACACTCTAAATGCCACCAACAACAGTCTCTTAAATATTTACAGCACAGATAGATAAGGCAGTGAAGCGGGGGGAGAAACTCAAAGCAGCAGAGAAGTGATCAATTCCGGTCGCAACAGGAGGTTAATTGCAGCCATTTGGGCAGCCCAGCTGATGTTGCCTTCCAGCTCAGTTGCAGTTATAGACTATGCATTTCTAACCCTTTGGGCTCTGCTTCTCTCCTCTCTACAAAGTATTTCGCTTTGATTTTTAGCCTGATTGACCTGACTGGCTCATATTAGCCCTAGGAAACACGCTCCTGGTCTAGTCCTACCTTTACTGCAGAGGAACTCTTAAAAGTTCCTGGAGCTTTGCCCTCCCGAAAGGACCAGAATTACTGCCCACATGATAAGGCAGGTCTTACCTTTCCTAAACAGAATGCATCCTTCCAGATGGTGATGAATAATGGCTGGAAAGATTCATCAGTCTCAGTGCTTCTGTTTAAAGCCAGTAAAAACAGAAATTATGAGATTTCTAGGAAAAAATTATACCGCATTTGGCTGCTAAGATGTTTTGAACGCAGCATTATTTAAACTGCTTGATTGAAGGAAAGGGTCTCCTCTCTTCTATCAGACTTTCAATTTACTGATCCAGGACCCTTTTTACAGATAACACCATGTATATAATAAATCCTTGAGACTTTGTGAAAGTGAACATTTGATTAATTTACTTAAATTTCTGCCCTTTTCTAACCCTTATCCTTTACTGATGTTCGTCCCTCCACTATGTTGCACTGAAATGAACTGGAAAGAGATAAGGAGTAGTAGTTTGCTGGAGACTGGGTTGGAAGTTTTTAGGATCAAACAGAAAGAACAAAATGACTAAGTAGATGTTTTTAATCAATTGTTTTATCTAATCAGAAAAGTTCAAGGGATGAAGTAGTTTGTAAGTTTACATTATGTACTAATGTTTAGAATCTTTCTGAATCAAAGCTTGGAATGCATTTTCTGGCTCCAGAGTGAAATGAGAGTCACTTGTACATGCCAATATATCACCAAAGACTTTTGAAGTTGTCCAAATAAGTAGTCTAGTTACAAAAATACAATTTTTCTCCCCCAAAATACAGGAAATTCTCAGTAATACTGTTAAAATTGCAACACAGAAAGTAAGTAATTAAACAAATAAATAAATCTTTCTGATATCTATTCCTTTTTTTTTGATATAATGTTTGTGCTTCCAGTGCCTTCGTAAGTCTTACAGTTGACCATTTCAGCCTTCATCAGAAAGACTTCATTGGAAGTAGGTTATCAAGAATTCTCAGCATCCTGAGATATCTAACAGGGTATCAAAATGTCAAAAATTATAGTAGGATATTTATGCTGGGGGCAAACAAGGGAGTTTCTTAATACATGTTCTTAATACATGTTCTTTCTTTCTATTGGTTCCTAATTTTTCAGTTTATCTATTCTTGTTATCTCCCAAACTGTCTCTGTCTGAACCACACTTCTGTAGTGATCTTCAGCCAATCACTAAAATATGTATTTAAACCTCTATGCTCTTCCACACCACATTTTTTTTCTGGAATCACCAATCCACATAGCATAACCGTCTTGTTACCATAAACTAAAGCTGAGCTACAGCTTTAGTTCAGCTAAGCTATAGTTCCCTGACTGCTAGACGCTTGCTGTCATAACTAAAATAAACTAAAATTAGCTTGGCCTAGACAAAGCCAGACAATTCCTTAGCCTGGGCTGACTCAGTCTTGACTGTCAGATCAAGACAAAGCCTATGGCCTTTAACTAGTAGTCTAGAATTATAGGTACTGAGCTACAAAGCCTTCCTGATATACAAATGCCAGGACATGCATCCAAAAAACCATCTGATCTGGCCTGAGAAAGCAACACTTCTTGGAATGTTGCCACAGATAGTTTCCAAAAGAGATACATGAAAATCTAGCACCCCAAATCTTGTTTATCAGCTCAGCTTTATATCAAGCCTTCTCTGGACTCTCATCAGAGGTAGCTCTTCCTTGGTTCCTCTCTCTCAATACTTGTATATAACGCTTTGGTGAGTGGCCCTCAGTCATTTGATGAGCATGAGGATTTTTAAGGCTCTTTTGTTTTCCAACTGTCTTTTTATTGCCTTTGGATGATGATGAGTAATCTGAAAATTAACATCATCTGCATTTTGAATTTTACTGCAACTTTCTGTGCTTTATGCTGTTTTCTGACCAGGCTATACCTCCTTATCCTACAGAATGAAAAAGCACATTTCTCCTAAAGGTAAGTACCTTCTGGGGGAATACTAGGGCTGACTGTAGTCACTGTCAAAGACTCAAATATTCTCAAATATTCTGGATTAATCATGAGACTTACAGTCCTAAAACTCTGCCCAAATTGTTTTGGAAAGTCTGCAATATGATGTGCAGTATTTATGGGTCCTAGGACCCACACTGAGATCCCAGGACTTAGCAGGACCTCCCTGTCACGTACATGTTTAGAAATTATGTCATAAACCATGGTAACATTTCACCAGCATGCAGGCATATTTCTATAGTGCAAACACTGAAAATATGTATTTATACCCTTTTTATTGTACACTGTGATGTTGTCTATTACATTTAGGGTTCAATTTAATTTCCTCTGTAATAGCCTTGCTTCACAATGCTAATATAATCCTATGGTTTGTTTGTTCCACTGTCTGTGTATCATAAAGCAATGTCCCTGCATATTTCAAACCTAGCAAAAGAACATTTAAAACTATAAACTTATTAACTAGTTCCTGCTCTTTGCTTTCTGGCTTGCTACCGATGCCCAGTCTTCCTATTAATATAGATTACTATGAAACAAATACAGTGATTTTTCAACATTTAATTTAAAAGGTACTCACAAGTTAAGAAGGGTTACTCAAAAGGACAGTTCCCAAAGTATTTGACCAAGAAACTTCTCACTGAAGTGAAAAGTTAATTAAGCATCACATATTTTGGAACATTGTGTACATAGAAATTGGAGCTGTCCATAAAATGAACTTTGATATCCTGACCATATTAAGATGCTGGTATTTGTCTTCAGCTGGTACCAAATTAAAGATGAGATTAAAAAAAAAATAGAAAAAAATTGCTAGGAGAGATTCCTCATGCCAAATCAAAATCAAACAAGCAAACAAACTAACAAAACTAATCTGGGGATATGGAAGTTTCTCTGGAATTTAGGAAGGAATTTTCACAGAATCACAGAGTCACTGATATGGACAGGGCCCTCTAAAGATCACTTAGTCCCACCTACCCACTCAAAGCATTGTCATCCAAAGAAAGCTGCTCATATCTACTTCCCTGCTCATTTGCTCAAACTTTCCTTTATTTTCTACAATTTACCAGTGTCAGATGCCAAGAATGCAGCTTAATAGCAAGGCAGAGCAGTGTAGCATGAAGTTAAGCCTTTGTTCAGAGCATATGGATGCTCATATGTAGTGTTCATATAGACAGTGAATACTACACAAAAGTACCCATCTTCAGACTATACACAGCCTGTTTACATGTATGTAAGAACTCTGAGATTGTGTAATTTCACACACATACACCAAAAAGCTACTCCTAATTTATTTTTCGTTGAATTTGGCATCCCTAGTAAATCACATAGCTGCTTAGGTGTGAAGTGATGAAAGATTTTAACCTCCAAAGGCCATATTTTGACCATCAAAGTTGTTTACTCTTAAGCACATCTTCATTGAACATAATTATCTGCTGTAGCCATTTCCCTGTTCTACAGAAAGCTGGACTTCTACTAGACTCTCTTTAGTCTTTGATCAGATCTCAAATTGTGTGCACAGATCTCAAATTGTAGCTATTTATGTCCAATCACAAACAATTTCCCACATGTTTTTCAAGCAAAACAGATGTTTATTCTTGCGGAGTTTTGATCCTGCCAAACAGATCTTTGTCCATTTTATTTTCCTGCATCATTCTATTCCACTTGAAATGAAACATGGACCCTCAGGTAAATGGGAACACTTTTCTGTATGGATCTCAGAAGACTTTAGAATTGCATATTGCAGCTTTTTCCCTCATTTTTGAATGACTTGCCATCCTTTGTCAAGGTAAGCATGTGTGCTTTAAGTTTCTAGAGCTTTACCTTGATGTGGCTGTCTTTCTAACATGTATTCCTGCACCTAACTTAAATTGATTTTCACTAAGTTATCTTTACTCATGAGATTTGCATTCTTGGACAGTCCAATTCTTCTCAATCACCTCTGTTTCCTTTACCCTGAGCACTATTATTTTTTTTTCTCATTATTCTTTTTTACATTTTTTTGTCCAAACTTTTAAGGTTTGATTATTGACCCATTCAATGCTGTTAGCACAATATTGGCAGAAGGCTTCTGTAGGTGTCCAGGTGGACTGAGTAGACTACCAGTGGCACCAGCTACCATCAGATAGAAAGAGCTCTTGGCATATCTACCAATTTTTTCTCTGCCGTCCCTGAGTTCTCATCTTCTATTTGCAGTCAAATCTCTGCTGTCTCAGGAGTTATATAAAACATCATTTCCAAACTTTTCTATTTTCCGTACAGAAAAATACACTCTATTTTTCTCTGAAATTCAATTTACAAATGAAAATCCCTGTCCATTCTGACTGGACTAATGCAGGATTGATTGTTCCTCACAGAATATGACCCAGTCTGGTCATAAATGACACAAATGCTCTTTTAATATTTTTCCTGGAATACATTCTCACATCCTAATCAATGTTTTTGCAACAAGTTTGTGCTGCAATAAGCTTATATTTTCAAATGTTTAGATTCATCTGACTACATTTAATTATTTTTATTGTATTATCCTTAATCAAATGATCATTAGGATTGTTGCAATTTATGTTAAGGAAGTCATCAGTGGAAAAGCTTGGCCTAGTATAGTGCTTGCTCTTTTATATGCATATAATAAACAGACTCCCTTGCACTGAAGAGCTTGTAATCTCTTCATGATTCAAGATAAGAAGCTGATGGAAATGCTGAGGACTTACAAGACAAGATGATGATATAACAAATTCATGTAACAAACCAATTTCTAAATTTAGTGGTTCATCTTTCTGAAACCTATTGTGTATTATTTGGTTGTGAAAATATTTTAAAGCTCTTTCAGAACTGTGACTGATGTCCTTTTGTATTTATGCAGAGATAACCCCGCCCTAAGATGTTCACAGTCAAAGTAACAGGATTATCAAGGATATATATAGAGATGTACATCCCTGCCTGAAGCACACTCTCCCAGGTGATACTCATGAATCTTTCTAAAACTCAGCAAATGAATTAATCTTCAAATATCTTAATGAACAGATAAATCTAGACACTAACATGACCATCCACATTGAAGATACTGAGTTCTAGTAAATGTGCACTAAATGCAATAAAAATGTGCAATCACAGAATCAGAGGGATGCAAATGTGCAATCACAGAATCAGAGGGATGCAAAATGATCTAAGCATATCTAAGCAAGGCAATATTGTTCTTGTCTGGATAAATGGAGTCCATCACATGTAAGACCACCCTACTCTATTTTATTTTATTAGTCAAAGCTCTTAGTTGTACTATCCTTGGATTTCTGGGTCATGGTAAATGGACCAAGGGTCCAACCATCTCCCCTAAGGGCATTGCTTTTCTGCAGTCCAAAAGCTTCCTTAGAGCCTGCAGGTTTCAATTTGTCTGCTTTCATCCATCCACCTGGCATCCGGATGCTGTAAAATTCCCTTTCAGCTTCTTATATGCTGCCTGTGGCTGCATATATCTGCAGTGACAAAAGCAACTGCTTTCAGAACAAAATATTATTTACTTATTCCTGTAAGGTACAAAGCTTTCAGAACAAAGTCTAACAGCCACATTCAGGCTAAATGCATGGGTAATAGGTCCATCTTCCTAAATTTGCATCATTTCATCCTTTAGACTTAGAAATATCTTGCTGTGTCACCACATCTTTTTCTCTCTGCCTTTCTGTGAGACAGGCAGACTATCAATTTTTCACTGACGTGCATTAGCCTCACTTACCAAACTCCTCCCTTACTTTAAAACACTGCTAAGATTTTAGCTCCCTCCCTCTTTGATTTTTATGCCATTTTTTAGCTTTGGAAGAGTACCACTTTCTAGCTGAATGAAGTCATCTAGTTTGTAGATAATTTTTCCCTGTAATTCACAACCAGCTGTTGCTATGTAACTCCTAAGCTATGTACCTGAAGCACTTTATATGTGTGATGGCTTTATCTTTTTTTCACTTTGTACTGTGCCTTTTTGCTGCAACCGGACTCAAGGAAAAAAAAAAAAAACTGCAAACATTTAACAGATTTTCAACTGATTTTGGTGATGCATGGAGAGAAAGGCAGGTCAGCACAGGGGAAGACTAGTTAAATGGTATTTGAGTAAGTTAAGTGGCTGCAGATCAGTGAGGTCCATTGAAATATACTGAAATATACTGTAAGAGGCATCAGGAACTACCAATATACCAATAGCCATTACTGCACAGCTAGAGATTATCTTTGAGATCTCATGGAGGGAAAGTACCAAAAAAGCAAAGGGCAAACAATACACATGTAAAAAGAAAGATGAATTCCAGAAAGGTCACCTTTTGATACTTGCAAAGAAAGCAGACCAAATGATTAAATTGTTGATAAGTAAGCAAATAAAAGATAGGAAAGTGATAACAACCAACACTGAATTGTCAAAAATGAATTCCTTCCTTCCAGTCAAAGATAGAGTAATTCATGCAGTAACTAAGAGGAAGCAATGACATTTCCCACAGCTATGCTCCCCCTGCATCATGGAAATTATATCTGCAAACACCATTGAAGAAATGGGATTCCATGAACTCTCAGTAGCTACTTCTGGGTAGACTGTAAATTTTCCCTTTAATTTAACATTTTTAATGGTTTTCACTTAATTATTTTATTTTAAAATGTGTATCCTGACTGCTGGTTTGTTACAGCTATGAGTTAATGTAATGGTGATGAAATTATCAGTGTTACATCTTTGAAATCTACCTGTTTACCCATTCAGTAGTGCCAAGGGAATGAGTAGAGCTTCAGCATGATAAATAACCCTCTTACACAGATTCAGTTCTTGGGGGAAAAAATATTTTCTTATGTGCAAGCAAAAAGCATTTGCTTCCGGGCAGAAGAATATCCAGAGGCCACTCAACAACCAAGCTCAATACCCATGTGCGGACAACTCAACTGAGCCTCACGTAGTCCAGAGAGAAGTGATCAGCACAGATAGTGGAGCAGAGAAAGTAGTAACAAGGTAACTGCCTGTTGCCTGTAGGACAGCCTCACCCTATAGCATCCATGGATCTCAGCACAGATGCCCACAGTTAGGTGCCCAACAGAGATGAAGTTACCTAGCAGGTTGCCCAAAGGGGCTGGAAAACATAAGATAGTATTTGAGAGGCCCATACCTTTTGGGAATGGCTCCAGAGGTGACATGGGGTTCCCTGGGGCAGATCCATTGGTAGCAGATGGCTCTCTCTAGGTGCCTGAATCCTACCATACCAAGAAGCTGAATTAAGATGCCCTTTTGACACCTATCTGTAGGCACAAAAAAAATAGGTCTTAATCTGAGCTGCATTACACCTTATCAGTTTACAGTTTTATTTTTAAAGTGAAATAAACCACACTTAACGTAGGTTTAGAGAGGCCCCAAAGGGAGTTAGTGTGGAGAAAGCGGAACATTGTATATCACAACTGATTTTACAGTAACTGTATTTTCTAGGTAAACCTTGTGATATTGCTGCAAACAAGATCCACGGCATTCTGGCAACACTGTCACTTATGTAAGGCCCTAGAGGGAATTATACACAGAACTTGGCTCTAATGAGACTCCAGCAAGAGCACTGGTATCTGCCACTGGGTTTTGCTCTTTAGTAAAGAGGTCAATAAATTGGAAGGTGTCCAAAGAAAAACAATATGAGTGATGCAGGTGCTGAAACATATGGCTGATGCAGGCCGAATGAAATAATTGGGTCTGTGGAACTAAGCGCAGCATAAAAATAGTTTGGATCCATTGCTGTCTGTGACCATTGAGGATAAGGGAGTGAGTATCTGAGCTTTCTGTAGAGGAGATAATTCATCTGATAAAGCTAGGAAAGGAAACAGACAACACAGCCTTATAACAGGAAACATAATGGAGCTCTTACAGAGATTGCCTCAGAAGGCTGTGGATTACCAACTAAGGAGCTTCTAAGATGTTACACAAACTTCTTCTGATAGTGGCCAAGATTTATTTAATCCTGTTGCAGCATAGATGGGTGACCTTTCAGTATCCCTTCTATACCTTCACTTCCTTGCTTTTCTAAGAATAATTTATGTTTTCTCTTTAATCTTTAATTCTCGATTCAGACAGACAAGAATGCAAAACTGAACAAGGAAATGAGGATTCTCAAGAACTTATCCAAAATAGGAAAATCAAGTTTCCAGTTTAGTTGTCCTTTGTGAAAGCTTTCATCCTTTCATCCTGAGTATGACTGGAGAGAGTGCTAGATATAATGAGTGAGGCCAGCACCTCTATAAAACCTTGTTGTAAATGTGCCCTACAAAGCTACCCTTGGGACTGACTCCCAGAAAACAGTCAGGAAAGCCACCATGATAAAAGGTCAGGTAAATATATGGGCAGGGATGAAAGAAGAAGGGGGAATTATAGAGCGTGGAAGTGACCAAAAAGGACAGGCAGATGACGGAAGGATATAGAGAAAATATGAAGAACTAAAAGTAATAATAAAAAGAAAACAGTGTGATTAAAGAAAGGAGAAAAAAAAAAAAGCATGAAAAGCCGTGTAATAGCCAGATTAGTATTTCTGCATTAACGCATATTAGTGTATTTCCCTTGAGGAAACAAATAAAGAAAAATTGATATAAAATAAAGCCGGGTAGGAGTGCTTGGATCCAGAGCCAGACTATGCCCTGACATTGTCTTGGCAGTGCAGTTGCTCAAGGCTTTGGCCTTTGAGCTCAAGGCTGTGATCTCAAGGGTGGAGTACCACTAAAGAGAAAAGAGAAGGGAGTAGAGGTCCTCTGGGGTTTTGAAGTCAAAAAATAAAAACAAACAACAAAGAAAAAAACCCAAGAATTAGAGATAGCATCCGATGGTAAGCAATGGTGAGAGATGTCTGAATTAACTCAGAACTCAGATAACCCCAGTGGGTCTCACCAAAGTGTGGGAATCAACGTGACTTTGCCTGCAAAACATGGTGCAGCACAGGTCTGACTCTGAGATTCCAAACTCATAGCAGCAAATGGCTTTCTTTTTTACTTTATGTAACTGATAAGAAAAAAGACTTATTTCTGTAAGACTGAAATGATTTTTCTCAACTCTATGGCTAACATTTCCACAAACACTACTTTTCCACAGGGCTTAGATCCTCTAACATGATTACAGGACAGACTATTCCCACACACTTTCCAGAAACACATTCATTTCCCAGGAAAGCACAATGGCCATTACAGTCTGCAAAATACAGGCTCTGCTTTGCCGCACAGAGCAGTAGTAGCAACCAAAAGGCAGATTGAAATGGTGACAGGCAAAAAATTCTTTTTTTTAACAGACAGCAGCACATCAGGCTCTTAGCCATTCAGATGCTACATGCTTTGCAATGGGAGAGAAAAAAAAAAGGAAATTGGAAAGGGAAAAAAGGAAACATACTTTAATAATGTTTGAATAAATTAATATATTAATATCAAATAATAAAGTTTTATTTTATTTTCAGTGAATCATCAGTAAGAAGACAGAGGAATGAAAAGAAAGAGCTCTGATTTTATTTGGCCAAGCCATTTTATATCTGTATGCCTCTGTTCCCTGAGCTGTGACACGAAGATGAGAGTGATGATTGCAAAATAGTCTTAAGAGCAGGAAAATCACTGTCTGCAAAATCCAGCATCTTTATTAGGCAGCATGCACAAACAAAAGTTTTTCATTCTCAAACATTATCCTATTGTGTGTATACTAATCTCCCACTCATCACAGTATTTCTGTTTCAAGCATATGGATAGCACCAGATCATCCTCAATGATTCACTATTTACGTGCAAAATGTCATGAACATCTGAGAGTGTTTTACACCTGGAATGCTATATTTGGCAGCCCCAAGTGACTCAGTTTTGCTAGCAATGTTAACAACAGTGAGAAAAATAAATGGCAAATTTAATTATATTTTATAGCTATTTTACAGCAAGAATTTTTATTTTGGCAAATAGAGATATCTGGAGTCTAAATATTTCATCTTCTCTGCTCCCACGGTTTTAGGATTGAAGGAAAGGGATGCTGTGCATACACTGCTGTTCCCATATGTATTTGCCATGCTCTTCCTAGAGATGCCACCAGCATAGCTTATATATCACTGTGGGGTGGGACAGTGCAGTAGCACATCACAGTTTCACAGAAGCAGGTATCTGCTGCAGTGTTGCAGAGGAGCATTATGAGATGAAAATAAGCTCTGCATGGGATTTATACAAAGGACTTGGCATCTATGAGTGTTCACTACTGTCTTTCATGGAGTTGAGTCTTGAATACCAGGTTCTTCCAACCTCTGGGCCTCAGGACCCCTGATTCTCTTGTACACATGATGGTTATGCCCATGAACAAACCATAAGGAAGTTTGCAAGCAGATAAGTCAGGTCAAGCTCCTGCACTCCTATTTTCTCTACTTGGACATGTGAGGTGGTACTGGGCCTGTCCAAAGACAAGTGATGCTCCTGAGGATTCTTCAGGTGCTCAAGGAAACATGTTGTCCAAGGACATACTTGGCCTTTTGGTTGCCCGTGGGCCTACTCAGCTGCAGACTTCAAATGACTTGCAGGAAGCTGAACTGAGGGTACTTTGAGTATAAGAAAGCATAGATCTGAGCATGCCTCACGTTCACAAAAAACGATCTGTGGTATTTTATGTCATTCTTCTTAAGCTCACAGTTTTGCTCTGTTTCATTGCTAAATATACTGAATACTCTAAATAAGTCATCACATATACTGGAGACTGTCCACAAGGAACATTACTTTAAATGCTTTTGCTACCGTTGAAGCAAAGAAGTAAGTCATTAGATCTCTTTGCAGAGTAATGAGGGATACCACATACTCTCCTAAATTTACGACTTGTGCTCTTTCTAATTGAAGTGGCTAGTGACTAATGAAAGAATAGAGGAGGCAGTCAGGCTTGGCTATACATTTGAAAGTTAATGAATAAGAATTTTCGCAAAATGTTCAGGGATATTCCCCAAAAGAAACTAGGAATCTGAAGCTGCAAGATTTCTGGTGCAAGCAGAAAATATCCTTGCTCTATTTTCCTGCATATTCACTCCTATGCAGTATCCCTAGAAACTATAGAATAGTATCCCTCCATAGAAACTATAAGTCATACCTCAAAGTCTGAACCTGAAATGAGAATTCCATAGTCCTTTCAAAGGGTATCCTTTACATTCAGTGCAATTGTGCTTAAATATCTGCAATATTGTGCCCCCAAATATGTATGGAATATAATTTAGTGTTTGGAGATGTGGATGTATATATTCAGGAAGGAAGGAAGGAAGGAAGGAAGGAAGGAGGGAAGGAAGGAGGGAAGGAAGGAAGGAAGGAGGGAAGGAAGGAGGGAAGGAAGGAGGGAAGGAAGGAGGGAAGGAAGGAGGGAAGGAAGGAAGGAAGGAAGGAAGGAAGGAAGGAAGGAAGGAAGGAAGGAAGGAAGGAAG
>JAUBOD010000843.1:950-23016 GCA_032353885.1 Nothura maculosa | reverse complement strand
GGAAGGAAGGAAGGAAGGAAGGAAGGAAGGAAGGAAGGAAGGAAGGAAGGAAGGAAGGAAGGAAGGAAGGAAAGGAAAAAGGCAAACTCATTGCATTTAATTAACTAACATGGGAGGAAGAGACAGACAGAAATGACAAAGCAACTAATTTATTCCCATTTGCCTGAGTCAATGACCCAACAGTTTCCTATGTGTCATTTACCTGACATAGAGTTGCTAGGCGGCCTTTTACTGATTCTATTTTTTAGCTGAATGATTTCTAGAACACATCAGGACACATAATGGAAAGAATTTGGTTTAAGCAAAATCCTCAAGATACTTAACTTATCCTCATTTTAACTTCTCCTTAAAATAATGTAACCAAATTAGGAATATGTGAACTTATGAGTCCCACACAGAAAGAAAGGAATAGACCTAGAATTACCCTCTTATAGACTCATATTCTCCATGTTCAACTCCAGGTTGCTGCCCACATAGCTGCCGAGGCTTTGAGGCTATTTATTGCCACCACACTGAATCCCATAGGTGCTTGGTATTTTATGTCTGACATCTGTCCATCTAAAGGTCCTGAATTTTTCCTTCATCCACTGCTGTGGCTAACGCAAAGGCTTCTTCTCCAAGCTAAAAGTGGGGTGGAGACCTCCTTATGTTGGGTCTGAAACCTGGAAGGACATTAACAACCTCCTCTGAATATACTTCCTTTTCAGTTGAGTCTTAGAACATCTTTTAATACAGGAATCTGAACAGAAGTGAACCACCTAAGATTTATAGTGATAGCTGAGCAAGGCTTTGGCACAAACATGAGCCCTACCTGTTACCATGCAGCTTGTTACTGTTTTGGCCTATGCCAACAAGAACTCAGAATCCAGACAAAGCCTAGGCAGAAATTGAAGCCAGAATGGGCTAGGGACTCTTCCCAAGAAGCTGTTTGGATGGAGGCTATTCTAGGGAAAATAAGTAGCCAATTTTCTGAGTATGAGCAATACCTGGCCAATTGCCAGAGGGCCAAAAAACAGCCTTTGGACCATTTTATTTGCTGACAGAGCATGGGCTAAGTAGGATGACCGAATAACTTGGAGAATTTCCTTTTTACTGCTCAGTTTGGCAATAGAAAATTAACCTGTTCATCCTCTACCCAGGGTAGAACCATAGAAACCCATGAGGAGGCTGCTGTCTTTCCTTATACCACAAAGACAACCTGCCTCAGTCAGTAAACGTCCTCCTGCACTACCACATCCGTTTTTAATCCTGCTGCAACAACATGCATTGGCTTTGTAGTTCTGCATGCAGTATCAAAAAATAAGGAAATTATGTTTAAAATCTTATAAAGTTTTCTGAAATATATGTTTGGAAGCAGGCTTATTGACAATGTAGGACTTCTTGTAATTCCTCATACCTTTATAAATCATGCATAACTTCTAGCACAGTCTCCAAATTAAGATGCTCTGGATGCTTGGACACTTTACGTCCCAGAGGGAATGAGCTACTCCAGGCTGTATGTATCCCAATCTCTTCCCAAAGGATGGTTTTGGAGCATCTACAGCACCCTGAGCTTGGGTATGGTGACTCCAGTAATAAGAACTGCAACAAAGTCAGAGGAATTGGAGCACTGAAAGTTAGCAGGCTTGCAGAAACATTCTCCAGCATGAGAACTACTGCTCTGCATGATGACTCTTTACCGTATTCTTAGGTCACTTCCAAGGGTAAGGAGAAGGGGAGGGGTATGGGAGATTAACTTTATTGAATTCTGGAAATGTGGTTAACCTTTTCCCCACACTTTAGACCTCAAGTCTTCTCAACAGATCTACTGTTGCTTTTTTAATCTATTTGGTACCTGAAGTAAGCATTAAAGATTAGATAGAAGTAAGGTTCATCTCTAAGACAGCCAGTTCCATCAGATGATGGAGAGAAGCATCCCCATCATGGGGATGGCAGAAAATGGGGCCTCCCACATAGGACATTTCTAAACTTGAGGAAGAATAAGGAGGGGAAAGCGTCTACAGAGTTTATGTGCTTTCCTGAAGAGTAGCAACATCTGGAAGGGATAGAACAAATGCTTGATCTGTGCACAGCATTGCAAGCCACCAGCTGCAGGGCATAGGAAAAAGATACGCATGTTCAAGCCCAAAATGATTTGCTGTCACACTTCTTACCAGTGCAGTCCTAAGGAATGCCTCAGAAACTGCAGGACCCAACAGAGAGTCAAAATTACCAGGCAAGGTTCATGACTTGGGATCCTTTAAATATTGGGTAAAAGTTTATCATTTCTTCCCCAGAATATGGATGAATTAACCAGAAAATCTACACTGTTTATGCAGTTTCCCAGATGCATCGTGTATCCTTATATTTCTCAGATGCATCAAAATGCTTTTGGCCAGTGGTTATCAGTACTCATTCTAGCGCTCAGCACAATTAGTCTGTATGGTAGGAGCTCGCCCTTTGGGCAGATACATTGTCAAAACATCAGCCAAGGAGTCAGGGAAATGCAACCAAATTTGCTAAGGTCCTCCATGTCTCCTTACCACATGTATATTGGGCATAATATTGATTCAAGCCCATTATTTTCAAACGACATTAGGAGTACAATGGAGAGTGATAAATTATTACTTTAATGGGAGTATAATGACATAAAGATACTTTTAAAGTAATTGGATCCTCACCCTGAGGAGTGGAGAGCTTCTTTTTCCTATAAAGCTCATGCAATGTTGATAGGAATGAGATTCCAGATGTACTTGAGGGAGTGACTGCTGCCTGAAGAAACTCCAGCAGAGCAAACCTTTGTCTCTTAAACTGCTTTTTTTTTTTTTTTCTTTTCCCATCTTGCCTCAGATTTATGCCTGTTCACTACACAAACAAGAATAGCTTTGCCTGGAAGCAAGAGAAGCAAGGAATGTCTTAGCTTTGGTGGTAGACTTACTGATACAAAAAACCTGCTCCTGTTGTTTACATAGCTCCCTTCCCCTCTCCTGCACAAATAGCATGGGAATGTATTTCTGCAGTGAGGTGCCCAAAGCTCCAAAGCCCATTTCTTACCTGAAGCACAGCTAATTATGATACCTTACTGAGCACAGGTTTATTAGAGAAAATAAAGCTCTCATGTGGCTCAGTTTACATACACAAATGTGCTCAGAGCATCAAAGAAGTCAAGGATTGAAAAACATAAAACTCATTGATCTAATTAACTTCAACTGCTTGTGGAGAGCTTAGAGATGTTCAAGTGGAAGTTTCTATAATAGCAAGGTGTTATCATCAAGATCTAATACCTTAGGCATTGGTGATTTATGCCACCAAAGTGTAATCCCTTTTTCTCTGTCCAGATCATTGCAAACAATCCTCTGAATATGACCAGGAAGCAAGACAATGGTTTATGAGTTTTAAACCTTCTAAAAATTAACTGCTTTCTTGTAGCAGAGTGATTTATGCAAGGGTTAGCTCCTGCCTTTGGTGTCTCATGATGATTAAAGACTAAAATAATAACCAATAACCCTGAGATTACTACTTAAATACCACTGACTGGAAAATGAAGACAGCAAACTGCTCCTGAATGGATCTACATGAATATTGAAGGTGCATCCTAATGAAGATGAGGCAGTAGTAGCTAGGGATATGAAAGAAAAAGAGCCGTGTGATAAGGACACTGTATGGGATAGGGTCAGGATGAAGGCAAGAGAGGAGGATTTGCCAATTAACTCAAAATGAGACTGAAGAAGGCTTGAGCTTCAGTCTCTGTCTCCTGGCTTTTGTCCTAAGAACTTCATCTCATAGATTAAGCTTCTGAGTTTGTTAGGGTACAAACTGTCCCTAAGTCTAAAGCACTAGGTGCAACATTATCTATTAATGATGAAGTTAGCACATATGGAACAACTTCTCAAGTAATAAAAATGGAGGATTTGTCCTGTCTATTTAGGCTAGGAGTGAATTTGCCTACTGGTCTCTCTCTCCTTAACAGAAAAGAGAAAGGATTCAGCGCTTAGGGTGGGATGGATTAGCCTCTGGAAGTCACTGACTTGTTGCTTGGAATTTCACATGGGTACTTCAGTTTTCAGGTGGTCTTTGAACTTAATAGAAAATGGGGTGCTTGCTGCTTTCATATGAATTCCATGCATTAACATGCTAAAAAGAACCTCCTTAGTAAGCTACCAACATTAGATTAAAACCTATAATCCTCTATATTTTAACTTTTTAATTCCTAGTGAACATCTTTTTAAGGCTTCAAAAGCAAAACAGTTTGGAATTGGATTTGATGGTTTGTGAATAAAAAAGGAGATGCTGGAGGAAAAGTTTACCTGCACAAGCTAGTCTGAAAGATATTCACATCAGAAGATGTTTACACGGTGCATATGTATACTACAGAGCCTCTCCAAGGGATGCCACATACTTTGGTCTGTTTATCTCTATGTGCTCAAAACCCCTTCTTTAACTTCTTTCTTCAGTGTTAAAGCAGCATCTGCAGATTGCAGTTCTGTGAACACTTTGGGGCATGAGCTGTCTGAATTTTGCAGAGCCAGGCACAGGTCTATGTCTGTCTTTCACTTTCGATCGTGGTCTAGATAACTATGAATGATAGTTTAAATATGATAACATGATGCTGCAGAGTGGTTAGTTTAGTATGTAGAATGTTCTGAAAAAATGTTCCTATGAATAGCTCTTAAATAACATCTTCACCAGTGGAAAACACAGTTCTTTACAAGAGACACCAATCTCAGCTTTCCTGCACAGAAGAATCTTTTTTCTGAGAACCTTTTTTCTTTTTCTTTTTTTTTTTTTTTGAATGATCAGCAACACAGTAATGTCGTTTAGTACTTTCAAAAATCTAAGCATTGCCTCCCTGGTGACATCTTTATTAACCAGAGACAAAATATCATATTTGGCAACAGGGAATGGAAAATTAATTACATAATGCTTGTAATGTGCCTGGAAGATTTAAAAGACTCTATATGTTCAATTAAATCAATATTTATTATGATCTAAAGAACAGTCAAATGGCACCACAGGCCAGAGCCTTATATCCTCCCACTCCCTTCTTCACTGACAAACTTAATCTTGTGGAGAGCAGTAAATACTCAGCCAGATGTGTACACAATGTTCAGGTAATGCTATTCACCAAACACCAGGGACAAGAGGGGATGGTTCCCATGCCAAGGATAGGGAGATGTTAGGGAGTAAGATGGCAACATTTTTCAAGCATATATAATATGAATCACATATGACTCCTCAAAGTGACTGTAACAGATTTATGCAGACAAAATTTGTATAATGGTGTTATAGGATGGTGCAATGACAGGTTCGGGTGCTGTGGACTGGAGCTAAAAGAGGCGGGAGAGCCTAAACCCAAAAGGTGACTAAGGAAGCAAAAACAACTCTACAAGGGTTAGGCAGATAGTTAAAGGGTAGGAGTGGTTTTAAAGTGGGTGGGTCAACCTGAGGTTGGTGATGACAAACATAGTGGACAGTGAGTGGGGCAAAAGTGTGTACATGAGCAAAAGAGTGTACAAATTCCAGGAGGGCGAGACAGCCTGAGAGTGCAGACCTAGGCAAACAAACCCTCCTCCTTGTTCAGATGCTAACCTGCTGTAAAGTCCTTGGAGGAAGAAATGATCAGCCTGCCATTTAGCCTCCACAGATAGCATTTTTCCAATCTGCAACATGATAGAAATTAATATCTGCCTATGGCTGGGGAACTGAGTTTTTGATTCCTGGATGATGTGACAGGAATGCAAAGTGTGTTGCTATGAGCAAAGTGCATGCATTTACTTTGCTGCTAATGTAGTTTCTTGGGTCACAGCAAAGGAGAGAGGGCTGGGTGAGATGCAAGAGGCAGAGCACAGTAGACCCATTTTCCAGTCATGTCATGGCCACTACCACCTTGCTGTGATCCCTGGTTTCCTAGGAGAGTGTGAGAGATCCCTATGGCCTAGGACATTGCACCTTGCTGGCCACTCTGCATTTGTTCACCCTGCATGCTCTGAGGATCCTCTACACTCCCAACATTGCTGGAGAAGACTCAGAGATTGCACAGAGGCAAACTGGAAAATAAATAAATGAGAGTGGAGAGCCAGAAGATTTATATTCCTCCCTAGGAGTTTTCCTTCCTGATTCCATAAAATACCCAAGACAGTGTAGTATGAAGAATGATATGGAATGACCCTCTCCTTTCTCATGGGTCATCCAGGTCCCACACTCAAAGGATCTGGTGTTTCAGATACTTCCCTTGAACTACAGCAGATCCTAGTGCTTGGATCTGCTCAAAAGGCACTTGGTGTCTTTTGAGAATAACACTTTAGAAGCAGAGAGTATCAGATTGTGTCACTTTTCTTTTGTGAAAGAGACAAAACAACAGTGGACAAACTGCTGCTGTGCAAGCGGCTTCTCAGTGGACCTCAGATTTCCAGCATCTCAGGATCTTTATGAAGGTCCATCATCTTCCTTCCCTCTTGGACTGCTCCACTATTAGGCCAGACCTCCAGGGGCATGGTGAGAGCCTCTGCATACCATGGGGAGCAGGGAGAAAACTCTGCCCAGTGCTCAGCCTCCTGGGTAGCCCAAGTGCTTTCTGGCAGAACAGAGAATCTGCACTTAATCTTTGAGGAGAGGTCTGTGCACCTTTGCCATCTATTAAAAACACACATCAGATAGAGCAGAGCAGAGGTAGCATAATCAGCAGCCCAGGTCACCAGGAGATTGGGAGGCAGGAGGACCCAGTCTAAAACTTGTCTTATCGAAAAGTAAAAATCTAAATCAATAATCCTCCTTCTCTGCTCCCAATCAATACTCCCCACCACAGAGGATGTCACCAGGCATTATTCAGCTTCTTTTTTCAAGTTCTTTGCTGAATTCCTGGCTCCTGCCTAACTCTTAACAGGAAACTCTCAGGATTTCAAACTCAAGGGGTTCGCTTCATGGCACATAGTTGGCTCTGGAAGATGAACTAATTCCCAACAGCACCTGCTGAAAGAGCATTCAAGGAGCCGTTGCACTCTTTTTTCAGCAAACAATTAAGCCATGCTTTTATGCCTGCCAAAAAGCTACACTATCTGCTACGTGGAGATTTATAGCAGGACTCAGATAAATGGAGATGAGTGCTTTTATTATCTATCTGAAACCATGCAAATGCAGTGTGGGTTATGATGTGAGAGAGAAAAGTCTCATTCGGCAAGACAGAAGAGCCCATTTGGGAAGTAAATAAAATGTTGGCACTTTCTCTTGTAGATAAAGAAAGGGAAGGCAAGTACTACTTTTACCTGCTGATGGTCTACAAAACTGACAAACACTCCAGAGAAATTAACGACAAAAATGACAAAAGTCACATTGAGGAAGACAGTCCTTACAGGAAATGATCAAACACAGTGACTTTCTAACTATGGTTAGGAGTTTGTTAATTCTAAGAAAACAGGTTTTATGCCAAAAGAAAGAGTCACCCTGAAGAATTAGAGAATCTCTAGCACTTTAGAGACTTATGTAAATTTGCTACATTGTAGGTCATGAGATAGTGCCTGGAAGATAGAATTTGCCCACATAATAAGGAACTAAAAAGAGTCCATCTCTCCCTTCAACAGTGGAGGAAGGACACTGTCAAGATGACCAACATTCTCTCCTGTAAGGTCCTGGGTAGGTTCACTTATAGCTGTAAATTGGATATCGAAGAGTAATATATATTTATATTTTATCTGATATTTTATTATTATTATTAGGGAAAAAAAGAAAGCTGATTGTTAGAAGCAAGTCTTTTACAAGTTGTCCAATGACATCAGGAGGACCATTCACATGAGGAATCCTATCTGGATAAAAGCTAATCATGTATAACATGGATTAGGTTGAAGAAGCTGAGGTTAGTTTAATCTAAATTAATTTTTTATCCAGCTACAAGGCAAAAATACATTTCTTTTGGCAACTTGCCCAAAGCATCATCAGCAGGGTAATATTTTAAGAGACTCATATGGTAATATTTTTAAGACATAAATAGAATATTTAAGGATTTTAATAGAAATTAAGGCATGATGAGGGCATAAATGAAGACTCTTGACTCCTGTTGACTTCAGTGACTCACTAATGCTCAGCACCCAGACCTTCATGTCTGATGGGATCAGGCCCTCTAAAGAAAAAGGCAATCAGTAAATTGCTAGCTGAGTAGATACACTAATGATTAACTCATACTACTATAGTTAATAGCAAAGCTATTAGCAAAGATGCTCAAAATGTCTAAGTCTGGCACTTTCAAGGGGAATCTTTGGAGCTAGACACACAATTGCTCTAAAAAATAGGAGGATATGGCTCATAGAAAATAGCGCAAGCGTCATATATAATGCATCCTTCCTCCTTAAAACAGGATTAAGCACACTTAAGCCATTATCACTCCATATTTGTGTGCTCTTAAAAATTCAGTGATGAAACACTCACATCTTCCACAGTTCTTCATTATTCTCTGTTATACTTTTTCCACACTAAATCTCCCTTTTTATGATTCAAGCCCAGTACTTTACTTATCCACCCTAGACATGGAGACCAATATATCCTTTTACTCTCCCACAAGAATCATGCCTCTTTCCAGACTCCTTTCCTCTAGATCAAGTAACTCCATTTCCTTACATCATGTCTTTACTGCTGTCATGAAAGCAGCAAATGCCCCTTAAATCAGATTATAAACTGTTTTATACATACGTTTAGTTAAAGGCAGTGACAAGTGAGGAGCAGCAGGAATAGACTGGACTGTGTCTTTATGATTCTCAGCCCCACCACATGGCAAAGCTATTGTCTACCATTGGGTTTCACCATCGTTTTGGTAAGTAGCTCCTCACCACCACCATTGTATCTGCATACTAAGGACTCAATTCCAACAGGCAATTCAGAGTTCCTGCCCTCCACGTTCCCTACTATTGTGTCTCTGCTGACTGACCCTTAGAGCAAATTTTAGGAACAGGATTAGAGATTTAGGCTTGGTTCAGCACTTGCCTACTGGGCACTATCCAGTTTCAACTATTTGGTCACTTAGCAACTCAAGGTAAGGTATTACCCATATACAATTGGACTTGCTTTAAGTGTTCACAATGAATTGCTCACAAAAGCAATCTACTGCTCAGAATGAGACTCCTCAGTTTATCACTAATTGTATCTTATTATAAGCTTTGCTAAAAAAAATCAAGTTATGAAGAAACTGGCATCATTCAAACTTTTCCTTTATTCTATTCAAACTTTTCCTTTATTCTGTTCAAACTTTTCCTTCATTCTGTTTTATTTGACCTATTTCTCATTCTTTTTCATTTCTTTTGCATGTTTCTACCAGATTTTAATCTGTGGAGGAAATACTCTGGGCATCTTCAGCTGTTAGAAAAAGATTTAAATAGATAGTTCTTTAAATTTATAAAAAGGGACCAATGCTTTGAAATACTGTGAAGCTTTAGAGTTAGCAGTCTGCATTTTAAAATTCACCATGTCACTGTAAGCAAATTTACAACTGTATCTGCCTGACTGATTTGGCATTGAGATGAGATTAATAAAAACACACAAAGCAGAGTGGAAATTTTAACAAGAAAAGATATCAAACCTCTCATATAGCATTGCATGGGCTACCAGACCACTGATATTTTTTATTACATCCACCTAGGCTGACTTGATTCATTAATTTTATCTCAGAAGTGGATGTGATGCCATCAGCAATTCTTCAGCATCTTTCTTCAAAAGAACAAATGATCTTTTCTAACACACAAAATTCTTTATCATTTTTGAGGACCCAATACCAGTATCATGCTTCAGTGTTGTCACTTCTAGACCAACATCCACCTCTCTAAGTGCTGCAGCACACATATAACCAAAAAGAGATGCCATGTGCTGGTGTGTTGTGCCAGAAGGTGCTTGCTGTTGCTTGGCATGGAGCAGATTATCCATTCAGTGCATTTCTAAATGTGTTTCCTGTCTCTCTCCAATCTGCTAAGTAGTTGCAGCCCACGTGAACTGGGAGTTGCTCATAAGACTGAAGGAGCTCTCTACCTGATCTAGTACTTTGAAACTCATCAAATTTGTCCTTCACTTTGAATTAAAGTGAGCGTCAGAGCCTGAGCAGACCCTTTCTGACTGTGATTTAGTAGCTGGATCCATGCTTTGCAACACACAAATTTGGAACAGAAATTCCTGAAAATCTCCAGGAAGCCTCATCCAGAACTACTTATTACCTTGGAGGCCACCACTGGTGAAGCCAAGCTGTGCAGGAGGGCTCAGGGTTGTGAAAAGAGGTCACAGCACTGAGGAATGAATTGTCTCAGCCTCAAAGAATATGGGAAATGTTGTTGCAAAGAGACTCGTACACAGCTGAGGACCGGAGATGAGGATCAGAAGTGCAATGACAGCTACTCTCTTTAACCCCAAGGATACCATGTCTGCATCCCTAGCACTCACACTGCTGTCTCTGCACTGAAAGCACAACCCTGAATTGTCATTTGCCGGCAGCTGTCTTATATAGATATGCTTGGCTTGATCACTTGTACAGTCAGTCTAAGAATAGCTTCCTCTTTAACATCTGATTTCTCTTAAAGGATAAAAATAAAACAATCAGAGCTGGGGTATAAAAGAGCAAGCTGCTGAACGCTGCACAGAATGCATCTATGTTTAATGAAGGAAAATTTTACTTTACGTGGGGCACAAGTTATTTGTGTCAAGCATATTCATCCTCAAGATCAGAGTCTAAGCTGCCATTTCGTTATCTGACAGCTAAATGACTTCTCATACTGGAAAGAGCTCGAGTTCTCCAATGTAGATGGTGAGGCTTTGAAGATGAACCTGATGTGGTCATAGCTCTTGCCACTTTTAGGTCTTCCAGAAAGGATAGAGGGATCAGCACAGACAAGAGCATTCCCAGGAGATTCTTTGGAGGCAGGAACAGTCTTCTGAGTGTAGGCTATGTCGTTCCACTTACTCTCAGGGGGCAGAGAACAGATATTGGATTGTTTCAGATGTAGCTCGAGAGTTCTAGTTGCTGTTTCAGGCAGCCTAAGAGAGATACTCTGCTTACACATACATAAGTCATGGTACTTCTGCTCCGAAAAAGTGTGGACAGCCCAGTTTTGGCTTCCCAGACAAACTCCCTGCACTGTCAGTGGAGAGAATTCACAATACTTATCCCAGGTGATTCAAATAGAATTTATAAATAGCACTTGGTTCCTTCCTTCTCCCCTTCCTATTCATACTCTACATTAAATAAGCAGTTCTCTCATTCTGAATTGTCATGGGACATCTGTGGTAAGACTGCATCTTATAAACAGAAAATACTTTCCTTTTCAGAAACAAATAAATAAAAAAAATGAAAACACAATCAAATAGAAAGTAAATGTGATCAATATTTTGACCAGGTATATCAAAATGAAGAAATGCTAACTGAGCAGGAAATGCTGAAATCTAGCCAATATTTTTCTTTCCATGCAAAGCAGGCCTGTCTCTGTAGTGCCAGACCGCCTGTCACCTTAATATTTTTTCATGATTCAAAAATAGCATAGAGCACGCTTGAGTCAGATATGAATTAACATGTAGACTGAACATGGTTAAAGCCAAGTCTCCAGCCAAATGCTTGGGGCTACAGTGCAAATATCTGAGCACTGAGGGAACAGAGATGCCAGCCTTCTGACAAGACACAGTCCTACACTGCGCTGCATCACAGAACGGACGTCAGAAGTGCATGAGGACCCTGAAGGACAAATCAGCAATGCAAATCTGTGATGTAAGGCGGCCAGACTCCAGTTCAAGTGGTAATGCTGTGAGACAGGTGGGTAAATATACTTCTTCTCAGGTGTTAGGATTGGAGAACTGGAAACTTTGGGCTCTGATGCTCAGGCTTGTAGACTTAGTGTCATCAGGAAGAGATTCTAACATCTCTGATGCCCCATCTTCCATTCCAGTCCCATCTTAGCCCATCAGATCACCAGAAAGACACCTCTGACCAAGGAGATGGTTTAAAAAAAGATGATTTAAGTCTTCTACACATTTGCAGCAAACTCAAAATCAAAATCAACAATCATCAGAGTGTGGAAGAAAGAAAGTGTCATTATCTCCACTTGACACACAAGGAACTAAGCCACAGATGATTGATTTGCTAGGTGTCATGCAAAGGGTTGATGGCAACAATAGGACCTGGTTTGAGCCCTTCAACAGAAGTCGTCACCTCTTGCATTGCATTTAGACATTATTTGGAAGCCTACCTTAGCTGATTTTGGCTGGTAGTGCCTCCTCCATTCTTTCTCTCTCTTCTTAATTACATTTGATTTTTCTTCAGAAGAGAATTCTTTTCTGTGGTCATATTTTTATGGGAATTTTAATGAGTCGCTTGGCATGACATTAATCACTGAAGATTTAAAGTGTCTTTAAATTGTATTTTCTCTCCTTTTGAATGCCAGCCACACATTTTTGTTTACAGTGAAATGCTAGGAAAAAAAATCAGGCTATTTTCCTCGGAGCTAATTGGGGGTTTATTACTGCTTCATTTGCTTACAATTGAATCAAACAAAAACCTTCATCCTTTTTTCATGGTGCTGCTAATTGGATTGAGTGGGTTATAATGATATTACAGTATATACATAAATGAACATTTTTAAAATACATAAATGAATATTAAAAAATGCTTCTAAAGACAGAGTCTAAATAGTTTCTTGCATATTTTTCTGAAGCAGATTGCATAGTTATGCTTTTAGAAAAAATGTGCACAGCTCAATTCTGCATTCAGATTAACACAGAATCCAGCCAAAGAGAGCACTACTGGAACAAGATTGAGGACAGGATTTGCCAAAGAAATGAAGAAGATGAAATGCATTTTTGCAAGGGTATTCCATTGGGATTTTGGCATATCATTTTCATAAATGCCTAGAAATCTTGCAGTCCCTGGCACCCATGGGGTACAATGCTGAAACCGGTATTACAGATGGCCACTCTGAACAGTACAGAAGAGACCACAGGCTTTGGCATTGACTAGTCCCACACTTTTCATTAGGTCTAAACTCAACATTTGTTCTATATAAATTACTATTTAAAAGAGCTGAGGCTGCTGCAAGCCATTTGTTAAGTATTGTGATCATGTGCACAAAGTATTTGTTACAGTTCTTGTAGCTCCTCACAAAATGGACCTTAGCTAAATCAAAATCAGCCATGGATGTTGACCTCCCAGGACCCTCTCTACAATGTTTCCTCTGATTTTCTTGTAATCAGTAGAGGATTATATATTTATTTATTAAATTTCACCATTTGTATTTTAAAGAAAACAATATTTTCAAATTCAAGCACATATTTTTGTCTACCTTAATCCTTACCTAACTCTGGTATTAACTGGATTACATACAGATAATAAGCAAGTTTAGTGCAGATGTCTGATAAAGCAACCAGATGATTTTGAGTGAAAACCTGTGCCCATGTTCAGATTTTCACTTCCTACAAACAAACTCAGTTTGCTAGCCACAAGTGCATTGCAGCTATTTTATGGAAAATTAGCACCAAAATTTTTCTTTCATATCATCTCCTGTTACTTCCCAGGACCTCTGGGGAACACAAAAGAAATGTTTTTTTTATTTTTATTTTTATTTTAGTGCAAGTTTAACAGAAGAGGATCCTAATGCCTTAAGAAAAAGTTGTAAAATGAGAAAAGAAATGCTGACTTGTGGAGAAAATGTAATTTTTTTAAAAAAAGTCTATTAACTATTTCTCATTACATAAGGACTAATAAAAAACACTGAAATATTCAAGCAGTAGATTTAAAACCAACAGATGAAGTTGCTTCTTCAGAAAGACCATAATTGAACTGTGAACTTACTGCCACAGGACATAACTTTTCCTAGAAGCATAAATTTGTCCATATAGGGTTTATCTACATTCAAGGAGAATAAGTGGGTCTGCTAAGCAACATGATCGTGATGAAATCCTTGGCTTGGATAGCCAGGCAATGCGAGATCGTAGGAGAGAAACGTCCACTTGGTACTCACTATATTTGAGATAGTCTTTCCCTAAACTTTCCCTAATTCTGCAACAAGATACCAAGGAGGCACCCCTATGTGGTGACCCATGCTATATATGCCTTCATGTAGTTTATATTCTTAAATATAATGGAGGGAGGACACACGGCTCAAGTTTATTTACATGCAGAGATTGTAGCTCAGCAGTTTATTAATCCTGGCAGTAAGAGACGTTAAGGTTTAGGAGACACTAAGGTCATTTTTTCTTTTCTTTTTGAATGATGTAACTTATTTGTCAAAATGCATCCTGAATATAAATGGAAAAATCATGTTAAATAAATTACAAGAGGATTAGCTTCATTGAGTTTGTTTATAATTTACTATAGAATTGCTAGTAGAGCAAGTCTGTTGGCGACACTTTATATTTCATTAGAACAGCAATCTAAATAAGATGTAATACAGTACACTGAATTTTTATGTACTCACCTGCAGTCGCATAATAAAGTATGAGTTATGATATGAGTGTGCTTATATACATTAGTTAATAGTCACTCGTGTCACTTTTAATAACACACTACATGCAAAGATGCTGCCTGTGTGTTTTTTGTAAATAAAATATATTTAGTGCAATGTTCATATATTAATCCTCTAGAAACTTGACGTTAACTTATTACCAGCCCATTTTGCCTTGGATGCATACACAAATTGTTGTTTAGTCTTTGTAGGTCTGCTCAATATAAGTGCTGTGCTGTTGGCACTGAGATTTTTTTATACTTACACTGAAGCATTTATTTAAGAACAGTTATGCGTATCTATATTTCAGAGCACTTAAGAAAGAAAATGCAATTTTGTCAGAATAAAGCCTGATCTTGCAGATTTCATCCTACTCTACTTTAGGCACGTAAAAAACTTCTGTTTGGAGAGTAACTATTCCAAGATCCCTCTGCAACCACTGTCAGGAGTCAGAGGCAGCCACCAGTTCACACGCCTCAGTCACACTGACCTGCCCATGAAAAATGCCTTGTTCTTTCCTTCAACTTAGTCATGAAGATAGGACAACTGAGGAGGAGTTTATGTGAGAGCCAATGCACTCTCAAGGCTTTTCTTTTAGCCTGATTTTACTCATCATTGCCCTAAACCTACCCCCAGAAGACACTGGTGGAAGACCCTTAGATAGACCACTTGGCACATTTGGACTTCCACTGCAGTCTTGGTGACAGTCAGTAACATTGAGGTAAAGGCTCCTACTCTAGCACTTTGCTAACTGGTCTGGCTGGAAGGCAAATGCTAATGAGTTGAATTGACCTAACCTGCTCTCCTGGGTGTCTTTATGTGACCTTCCACTGGACATGGTTTTAGTTAACAATTTGGGTAATTAAGGACATCCAAGACAGGATTATTGACTCTGATGTCTTCCACAGTGCAAAGCATTAGCCTCATCTACATGAACAAACATGATTAAGAAACCATGGCAGCAGCTCTGTTCTGCACAAACATGACTTTTTCACAGGACTAACTCTCAAGGTAGAGTCACCTCACCAAAGTCTGTGGGCTTCAGGAAGAATAAAGAAAACTTATATAGGTAAAGAGGACTTCCAAGATGGCAGTAAGACTATGCATTGTGGGACATATAAATTAGAGCAAGTCAATGAAGTTCAAACTGGAAACATGATGCAGAGTCCAATGGTTCCACTAATTACCTCAAGTAGTTAACTAGGATGTTGTCTAGTGGTAAGTTAATACTATGTCTTTTTGGCGTTATACTTTAGGTTAGGCCATGTGATATAAGGAACAGATGAAGGAACCGCTGAGCAAGACTATGCATTTGTAAAAGTTCCTCTTCTGGCCTGGGGTGCAATTCATTCAGTTTAATGGCAAAGTTCCTGGTGACTTCAGCAGGACTAAGATTTCATGCTGCAAATTTATTTCCCTGAGTAGGCATAATCATGGACCGAATCACCATCTTGTCTCCAGAGCCAAACTAAACACAGCTATGCAGAGGAGCTGAAGGGCAAAGCATATGATTTAATAAGCAACAGTTTTGGCTGGGACGAATCCATTCCAGCTGCTGAGATCGCTATTGCTGTGTGCTTCCATTCACTAGAACATTGTGTTTATTCCTAGGCTTGACGGATGAGTTGTATTGGTGATAGATAATGTGATGTGCAACTTGCTCCTGTTCAGTCTCATGATAATAGTTTCACTGGCCATATGCGCCATATGCACAAAATGCTTTTCCATATTTTTCTTAAAATTATATGAAATTGGAGTTGTATAAAGCTAAAGCACAGAATTGATGGCACAGGTGCTGCTGGAAGGAGGTCCCAGGCACCAGCTGAGCAACACTTGTGGGTAGCATTTTGAAGAGAAGAAAAGATGTTCTCTCATTTATTTCCATCTCCTTTTTCTGAGTCTAAGTGGCTTGATTTTCAAAGACGACAAGTCTCCCTGGCCTCCACTGACTTTAACTGGAATGACAGCTCTATCTCCACTTCTGGGGCAAGGAGGTCACTTTACCAAGCCAGGAAACTAACTGCAGGTACTTGATATGTGGGAATCTTTCCTTAGTATTTTTCCAAGTAGAAAAGATTTCCCCATACTCATGCAAAATTTTCCTGGGTATTAATCACCACAATCTTTCTCCTCAAGAGATTATCATGAGCCATTCTGAATTTACGTTCTCTTGAGCCTGCAGTGCAAAGTATGCTGTCGTGCTGAACCCCCTGAACTGGCCAGGGGCACGGGCATAGCTTCCTGTCCTATTACAGACACTTAGTGTGACCTGGAATAAATCACAATCACTAGATATATCTGGCAAGCTAGCTTGGTAATTCTTTAGAAATCATTGTGTAAAAATGCATTTTTATCCAGATTTCAGCATCCAGTTTTTGTAGCCATTGCAAGTGGCCGGTGGTATGGGATGCCAGTGCCATGGGACACTTCTTCTTGTTGTAACTCATTGCAAAAAATCATAGTCTGACAAGTTCCCAGGCAACAAACACTTGCATACTGACATAGTTGCCTTCATTTCTTTAATCATACAACAGTCGAAGGAATTCCTCACATTGTGCTTTGTAAACAATATATAAGGTTCAATGTGATCTCATTGAATATCTCCACTAAACATTATTTCCAGAAAAAAAAAATATTCCCCCCTCACTCAAAGAGCAAATTGAAGATATTGAAGATGCTACTGTTTTACCCAAAACTGTAACCACAGGCTCACTGTGGCCCTAGGGCCTTGTCATATTAAGCAACACAAAAGCAGACAGATTAGGTGCTATGTTTAAATACAATGAGCTATAAATGAATACAAGAAATTCATTAGTAACCAAGGCAACTGATTGTTATGGAACTTTTTTTCATAACAAATACCAAAATAAGCTAAAGAAGGGGAGGGACAAAATAATTAAAAATAAGAAGACAGTGTACTATTTAGAAAATGATAGTCTTTTTATAGCACTGATAACATCACATTTGAAACTACATACAAAAACACAGGCAACTAATATTATATCTATGTAGAGACAAACTTTGTTCAGACCAAGGGCCCGGCCAGACCAATATTGAATGGCAGAACAGACAGGACAGACACACTGACCAATAGAGGCACTATTGTCTGTCTGAGGTTCATTTCTTGCATTCCGCATGTCCTGGTTTCCACAAATCAGCAAATGTTCATAAATAGATGCCTAGGATATAGTAAGATTAGAGTGAGCATATATATTATGCCCCTCCTGATAGTCTGATAGTCTCTTACCATCTTCAGTTCAAGGATTTCCTGAGTCTATTATGGCTCATCTGTTTAGCACTGCATATTTTATTTAATTTCATTTTATTTAACTTCATTTTATTTAACTTCATTTTATTTAATTTCATTTTGTTCCATTCCATTTCGTTTCATTTCATTTCATTCTCTAATGGATCCATCGTCCAAGTACTTCTCCCTTGAACTCATGCAGATTTCTCACATCCAGCCTTCAGTGCCAGGGATTTCTGCACATCACCTGCCCTTGTGTGAAGAATCATTTCCCTTTGGTTAGGTTTTGCTTCTCACCATCCACATCCCATCACCTCAGTTCTTGCACTGGCAGAGAGCAAGCTAGTCAGTGCAGCATGTAGTCAAGCTACTCACCGTCGTTATGTGGATAATGACAATGGATAGGATATTATGTGGATAGGATGCACACGGCTGATGTAAAGAAGGCTATTTCCACCCCCACCACCATTTGGTTAATCCAAGGCAGAGGGCTCAAGGAGACCCTCCTGCAAAGGGATGATGTTGCATCTTGTTATTCATGAAATCATCACATTCCTTCTTAAAGTAAATTGGATTTCATACTTTATCTTTCTTATTAGAAAGATGCAACAGAATACCTGCTCTTGAGGTCAGATATATAGATATGGCCTTCTTATGTCCCATTTCCCTCTTCATGCCATCACACCACTGGCCAATCTACAACGCAAAGTCTTTCTTAGCGTGTCTGAAAACAGACCCTGTCACTTTCAGATTCTTTCCTTTCTTGCTTTTCTTTCCCATTTTTTTCTCCTTAAAATCTATATCCTATATATAAATGTAGCTCCAAAGGTGAGTATGTGAAAAAACTGTCCAAACTCAAAGTGCGTTTCTATATTTAGCAGTCTTTATAAAGAACTGCACCTTCAGAGAGGCCCTCGCAGAGCTTCTGAGCTGAAAAGCATTAAAGGATACTTGTCTACACTTCAGCACTGTAAGGCTCCTAGCTGTTAAGCTTACTGTTGGAGGCACAGCAGAGGCACATTTTCAGAGTTACGTCTGTTTCTCATCTTCCCAGAAACTGAAGAGAAGGAACACAGGGTTAAAATAAATGCCAGAGTTGGAAAAGCTTCAAAAGTCTGTCTAAAATTACACCATCTCCCTCTTTCCCACATAACATTGTTCAAACAAGCACTGAGACACATTGCGTGTCCACTGTAATGGCTGATAGCTCAATGGCCTGTCTGAGTCCTTTTTCCCAGAATAGATGTGAATAACCATATCCACCTTACTCCTGGCAGTATAATTGCATTTGATTGTGTGCTGCTTACCTAAAATTTACTCTGATTATATTTCTCCTGGAAAAAATAGACCTCACATCCCCTCCTAATTTATCTTGTTGCTTGGACTAAATGAGCCCACCCCTTTGGAGAGGCCACATTCGTTGTACGAGACCAGGACATTGTTCACTTACTTAAAAGAAGGGGTCTAAATCCTGCCCTTGACCAGTATACTAATTCCAAAAGCCTATTAATTTTATATTCGTCTGTGGGGTGGTCTCTGAAGATATCTCATCCGATGCAAGTACATGGAATTGTAGTTTTGCTGTTTTGCAGAATATTTGCTAAATATTTCTAAATCACTATTAAAATTTTCTCATTGCATCAGCACTCTGTACATTATATAAAGTGGGCAAAGGAGCTGAGAATTATGAATAGCATTAATTCAAGAAAATGTATTGGTGTCATATGAAAGTTTTCATTCCTTAGAGTGATTTTGATACGATAAACATCAGTATACTGCAATTATTTGCACAACTGTGATATCTGTGGAACACAAGCAGCATAAACCCATCACCTAGGTGGTCTGGAATGTTGATCATTATATACTTACTGATTCAAAGGGAGTTAAAGAAGACAAAGGTTTATATATTTTCAAACACTCTGAGACTTCTTAAAGACAGACATATCTTTATCTATTTTCCACATTCTTTTCTAATTTCATTCTGCCATTTGATATCTGTATTATTTTTATTTCTCTGTCATCTGTTACTTCAAAGATGGCTGCAACCACCTCTCAGCAGAATAAACCTATTTGTATCTCTCATATATTCAGCTGATGCCTTTACTTTGACTCATTCTTAGTTTTCGCGATCTTGGAGGTAAGGAACTTCCTGCTGATGAAAGCTCAGGATGCTGTGTGGATAATAATGAGAATGAAGCTGCCATGAGCAGCCATCTACCAGCAGGAGAATTGCATATTTTAGGGGGCAGATGCCAGAAAACTAGCCAAGTCACGCCAACATGTCAGCCCCTTTCCAGTTGCTTGTCAGAAATGATGGATCATTCCAGTGGCAATGGAGAATGGCAGCATTCCCGCTGGGTAAATTACATGCTGTTTGCTTTAAATAAGCCCTATTATGAATCAGGTATTTCTCATTTTTCTCTCCTGCTTTCAGATATAAGTCAAGGCAGGAAGGAATTTCTCTTTAGTAATATGGATGATCTGTGGCTTTTTAACCTTAAAATCTAGACTTGACCATTCTCACAAGAAGAATATTGTTTGATGGGCAAATACCTCAAGGTGTCATGCCACGTTGTACAGTGATAAGAATTTGATAATACTTTCAAACACAGAAACATCTGCAGAAGTGAGTGCAAGGGATGTGCTTTGAGTACACAGATAATTATTGCAATTGTTACATGATAAATGAGGTTATTTTCTCAGTTATGTGCATACAGTTCATAATGACTGTACCCCTGCAAAGTGAGGTGACATTTAGCCACAGAGAGCAAAATGAAAGACAATTGCTGCCTGACTGTCAACTAGGAACATTAATGACCTTTTCCCTCCTGAGAGGAACACAAGAGATTTATTTATTTATGCAATTTTATTTCCTTTCTCCATGCTCTGGTAGAGATAAGCATCAAGACCTACAAATACTACCAAAGTCTTTAAAAGTGCTGGAAAGGACTTAGGAGCTTACAGAGCTTTGTGAATGTGGAATCAGTGGCGCTACGTTTCAGTTCAAATGCAGTGCCATCCTTATAAAGCTTTTTGTCTTCCCCCACCAAGTTCTTCTTTGATTGTTATGCTGAATCTCCTTTTTTTAAGGAGATGGAAAAGAATGCTTTGAAATTACCTGTGCTAAAGGAGGCACATTCATGCATCATTGTCCAGACCCGTAACAGTGAAAGGAAAACATTGGAGAACTTCCCTATAATATATCATCATTTTCAGTCCATTGTCCTTGACTTCATTAAAATATATTTTTTTCTTCTCCTGTTACCTTGCTTTTATGTTTGGAATGAGGCCATATTTCTGAAATTCATGCAGATAAAGTTATTGAATATGCTCAGTGTGAGTGTAGAGCATAATAGCAAACTATTAAAGCAGTAGGTCTGGTTATATGAGTTATGCCACTGTACCAGTTCTTGAGGATACTACCAGCTCTGGAATATATTATACTACTGGAAGTATTTGGGCCTGCTTAAGGTTATATAGTTCTTGTTTTCCTCCTCATTATGTTACTGCTTTTTTCAGTGGGGTAATTATTGTTATAGTCTGAGAGAAAAAGAACAGCGGTTGTGAGAATGGACTTAATGCAGAAATATGCCAGTGCAGAAGTATTTAACATTTATATACAGTCAAGTAAAATTTTAACAGGATGATAGATGTTAACATGTTAATAAAAACAGAAACATTCATCAGTTTCATAGAAAGCTAACTGAAGCAACATCTTCTGCTGCACCAAACACCATAATCAACCAAACACCATAATCACTGTTATGCAGTGATTTTTAGCTCTAGGTCTTTAGTACTGCTAGAAACTGTAAGAGCATAGGACAGACATAGTAAACAATAATTGTTTGCAGCAAGTCTCATATGTGTTCTCTGACAAAGAATTAATGCCCTCTCTTGCCCCCTTTCCCTTTAAAGTCACACCTGTTTGAGTAGAAATTAGTTACCCGTAGTATAAAAGGCTGTAAGACCATTGGCTCTGGACCACTAACCTACACAGTGTTCTTAAGTAGATGACCCTATTTCTCCACCAAGGCCTAGTCTGGTATTCCATATTGCTTAGCATCCGGTTCTAACTTCAGCTAGAGCTTCTAGATGGGTTTATGATGCAGCCTTTTGTGTCATAATATCACTCATAGTATAATTTTTCCTCTATACTAAACAATTTTGAATCCTTCCTCTGTTTGTGCAAATCCTTCCTCATCCTTATGCAGTTGAGGGAGGAGTTGATTCAGCCTCTCAAGACAGCATTCAGGCATTTAGCTCCATAGAACTGTCTCACCTGAACCATTTGTGCAGCAGATACTATTATATTGTCTTTATCCTGCTGGAGGCATGTCGCTATGTGGTGGCTATCGATCTCTAATTTTATTATCCATATATTTCAGAG
>JAUBOD010000837.1:2798251-2808252 GCA_032353885.1 Nothura maculosa | reverse complement strand
AGAAGGCAGCTGCCCAGAGGAAGCTGTGGACACATGGCTAGAATTCACCCTCTGGGAAGGAGCCTAAGCTGGGAGCGCTACTGCCCTCGTGGGCTCAATGCAGCCTCTTGCTCGGAGGGTGAGCAGTCCTGTCTTCAGCAGGACTTCACAAGGACAGCTTAATTTCCCAACATCTTAATCACAGATCGTCTGCCTAAGACTGGTTAGAAGCAAAAGGCTCACTAAAACCAAGTGAATGGTTTTAATTTAAACCTTTTTTTTACTGAAGACAGGAGAAAAGAAAAAATATCAGCATATCCACTGTCAGGACTTGGACAGTCTGGAGGCATACATAATGCATGGGTCTACCACATCATTCCTGATATTGGGAATAGACCCACCTTAATCTTTCTCCAAAAGCCATCAGGGCTGGCTGAGACAAGAAGTCACTGCTCTGCTGTGACTATACTCATAGTTTGATGTCTAGGAACAGAAAAGATGAACTGATGGGCTGGTTTATGAGCAGTCTCTGAAAAGGATGCTCATTCTCTCACACATTGGCAGCTGGCTTAAAAAATTAAGTCATTTTGTGGTATAGAATAATTTTTTGATCTGTATCACAGAATTTTCAATCTACAAGATAGAATTGTTTGTCAAACCTTAAAATGGCTCTGGATGACAAATTTTGATTTTAAAGAGAAGTTAGAAAATATAACTTACACTGTTACCCAGATCATTCAAGATACGTCACCCCAAAAAGTATTTTGGGAATGAGAAAGAGTTTTACAATTGTTCTGTCCTAGGGAATCCTGTTTATGCATAAAGTAAATAGGAATTAAACTCAGGGGTAGGAGTCATAACACAAATTGATTCAGATCACAGCTCATTTACCAGTTTGTGGTCAGTAACAAATTTTCTAAATTATCTATGTTGGAATTTTTCTTCTGTGGAAAAGAAATCTTAGGATTTACATACTTCACAATGAAGCTACAATTTATTAAAAAGTAAAGTGTAATTAACATCTTCTATCTGAGGATGTCAGAGTAAACAATGTCTACTTGTATAGAAAATGACCTCAACAAAACACAGAACTGGGTAAATCAATAGGAGAAGATAGACTCTGCTTCATTCTATTAGAATGAATGGCATTTTGCCTGGAATATGAGTCACAGGAGAACTTTATTTTCTGAGTATGAGACATGGCTAAGCACCAAAGAGATGAGAATAGCAATGAGAAGAATAAACAACAGGAAGAAATGACCAGGAATACACTGAAATGATAACAAAAGGGCATGAAGAACTACTTTAAGACAAAAAGTAAATTGCATCTTAATTTTGTGAAATCCATTCAATTTAAGCCAAGCTCAGGACTTGTGTTAAGAGAATAAATCAGATCTCACAGACAGAAATGAAGCACATAAGAGCTTTGAACAAAGCATTCTGAGATGGAGAGACTTTTCAGCAGAGATTAGATGAATCACAATCTAAGCTCTCATGACTCATATGAAAGCCTTCATTAACACTTGTAGACCCAAATAAACATTCACAATACTGACTGCAGCTCCTAGACCCTGCCAAGACCCTTCCACTACTCTGAATGCCTCAGAGGCCACTACATAGCCCAACAGAAGGAGCAGGGCCTGACTTCTGTCATTACTGTACTGTAAAATAAGATGCATTGAAATAAATACCTTGTGTAAGATTAGAGTTAATTAACCTGCCCTATTCAGTGGGATTCCTATGTCCCATTCCACCTATCACTCTTCAGATGTGGAAGGAAAATAGGGAATCCACAGAAGAAGCAACAAGAGTAACAGCAAGTTGGGAAACACAATTTGTGAGGCAAGGTTAAAAGAATAGATTTCAGAAAAGACAAAAACTGAACAGGACATAGGATAAATGTTTTAGAATGCAAAAGGAAGATAAGAAGATACTTGGTAATTGTTCTCCATTCCCACTGTGAATTGAATCACTTGTAAAACAGCTTCATATTCAATAAGAGAGATTTATACTAGATAAAGTTAAGCTTTAGATAAAGTTAAGCTAAAGTACGAGGACAGTTAAGCCCTTAAGTGTCTTTAACAGTGACCAGTGTTTATGAATGTCATTTGCATGGGATATTCACAGGCCCTGATTTGATGCATCTATTATCTACATCACAAAAGCCCTGCTCTGAGCCTCTTATGGTTGCATGTGCCGATAAAGACTAAAGCCAGACCTACCAATATGACTTGCACAGGACTACTGGACAGTCCTTGCAGCAACAACGTGATTAAAAGATGCATCTAGATTCTTTTAACATATTAAATAGCTTTAAAAATGTTTGATAATTTAACATAGGTTTAACTTACTGCTATATTTAAATCTAGCCCCACATGCTTTTAACCACAAAGGAATGCATTTCCCCCAAGCTCCCATGCAGTCTACCTAAGTTTTGTTATAATGCTGTGTGCATGCCCGCTGAATTCTGGTCTGGCAGTATATTAAACTGATTACCCAGAATCTCCCTCTAAGCTGCCAATTTTATTTAAAGTCCTTTCAGATTTAAAATTTATGGTTAGGCTGTGATTTATCCAGCTTGATTCAATGCCCAGTGCTCAACGGAAAGTTTCTACTGGCCTAAAAGGAACTTAGACCAAGGCATGTTTGCATGCCTGGTTTGATCTGACATTAAAATTCTTCTATTCCACTAGGTTCCCTAAATTTAAAATGGGTTATCAAACTCAGTATACCAGTTTCTTTTCCCCCCCTTTTTTTTTCTGGACATGGTTACATGAAAAAGTATATTGCCAGTATATTGCCTGTAAGAGTTTGCTTCTGTTGTCTCTGAAATCAATAGAAGACATTTCATTTATCACAGCAGAAACTGAACTGGAGTTGAGCATCAGAGCTTCTCTATGACAATCATTCATGCACTGGGAAACTGCTGAAATCTCTCCCCATAAGCTTACACTTTTTTAAGCGAACAAGCCCATGCATTAAGCTTTCCTGAAAAAGCCAATAATGCCAACATCCTGAATTTAAAGTTGCATTTCATTAGCAAAATAATATCAGGTTAGGCATTTTGTCCTTCAACATGTAAGAGATTATTCTTTTTCTAAAACTGAGGTAAAAGCCCAAATGTTGACCATGTTTTCAACTCCAAAGCAGTTTCTCAGAGGTTTAACATCTCAGCTGTAAAGTCTCTTTTAAATGTGCACTGTCTACTTCTACAACTAATGTGCTTTATGTGTCTGACTTTGAGGACCTTTTTGGAATTTCCAGTGCAGTATTAGACTGCCTGTTGGTATTAACAGGAAAACATGCAGGCTCAAAACCTCTGTTTGAGAGCTCAGTGTTTGGGGTTTCTGGTTTGTACTCACACTGCTGTGACCACGGACAGCCCCACAGACTTGGCATAAAAATCCTCTCCAGTCCTTACTTGTTTAGACTATTTAGATCTAGATGACCTCTGGACATCCCATCCATTCTATGATTGCCAAGTGACAACTAGCAAAGCCTACAAAAGACAAACAACCCCAGTTTCCCCAAAATATTCAGGCATTAACTGGATTTCCGCGGATGCTAGATGACTGCCACCTTTTAAGGACCTGGACCCTAATCTTTGCTCTTCAAGACTCTGTCCTGCTCCAAAGGATACTGTGGGTTACCTTTCCAAGGACGCTTTAGTGAAAATCATAGGTCTTCTCAGGTATGTTCCCCTCAGTGAAAGATACAGGACTGACGTAATCTGCATCTTCGTTGTCCTGCCTTGTTTTCTGGCTGGCAAAATTAAGATGCTCGCTATAATGCCCAGGTAGCAGGGCAGGACACGAGTGCCACAGTGTCTCAGGAACTGCCGTCTTGGGAAGCTGCCATTTGGAAGTCATAGCCCATTGGAGACATCATGAGGCAGCTATTTGCCTCTTGCCGAAAGTCACCAGCAGAAATTTGGTTAAGCAGACTACAATGAAATATGGGTAGTGGATACGGAGAGTCCAGAAATGGGCCTTTCCTCAGCATGGCTGATTCCACATCTTGAAATTAGATATAGAAGAAAATGCATATAAATAACCACAATTTTTACATAGGTCTTCTGCAGAATCTAAAGAATGGAGGATGAGCCTGTATTTGTTTAGTCCTCTGGTCCAAAAATACAATTTAATTCCTTTTCTTTAACTTTAAACTGAAGCAATATCCTATTCAATACCATTTGGAGAAAACTTTTACATCAGGCCAAGAGGCAGGTGCTTCTTGTTAATCTGAATTTGAATTCAAAATTTATTTTCTGTTTTTTTTTCCCCTCTCG
Organism: Nothura maculosa; assembly: GCA_032353885.1. NCBI lineage: Eukaryota > Metazoa > Chordata > Aves > Tinamiformes > Tinamidae > Nothura > Nothura maculosa. Next base: position 2,803,985 of record JAUBOD010000837.1, on the reverse strand, counting down.
TTAGATTACTGATTGATGACTTAATGCCAACTTGATTTTAACATCTCTTCAACATTCTCAGGTGTAACAATTTTACATATATTACTTTTCTCACACACAGATGTACTTAAAGATATAGCTGTGCATTCCTTACCCTGTTTACCCATGCTGTTGATGAAACACTGTCCTACAACAAGCTACAATGTGCGCTGATCTTCAATGGAATAAGAGAATATATGACCACCTACAGGTGTCCAAACAAAAATAAGTAAAACTGATAAATACTGCGTTGTGTGTGAAACGTTCAATCAATATAACCACATATTTCCTACTTAATTTTATTCAAAGTTGAACAAATACTAAAAGAAAATGCTTATATCAATGAAGAGCCGTGTAATTCAAAGTATCCAGTACTTGTGCCAGAACTTCTGCACATAGGTGCACATGCATCCCATGCATCCCTAGCAGGATACACATATGGCCAAATTCTTTAAGTGAGCTCCAATCCCAGCCTGATCCCAGCAACCTCAGCAGTCCTGGACAAATCACCTAAATGCTTCCTATTTATCTACCTCGCATGGTGCTGCGAGCGGAAATTAATACATACAAGGGGCTCACTGACACGAGAACCTATCTATTTACTACACAATTTTATTGCTGCTAGCACTACAATTTCCTGCCTCAATCTGAGCACTGATATTCCATTACTAATATAAAGACAGAAATAAAACTGGAACAGATGGTACATTATGGCAGAGCAGTCTTTATAAAATGGCATTTTCCATCAAGCATGTGACAGGTGCTCCCAGAAAAATCTGGGTAACCTCATATTTATATCCAAAAATTCTTTATGTCATTTTTTAGCCCAATATATGAACAACCTGAAACTTTTCATTATTTTATCATATACATTTAACAAAACCTTTGAAAAATTCCTGGCACTCGGTTCCCATGGTTTTGAAAAAACACATCTTCCCCAGTAAAAAAGCATGGAGATTCCAAGTGATTTTACATGCCTGGTATGTGCATGATCATTTCTTTTGAACTTAGCTGAAATCAATAGTATCTACAAGAGTTTTCCTATTTGTAATGAATGATTTTTTCAAAACATTTTTTATACTTCATGTACAAGTTGCCTATCTTCTTTTCATTTTTACTAATGCCACATTCAAATTTCAGTGATAACACACATCTGTATGTTTGGCAGATGTGGAAGAGTGGTTCTTCCACTTCATATACACAAAATCTGGATGAAATAAAAGACATGAAGGTAAGTGTAGTCAGGAAAATCTTAAGAATTCAGTTTCTTTCCCCGTTTTCTGCAAAGTCTTCACAAAAGCTTCGCAGAGTCACTCACATAGGTCAGCATTTGTAATGTTTAATCATCTGCTACAAACATTAAACTTGAATATGGAGTCCTAAGGCATGAATTCTGCACAATTCTTAGCTGCTCGAATGGGCACAGGGGGGTTTTCTGCCTTGAGCCACCTCTACAGGCACTGCCCAGAGTGACAGCACCAGGCCCCTTCCCTCCCCTGCACGGCAGCCCGTGGAGTCCACTCGCATCTACGCAGCTCTCCAGGTCCTCCCCAAGCAGACTGCTTGCAGGGAAGTGCTGGTAGGGAAACGTGCCATTCTGGTGAACCTCTGCATGAAGATTTTACATGTTCTGCTGAGAACAATGCAGTTAATGCTACTAATATCCATCAGTCAACAAGGATCTATTTTAAGCATAGGGCAACTAATCCAAATCACTGCCTCAAAATCTCTGTAAACTCAGGCCGATGCCACCAAAATGTGCAAAATACAACCGACCTTTTAATGATTTGTTTTACCTAAAATAAACTAAAATAAATAAATAGGTAGATCTGAGAACCTGTATAACAAATCTTTCCTTATATCACTTTTATGTACTTCCCATCCTCCAGGAAAAAAGACTGCAAAAGTCATAAAAAGAAGTAAATTATCACTGAAATTGCACACCATCTCTTTTTCCAATAACATTCCACAGAAAGAGAGATATTTCAGACAGCAGAGTAATGGTTTTGCTTATTCCAATTAGCAGTTAATAGCCAATGGCCATGGAACAGGGCTGGATGCCAGCTCCCCGGGAACAGCGAGCGCCTTTCTCCACACACAGTCTCAGCAGTAACACTGCAGTGTTACCCAACAAGAGTAAAAAGTATCAGAGGAGCAAATGTCCACAACAATCTGTGTCCTTACCATTTTTCCGCCAGAAAGATCAGTCACAGAAAAGTAATGGTGAGGAATAATTTTCTGATGAATGGCCTAACAATGATGTGTTTAAGATGCCTAAGAGACCCATGAGCCAGCAGAAAACAGGAACTGCCAGCTTTGTGCCTTTGTATGCGAGCTGAAATGGTTAACACTAATATTTAATCACCGTAACCATGAGGAAAAAAATCTAAGCATTTGTTTTTGCAATGCCTCTTGGCAGACAAGCATAGAAGCGCATTTACTCCAAGTGGTTTACTTCTGAAAACCACCCTGAATGAACTGCTAATATTGTGGATTTCAGTTTGCACCTTTCGTTGCAAAGAGAATCAGAAAGAGGCGAGAACAGCAGTTTCCAGAGCTGTTCTACCACAAGAAAGCCAATCTGGAAAACCTGCTTAATTAGGCAGTTTTTTTGGCCATCATTTCAGTGGTACCTGAAGAACCCACTTGCTATTCACTGCAAATGAGTTATATGCAGTAACACAAAAACAATAACAGCATTTCTGAAGTGTCCTCAAGAACCCTGCAAGTAAATCATCTTTACCAGCAAAACCCAAAGGAAGATTGCTCTTCTCAGCCCATCCTGCAATTTCTTGGCAAGATTTCATACAAACTCTTCCAGCTCCCTTTAACACATCTGCTCCTGTTGCCTTAAGCAGAGAAAAGTAAGTATTCCTTCGAGGGAAAAGTATTCCTTATCAACAGAGAACTTGTTCCCTGGTGTTGTTAGCCAGATGTGATGAGCTTGTGTAAGTCTGGCCTTCTAAGCAAACTACCTTTCAGGCCACTGGTGCAAGGCAGCGAGGCATCAGCTTCTGATGGATTTCAGATAACTTCTTTCATAACAGCACGAGCCTGGGAGAAAGAGAAGCGGATCAAAAGCAACTGCTCTTTGCTACTAGACAGATTTATAATCCTCATTGAAAGAAACATTCGGCTCTGCTATTTTTAAGGGCTATCATCATGCCAATCAGATTGGCATGCTAATCAGATTGCCCATCCAGTCCTGCTGACGGAGTTGCAAAAATACTGTCCCTCACTGCCACATCACAACAGTGTGCCCATTTTCCAGATCTCCAGCATCTTAAAAGCCACTCATGGATTCTCCAGTCTCCAGAGCAAATCACAGAAATTAGTCCATCTTTACAACATATATAGCAACAGCAGTTCAGAAAGCCCATAATGACTTGTCTCTTGCCTTCAGAGTCTTATTTTCAGAGTAGAGGTCCTCTCTCCAATGTAACTTCATCATAGAGAATGCAAAAAGCCACAGCTCTGACTCCAGGCTTCTCCACCAGCAGAGGCAGATCTGATTTAGGAGGGTTTCACACAAACACCCACCTGCACCACTGCAAGTCCCTGGCTCCCACCCTCCTGCTCTGCTGAGGAGAGGACTGAGCAGAGGACAGGGGTAACTTCCCTCCCTCATGCCTTCTTTTTGTTTGTTTTTAAATCATATCAATTCACCAATGCAGGTTAAAAAGCAACTTACCCAGGCAAGTGCAGGTCAGATGGGCAGGAACTAGTGGGTAACATGAAAAACAGGAGCCTTTTGGGGAAGATCCACCACAAAATGAAAAGAAATATGAAACCACAAGCTCACCCTACCAACTAGATAGAGGCGCTGCTCTCACACTGAAGCACTGAGAACAAAACTTCGTGGTGTAAACAATAAGCACACTTGTTCTAACACTAACTAGAGGCACTAGAAAACTATAGTCTAACAAATTCAGAAGGGTTATGTAGTTCATTTCAGTACCATATTCTGAATCCTTAGCACAGAAAGCTTGGAGATACAAATGTTCTCACATCACATTTACATGTATTCCATGAAAGCCTTTTGTCTGATCATATCCCTCAAAACCTTACATTCCTCGTTACTGTTCCTAGCCTTGCTACTCATTCCTTCTCTTGGATTACTGTCTTTCAAAGAGCAACAAATATCTCATACCCTTTTGTGTGTTGAGAAAATATAGAGAGATGGTTTTTTGCATTGCTCCATGCAGCTGTTTAACTCAAAACTATTCTTTTCTTTCTTTTCTTTCCATTTTTGTACCTCTCACGATTACAGATAACACAAAAGCACTGTTCATTCTGGCCCCAGAAATGCAACAGTGAGACTGGCCTAAGTGTCTCCAGCAGCAGTGATGCTCAGCTGGGAGAGAAAGGGAAGGCAGGTGCCCTGTCTGTTCCGAGGCTGCGTGCAGACGTGCAGAACAAATAGATAGGTGGCTCACAGTCACATAACAGGTTAATAGCCTTAAAACTGTTTTGTCTCAACTGTGTTGAAACATTTGTGCAAGTCTGAGCCATTTTCAAGAAAAAGACAGTGCAAAGAGGAGGTCAAGGATACCCTTGGATAAGGCATAAATATCTTCCTGCCATCCTTCCAACAATGAATAAGCCTAAGATGGTGGGAAAAATGAAAAGTTTCTACAAGCAAAAAATGAAAATAAGTCATAGTGCCTTGGTAGGGCATTTCCAAATATCTATCCCGGATGGTTCTTTCTCTAGCTTATGTAGCAGCATGAATGAGGTAAATCACAGCAACACTTGGGAAGGATGGGGAAAATATGGGAATACCTGGAGCCAATGGACACTCCAGTGGGGCCTGTTACATTTCCATCTGAGTGCTGCACCCGTTGGCACAGGCTGCATGAACAGTAACGCTCTTTGCATCACAGGTTACCCCTGACTCTTTGCATCACAGGTAACCCCTTTTGTCCCCATCAGTCTGTACCAGACGTTGCCTGTACTTGGCTCAGTAACTGCTCTCCTCACGCAGAGCAAGGACAGCACAGGAGCTCTGCAGCACTCAAAGAATTCAGCTCAGCTTGGCAGCACCAATCTCTTACGTAATCTGTGATCTAGACGACAATCTGATCATCTGGGAATATTAATGCGCTAGGAAATATAGATTAAATAAAAATGGCAGCATTCCACTACAGACTTTTTTTGCTTTTCATTACGTAATGTCTCTGGAACGATAGCATGCACTAATCTGAAAGTCTTAATATCAACATAAAATGCTGTTATAACTACTGAATTGCAGTACAGCAATATATAAGATTAAATGTTAACTCTAAGCACATGCTTACCAAGATCTCCATGAACTCTGGTGCAGGAAAGGGCGTCTGCTCTAAATCTAAAGCAATGGGTCTCCAAGGCCCTCTGAGGAATAGAGGCTTTTATGGAAGTTGACTGTTACATCAACAAATTTTACACCAACTCTCTCATAAGACTGAAATATTTGAGATCTCCAGACAGAACCAAAATAAACTCATGCTACTTATATCATTTAAAAAAAAAAGTCAAAAGCAAAAACACTTTTCCTTTTATCTGTGATGCATTCTAATATTCAAAAGCAGCTGCACAATAAGCAAATACAGAGAAAAGCTGTATTCACAAAATAATTATGAAGAGAGGTCCACACTACTTACATGTATGTTGCTCTTAAGAAAATTGCAGGATAAGACATCATCCAAAGCCAGTTCAAACATCAAACCAGCCCGCAGTT
>JAUBOD010000837.1:2758127-2773869 GCA_032353885.1 Nothura maculosa | reverse complement strand
GCAGGGACACCCAGAGCACAGGGCACAGGGCGGCATCCAGGCGGGTTTGGAAGGTCTCCAGAGAAGGAGACTCCACAGCCTCCCTGGGCAGCCTGTGCCAGGGCTCTGCCACCCTCACAGTGAAGCAGTTCCTCCTCATATAGAGATGGAACTTCCTGTGGTGCAGCTTACACCCATTGCCCCTTGTGCTGTCACTGGCCACCACTGAGAAGAGCTTGGCCTCTTCCTCCCTACATTCCCCCTTCATGAACTTATACATGTTAATCTCAGCCTTCTCTTCTTCAGAGAAAACAGGCCCAACTCAGTCTCTCCTTGTACGAGAAATGTTTCAGTGCCTTAATCATCTCTGTTGTCCTCGGCTGGACCCTCTCTAGAAGTTTTATAGAATCACACAGGAGCAGCCAGCCTAGCCACCCTGTTTAAGATCTCCACGTACTCACATAACAGTGCATTTGCTTTAAAAAAAATTTGCTTTTAACAAAACTTTAAGTCCTATTGCTTATGCTTGAAGCCGAAAGAAAGGACACCACAGAATGATTGGAAATCTTTAAATAAAGTAGAAGAGAACCAGATATACCTGTGTTCCTACTAATAAAAAGGGCACATTAGGTGCATATTCCTTTAACTCCGGTACCCACTCTTCCTTCACGTTTTGAAATGAAGCAGGGTTTACCACTGAGAAGCAGATAAGGAAGACATCGGTCATAGGGTAAGATAAAGGTCTCAGACGATCATAGTCTTCCTGAGAAAGAAAAATTCTGTTATCTGCAATATTAAACTGTCACTTATATTTTGTTCATTTTAACAGTGATATTCAGGAACTGTATTCATGTTTCAGGAGATTTGCTGAAGCAAACCTGGCTGTTTACAACTATTCCAGGTTAGTTGGTGTGGCTATTACTGCAAAATCTGCATATTGAAGGTGATATATGTGAATATTTATATGAAAAAAACACTTTGGCCATGTTACTACCTGTAGAAACTTACCTTTGTAATAAGATCTACAAAAGACTGTCCTTTAAAACGTTCCCATTTGTAAAGTTTCTGGTTAAAATATACTTGCTAGGGTCTGTTTGAAGAGAAACGGCCATATGTACCTGCCGCAGAGTGATCCAGCTTGCACAAAGCTGGCCAGATCATGACTGTCCCATGCACTTTGCCAGAGGCCTTTCGGATCTTGAGGTGATATTAAGTCCTTTCTTAGCATTTTGTGGGGTAAAAACTGTACTGTCTTGTGGCTGAAGATCAGCTCAGGCACAGTAGGGACCAGAAGGCAGCTCCTTTGTCTAGACGTCGCTTTGTGTAGTGGAGTAACCGCAGCTAATAGTAGGAAGGAACCAAAGTCAAAGAGCAAGTGTTTTAAAGATGAGTAGTGTTCATCAGGAGAAAGAGCCACCCAAAAGACATGAGTGCCTTGTGGGGCAGGGAGGAGAACAGAGGCAGATGCCTGTGAGCAGGTGGCAGCTGCTGTGGTTGTTGGTGCAGCGCTGGGGCCGCAGCGTGGCCATGCCCACAGGGGCAGCGCCTGGCGCTCTGCAGCAGGGCCAGGGCCTCGGGAGGGGAGGTGGAAGGTGCCTTTCACCACCTTCTGAGGTAATGAGAACACGCCCCAGCTTCTTTCTGCAAGGCTTGTGCTGCTCTGGGGCACCAACCCAATGCCCTCCTGCTCCTACTTCACTCTTTTGGTAAACATAACTGAACTGACCCGAGGCACTGCACAGGGAGCAGTGCCGGGTTCGCAGTCGCTTCTCCACGGCAAACCAGGCTCAGGGTCAGTCAGTGGGCTGCAGCTGCCTCCCTCCTCCCTGTGTGAGCTCTCCATCCCAATTAAATCTCACAAATGTTGGAATGCTTTGTTCATTAAATGCAAAGACACAAGTGTGCTTCAACTCCATGTTTGAAACAAGTCAGAAAGTTCAATTTCCATTTCCGTGGAAACTGTCACAGGAGCAGATATTAATTGCATAGCTGCACCTTCAAGAAGGGTTAAGCTGGAACGACTGTGTCACTAGAATTCCAGAAAACATAGGAGAACCTCCCTAGTTTAGACTCTGCTAGCCCTCTTTCCTTTTGAAAGAGTACACCTATGGGAAAAGAGCATTTCTTCCATCATTACATAGAGAAAAGACACGAGAGCATCTCCTCTGAGGTGCCTGTTTAAGAAGGCGACCACTTTTCAGAATATTCTTGCTTGTAATCTGTATTCTGACGTGCAGCTCTGGCTACAGAGACTCCCTCAGCCATGTATGTGCTGTGGTTTTGTCAGTAAGGTAGACCATGCTTAGCTGTAAACAGTTACACAAATTTGCATCTCTACATGAAATATTTGGCAGGCATTTTGGGAGACCAGTAGTTTCCCTACTAAGGTCAGCTCCTATCCTGCTTCATAAGAAAAAGCCAGTCTCCACAGCAGCACGACCTCAGTGGCATTTACTACAGAAAGCAGAAGTAAACTTTAATCTGTTCAACATTCATTTTTGTTAATTTTGCATTTTATGTTTCACTTCCACTATTTGATACAGTTAGAGCCTGCTCAGAGTAGTCACTTTGTTTTCTTTTGTGGGGATCAAAATCCTAAAAGAAGCTTCTCAATTGCAAATTAGACCAGTCTCTGGAGTATCCAGTCTTCCTGTTAGGACATGAGAACATGCAGGCAGATCAGTCAAGCAATCTCAAATTCAGATTCACTAAGTGATATGAGTGTTACTGAAAAAGCATCTAATTTTAAAGTAACTGAAAGAATTCCTAGTTTGCAACCATAATTTATTCCCACCACTGAAGAGTTCGTTCACTACAAAGTCTTATCCTGGGTTGTATTAATTAGAGCCCTGTCTGCATAAATACTGCATTGGCGAAAGCTTCGCCCTGTCACAGGAGTTCCCGTTAGCCCAGGGACGCTGGTTAGTCCATTTCCACGGAGAAACTTCTTATGCCTGGCAAATACTTTGCATTTTCAGATCTGAAAGGCAGGTTACATTTGCATGACTTCAAAGACTTGCATACTGGGCTTATCGAGCCCCACTGGATACTAATCTTTGTACATTGATCCACTCCTGATTGTCAGTGGAACCTGGAAGCATCCCCTCCAATCCTACTAGTTACAAGAGGTCAACACTCTCAGGCATCTCCTACTCCAGCCTTGTCTGTGCTACCAAAGCCCTCCTCATACTGATACAGTTGTTTTAATAACACTCTTAATTCTAATGTAGCCTCCCACTATATTCAGTACTATGAGGATTACTCTGGTCCTGGGTCCTGCTAAGACAGATCATGGGTTAAATATCACCAACATCTATGCTAAAGATTCCACTCCCCAACAACCCACAGAAATAATGATTAACAACTAAAGCTCTCTCCAGTATTGGGCAAAAATAATTGCTGCAGTTAGTAGAAGGATCAGAAATACCATATGAATTTAGACTGCATATTAGAGAAACCTGCAAAAATCTGATTGTTACAGCTGTCATTTATTTCCTAAGTCTAGTATAAATGAAATAAATGTGTTTTAGTCTAAAATGACATGCCAGGGCAAAATCTAATTACATTACTCAGTCAACATAAATTCCAATTTGAGTGCACACACTGTACAGCAATTAAATCCCCAAATTAATTTGGGGAGGCACTGCATATATTCTGTGGCACTAAAAACAGCTAAAGAATTTAACTGGAAGATTTTAAGAATTGAATGGGCAGGAAATCCACTGAGCCTCAATAATGTACAGTACACTCCTCAAAAATCCGGTTCAGTGAGGTAGCTCATTCTACAGTATACTCTGTATTTTAAATAAAATCATTTGCCATCTGCTGAAGCAGATGAATATGGATAAGAAAACATAAATATAAGGAGGGTAATAACAACTTTAAGCAAACTGGGTGCAAGTGTGTGCTCTGAATCAATGAGCTTCAGTCCTCTATGGACGCCCTGTAAAAGGTTTTATATTGCAACAAGCCTGTCAATTGGTATCGCTGTGCGAGCTCAGGACAGCTGCCAATACGGCAGAGAGACAAAATGCAGCAACTAGGGATTTGTCGCAGCTTCTCAACTACAGACTGGTGGGTTGGCTAGTTGGTTTGTTTCGGGTAGGAGGGAAGAAAGGAAATCCATACTTTTAAAATTTTGTTTCCCCCTGGATTTAATTTTCTAAAGGTGAAACTAGTATTTATTTTAGCTCTTTAAAATCTCTCCTTTATGCTTGTTCTTCCATCAAATAATTCACTTCTCTCTGTGTTTTGCCTTTTGCCTTGTTTTGGAATATTGAGTCACTACATTCCACCCTGTTGTGGATGTTTGAATGCACTTGTCCTAGCATATCCAAAACCTGGCCTTTTCCAAGTAGCTAAAGGTCAGGAAAAGATATCTCTGGCATTTTTTTCCCTGCAGACTGTAGAATGGTCTTGCAATTCCGTGGGACAATATCCTTCTTTCTTTCAAGGGTTTACTCAGAATAAAAGGCAGAATTCACTGCTGCATTTGAAGCAAGTTGTATAATTGATTTTATATTAATACTTTTGCCCAGTGCCATGGATGTGAGCTGGAAGGCATGGTTAAAAACATACAAACTGTATTCCCAACACTGCCACTGACACATTATATAGCCCTGAGCAAATCATTATCCTCTCTTCACTTGCATCCTCCCATCTGTTAGGGTGCTCCATAGGGGTTTCCTGGCTTAATACAGTAGCCTTTGCAAAGCACTCCGGAAGCCTTTGATACACACAGCTTATTTGCAATGGGGTATTAAAAAATAAATTAAGACATGCTAAAGTTTAATAATGCTCTGGGCAACCTTCTTGACCCACACAAAGCAGTATTTGCTCGTAGTTACTGTGAAACGGAAGAGGTGCAGTCCTACCTGAGATGCACATATTGGAGCCTGTAGCTGCCCTGCATTGTCATGTCAGCCTCCTCCGTGAGCACGTCCAAGTGATGAAACAGTGATCGTTACCCCTCTGTCTCAGTAAAGTGAGACTGCAGGTCTTTCTCCTCTGGAATGATACTAGGGTCTCTCTGTACCCTTGGGAGAGATAACAGGTAACTAGAGAAGCTCTCTTGGTAGTCACTACCTTCTGGCACCTTGACAAGCTGTTTGGGCAGATTCACACCTCTTGGATCTGCTGCTAAAGGTCATCAAAAGATTTTCATCTAGATCTGTTTGGTTTTTTTTTTCCTCACAGATATGGACTAGCTTCTCATAACACACAAGAGAAACCAAATTCTTAAATATCATAGCATTAGTAGCGAGGTGTTTCCTGCTTGTGTTTTAATCCAAGCCTGGTTTGTTGTACGTGTATGAAAACCAAAGTAAAGGATTTTGTCTCACAACTTAGAAACTTAACTCTACACATCCAAATAAAACTGGAACAGTCTTAGAGCCCAAGGGCAAGCCTGTTTCTTTAATATCCTAAGAAGGTGCAAGACTGGGGGGAGGGTCAGGCTTGCACTGCTCTGGCAGAAAAGCTGGGACTTGACAGCTCAGGGTTTGTGATCTCTGTATTAGCAACCATCTGTTGCTTTCACAGCTTACAGCAGCAATCACAAGAGGAGGTTCTCACTCCCAACCATCTGTTTTTAGAGCGGAAGCCAAAAATAGACATCAGGCAGAGTTGCTAGAGGAATCCAACCTTCATGTGGTGAAGGGTAAAGGCTACTGCCCGTTCCAGGGGCCTCAGGGAGACATGCAGATATGGCTGGAGCTGCGTTCTCTAGAGCCAAACTGCAGCTACAGGTCTAAATTTTAATCCCTTTCATAGTGGAGCTTGGTAAGGACCATCTTAAGGTCCTGCTTGCACTGCTGTGCTTTACCATTTCACAGTGTATTTCAAAGCTGACCTCCAAAGCTGCATTGCTGACAGTTTTCTTCCCAGAGAGTCCCATTTCATATATGGCTCCTGCAATACTTTGAGAAATACTAAACATAATGATTGAACCATAATGACTGCTGTATCTAAACATGTGCCCCAGGGTCTTAAAAGCAGCAGGTAGTTACCCCAGTGGGCACATGCTGCTGTCTCTCCCAGCTTATTTAGAATTTGCAGCTTTGCTGGAATCGCCACTCAAGGCCTCTGTGAGCAACTCTCTGCTCCAGCAGCAGCAGAGCAGGAAACAGAGTTTAAGCAGCCGAGTGGCTTCCGATTCTCACAGATACCCAGCTCGCGGAGGAGAGAGAGGGAAGTGCTCTGTAACAGCCCTGCACAAAATGCTGCCGTGGCCAAAAACCTCTGCACTTCTCCAGTGATGGCCGCACATCCTCCACAGCCCTGTGCAGCGTCCTCAGCATCCTGCTGCTCCCAAGACCCCTGCACTGCAGGCCCTCTTGGCAAGTGGCAGTGTGGCCTGGCCCAGCACTGCCACAAAGTGACTGCGTGGCCAGTTCTGTGCTCTCAAAGCCCTACACACTGATGGCTACAGCTGGGTTTTCACTTTCACAGGCTTCTCAATGTGCAGAACACAGTCAAGGGGGGACATTCCCCTCTAGCTCTTTGCAGGCTTCCGCTTCACTTGTAAATGGAGCACAGTGGGGCTGCTTAACACAGGTTTCCCAAGGATTGCAGAACGCTGCTGATTCAGGTCCAGCATCTATTTTTAATTTATAGAAAATGCTGCAAGAATACAGAGTAATGCCCTGCCATCATATTCTAAAAATGAGGTAAGCTAATCTAAATCCATCTCTAAATTCCTATGAGGAGGGCAGGTATGAATTATACATGGCAAAAAGCTGAGGGGTTTTGATTTTTTTTTGGATACACATTTCCTTCGGGCGTAGTTGAGGACTGTGCAGCTGCTTATATGTCTGAGAAGCCTTTTTTTAAAAAAAAAACAAATAACTAGCTGGAAGATTGAGCTTATTAAGATAAATTTTTGCATATTAAAGACAAGGGCACCATTTGCTTTTAAGTGATCAAGATTGAGATATCTCTTCATGTGGAATCAAACACTGTCTACATCTTGCATCTTGCTATGTGATCATGCTAAATATTGCCTAGACAATTTTAACAGTGCACTCCCTCTCTCCTCTCTGACAGCCTCAGTGACTTTACTGACTTCTTTGTGGCTTTCTAAAGGTAGGACTGCCTGAATTTTCTCTAAAGGCTTATTATTATTTTAGAGTCTGCAAGAGCATTTCATGCATTCAACCAACTGCAAGCAATTTCAGTGAGTACAGTTCACTTAAAACACCTGGATCAGTTGCTGGTTCCATGCAGAACTCCCAAGAAGGGGCAGAATAATTGGCACTGGCAAAACCTTTCCCTCATTATCCAAGGAAAATCACATGGCTGATGCGAGCTGCTGTGCCGGTTTCTTGCTGGGCATCAGTGAATTTCCAAATAGCATTTTTCCCACACTGGGTTTTCATTTTCTGCAGGAAGGGAATTCACCCTGGCTTTGGTGACTGCAGCTATGGAACAATGCAGATTTTTCCTTCTTTCTTCTCATAGGGAGTCAGAAGAGAAGGAACACACAAAACAAACAAAAAAAAACCAACAACAAAAAACGTGAAACATATGCTGGACCAAGTCCTCTGCAGAACTTGATTCTGGAAAAGAGAGGTCCTTTCACTGTGTTCTTACTGAAGGGTACAACCATCAAGAAATGCAAAGATTATGGAATAAAGATGGTATAGTGTAGTTATCTATGTCATATAAACTGTGTCTGTTCATTAACTAACTATATAAACTCTGTCCAGGGAAGCAGAATTGACCAGTTACATATCCCATTCTCTTTTACTTTCTACAACAAAAACTCCAAATTATGGTCTTCAGTCCAGAGCCAAGAAGCAGCTTTTTAAGATACACAAATAAGAGTTTAGACAGACTCCTCAAGATAAGTCTCACCATGCAATTATTAAGACATACAGTGACAGAGCACCAGGGCCATCATGTGCACGTTTTATAAATGAAAGACTTCCTGGATTTTGAAGAGCTCCTAAGAGTCTTCTGCACACATTTGATGTCAAGTCCTGATTTGTTAGGAGTGCACAGCGCAGGGCTAACCACTCCCAGGGAGGAATATGGTAAAACATCCAGTAATTTCACTGCAGCAGATGTAAAGGCAACTGGAAAATTGCCTAGGGTTTTTCTTTCTTAAGTGTAGAAAATGTAAACCATCTCACTCCCCTGGCTGGTTTGTCTGCTAGTGATAAGCAAAGATGCAGCCCAGATCATTCCTGGCATCTATCCCACTATTCATTCAGCCTCTTCATCCCAATTGGAAACCCAACCCAACAAGGAAGCAGCAATAGGCCCTACAGTAGCTCTTTCAGCATTCACTGCTACAGCTAATTTCAAGTGCAAGCTGCTTGGGGCAGATGCAGCCTGTGTTTTATTCATGTACAGCAGTAAGGTCACCTAGGATGCCACTTAATGTTCCTCTGTTCTGGAGGAGAAAAGAGCCACCTGCCTTTTCACAAATCCTCTGGCAAGTGCTGCCCATTGCAAAGAATTATTGCAAATGGGCTGCAGAACAGAGGCACTCCAGAACAACACTAAAGAGAAGGATAACAGTAGCTACCCAGGCAAATCATACAACCTTTTCAAGTTCTGCTCTGTCTCAAAACAGCCTTTTTATTAACACTTTATATATATATAATGCACAGTAAAACTGCAGTATTTGAAATCAGTGTGGTTTATATTATTTTTTACAGCCTCATAGAATTCCTGGAATTTCATGATTATATGAAAAATAAATCACACCCTTTTCACAAAGAAAGAAAGAAGACCACATACAGTAAAGGGCAAAAGATAATGTCTCAAAGCATTTTGATTTCATAGTTTTGAGGTACTTCACAGTGGTGGCTGAGGCTAGACCAGTTCACTCCTCACTTTGAATGCCTGGGACTGACAAACTGTCAGCTCTGCTGAAATGAGTTTTACGTTCATTTTCTCCACGTGCTCTCAATAAAGGATCTGAAACAAAACATACTCAAATCAGCAGCAGGTACCTGCTGATAGAGAGCTTCAGATCACACCCCAATATACATGGCAAGAAGCAGTGAAAAGGGCCTTAAAGTATTCTGAGCAGGAGAGAGCAGGTCTCTGCAGTGGAGGCAGTACTCCAAATTAAATTTAGTTTGTTTTAAAAGGTAGTTTGGAGGCTCAGGATAGAGTTAAGACTACAAATGAAAAGTAGTTCTTTTTCATTTCTGGTACTTATCATACTTGCTGACCTTAAGACTCCTTTCCAAAGAAAAACATATTTCAGTCATGAAGTATGACTACAATCCTTCCCAAAATTTCCATAGGTGCCATATGTTCTCAGTCGGAAAATCTCTGCCAGCTTGTACCACCTATACACAGTTGCCTCACTTTATCAGTCTTTCAGGACAATTGTAGCTTATGTGATAACTAAATGATTGCAGGTGTGCATATCGTCTTAAAATGAAATAAGGGGATTGAGTTTTTAGGCTTCGATAACTGGAGAATGCGGAGAAGTATCACTGTATCTCAAAGAAATTAGAACCAAGACTGAAATTCAGAGGGAATTCTACTTCAGAATAAGGGATATCTACTGGCTCTTGACTCAGGAAAGAGAGATTTCTACCTGGCTACACATGTTTAGCAAAAGTATCTCTAGCCAGGGGACTTCATGAAAATGTGCTTCTGAAATCACAGAGGGAGATTTCAGAGAACTTCTCACACTTGCTTTGCTTTGGGTCCTTTACTTAGCTCTGCCATTAACTTACTACTAATTTGGCCAAGACATTTCTTCACATCTTAATTTTCAAACACGGTCCTTACATTTTAGACAAGATAATTCAGTTCTAATTTTCAGCAGTACTTTAGGGCTTTTGACGGTGTTAAAATTAAATGGAACTGTCTTGATTTTGGCACATATATTTAGTGGACGGTTTTTAAATTGCGAATCCCAGTTAACAATGAGGTGCTTGAATGTAAACTTTGCATTGCTTTTGATATTATCCGAAGATCATTTTCAAAGCCAGTCTGAAGATCCAGAGAGTCAAGAGCCTCTTTAAAGGGACGGGTTGTCTTTGCTTAAGTATTTGCTCACAGAACTCTCAACATAGAGATCACACAAATCACTTCTGTCTTTTGCCTGGAAGAAGTTGCATTGCAGAGGTGGAGCCTGGGCACATTCAGGCTTCAAAACCAATCTGCTTACATGCCGTTGTTGCTCTGAGCTGGCAGCCTCTTTCAGCACCCAGCAGCTCCGGTGCAGGCTGAGCTAGGCACAGAACACGGCTCTGATCTCCAGCGAGGTCCCAGGTTCCCAGCAGCCGCTACCAGCTTGTCTGGGACAGTATCACGGGAGCAAGGGAACGCAAGTGGGAGAAAGGAGGTGCAAGGAAGAAGTTGAGGGGGACAGAATGTTAATTCCCAACATTCCATCTTTAGATCTGCCAAATCCATGTTATTTTATTAAATATTTACAACTCCAGGGGCTTTGTGTCCCACACAGTTGTACTTGTGTAGTATTCCAGGTTTGCACGTGGTCAACAGCTGAGCTGTATGGACAACACAGAAGAAACAGATGTGGCCTAAGGAAGGAAAATCCTATTTTAGGATAGAGTAGCCAAAATGATCAGCAGCTGCCTCTCCTTTCTGTGGGATATTGAATTGATACCTACTAAATCGGGCTACCTACCAAGGCCAAGACAAACAGCCAGCAAGGATTACTGCTAATTCTTGGTTTATAAATAAACAGCTACCACAAGATTTGTGACCATACATTTTTGTAACTACTATCCCTTTCCCACAGGCACATTTACAGTTACAATCATTTGCTTTCAAGCCAAGTCTTAAGACAGACACTGATCTTTCTAACAGTATTTACATTAGTTTTATGCACCTCAAGTCTGCCCAACTGTGCAGCTTGCCCTACACACAATATAAGGCCTTTAAGACAGAGATATAGTCACAGGTGGGAAAGCAGATGCTCCAGGAAGGCTACTTCAGCACTGACCCCCTTTCAGCATGTAGAATTTTTTTCTGAGCAGTGGGCAACGTAACCATGCCAAAAGATTATTCCGATGCCCTGCGCCATAGTCATAGCCGCTCTTCTACTTCTGGAACCTGCCCTTTACTGCCCCGATGCTGGGCATGGGGCCAAGTCGGCAGCCCCTCATGCCTCTCCCTGGGTACAGGGACCAGCACAACAGGAGCTCTGCTCCTGCATTTTGCCTGCCCCACTCCAGTTACTGACAGTCCTTTACAGTAAAGCACTGAGTGCAGGGTTACAACACACACGAGACATGGGGCCATGCTGTGAATGAAAGCCCACATTGAAAGGGATGGAGGATGGATTCCACATAATCAGAGTATGAGTTTGGCTATTATGTAATATCAAAATAATAATGATTTGTTACTAGTTCATTAAGATGCTAATGTGTTATTGTTAAGAGAAGTACTGTAAATTAAGATCCAGATAAACTATGATTCACTCAGCTTCCCTGGTCTCAGTGAATGGCCATGTGCAGCAAGGGAGCTAAAAGGAGCTGCAGGCTGCACCTCTGGGAGGAATTGCATATGGAATGTCCCCTCAATATGGCATAGCCTCCAAAGGGACCTCAGCACCATCCATCTCCCTGCAGCAGGACTTCATTTCCACAGCTGCAAAGCTAAACAGGCTCGGGGAGCTTCCACTGTCCAGCAGCTGTACTAGCTATTTTCTGCTGAACAGGACCTTAATACTTCAGCTAGAAAAAAAACTCTGCCTGAATTCACACAAACATATATAGACAAGAAATTGGTGACCTGCTAGTGTCATTGCTCGCCCACTCCCAGATATAACCTCAAATAAATGGGATTTATTCTCACCCTGTTTTAAGTGCTTGAAATTGTGAGGTATTATCTGCTCAGTATAGTTACTGTGTAGGTTTCTGTGTATGCTGAGAAAAAAACAAGCTAGAAATGAACACCGAATTTCATGGAATTGGAAGCTTACAGCCCTTCTGCTGAACAGCAGTCTAGCACAAGTTGCTAAATGCATGTAAGTTAGGAGACACACAGATTGGCAAGAAACGTATTTCAGCCTAGAACCCACTGGGCACCAGCTAAAAATCAAAAGGAGCTTAATCCTTGCTCTGCTACATGTTTCCTGCATTAACCTGGAGTTCACGCTAGTCTGAACTTCACTGTACTTCCCATCTTCCCCTGCAAAATGAAAATGGCAGTCCCTACATACTGTGCCCAGAAGTAGGAATATAAATGCACTGAAGTTTGGGAATATCTCAGATATCACCACAGTCATGTGCTAGGGAGTTTTGAGGAAAGAGGAGTATCAGACCAGTATCTTACGGCAATTCTGTTTGGGAGTGAAAGCATTAGAAATAAAAATATTGAGACAGGCTTTCTAGTGATATATGCTGACATATATCTGAAGTCCCAGGTCTTTGAGTGGTAAAGAATACAAGCTATGCAAAAGTCTGTACAAACAGCAGGCATGTGCCAGATGAAGCATGCTATTTTATCAACATGAAGAAAGCACCATCAGTTAATGCTTTTTCTTTTATTTTTATGTGAATATATATATATAGTATGTACATATATATAAATTGTGGGGGGGGCACCCATCTATGTATCTATTTCTATCTATCTATATAAAGCTTTCCAACAAGTTTTGTGATTCCTCACGGGTCTGGGCAGCAGGACTTGTCAGCAAACTCTCTTGTGATAAACTGGTAGAAAAAATAGAGTCGATGGACTGAGGGTCTTTACAGAAAGGGATAAAGAAATTTACAGGATGTCCCACAGGGATCTCAGTTGTTCTGGATGTTGGGATTGAGCTTTTGTGGATAGCCCTAGAACTCCACACATTCCCCAACTATACTGAACCAGAACAAGGATAATGGTGAAAAATTTATCATCACTGCTGGTCTGATTGAGCTCCCTGGGTACTGGCTGCCTGCCACTGTCCCCATTCCCTGCCACCTTCCGCACACAGCAACTCTGATAAACCCTCCCTGTGCTTTGAAGGGAGAGAGGCTTGTCACATAAGAGCATTGCAAGAAAGATGACACATTTTGACTTCTCATTTTTCCATAGATTTTCTACAGGGCATCCTATCCCCAGATGTCTCATCCTCATAGTGATTTTGAGCCTCCCTGCCTGCCAGCTGTGCTGAAGAGAAAGTCTCAGCTAGGCCATTAGTTCTCCTTGCAGGTCACAGATCCAGGGGTTGCCCATCACCTCCTCTCCTTTAAACTTCCACTATTGGGATAACTTCAGAAGGGCAGTTTTGCCAGCATTAGGCCCATTTCAAAAGATATCCTTACTAAAACACCCTACGACTTCACTGGTGTTTGGACAGCAAGACCTGGTCTGTGTTCTGTAATTTAAATTTAAGATTAGGCTCTTCATGATTTAAAAAAGCTTACCTCCACATTGTACATGGTGTGGCTATATAGTGCAACACTGAAGAGTTTAGCTGAGTGTGACGGGAGTAACTTCACTTGTGGTTTGCTGCAAATTAGGCAGTTTATCCTACTGGCTTCACAGGAGGCCAGAGGTCACTCGGTTTTGTACTCGGCACATTTAGACACAGCAGGATACCACAAAACCAGCTCAGTTAAAGCTACACATAGTGAACAAGATACGGTCCCATTAATAGCAACAGGCCAGCCCAAGCTGATTGAGGCAGCATCCACAAATAAGCCACAATTCAGCAGTGCTGGCTTCTGTTGCATTTTAGAATGCTCATTTTAAATAAATACATATTAACCAAATGCTTTATTTGCCCAAGCGTTAAGATCCTTATTTTGTAGCATGATACAAGAAATGTTTCACAACAGGCTGGATAGTGAACTATGTACTTCTGAGTAATAGAACTGTGCCAGTAGTAACGGCCGAGTTTGGTTTGTATGAATTTGCCCAGCTCGTGCTGGTGTCAGCGAGATCAGAGGCATGAAGCCGTTCATTCTGGTAATGGCCTCCCCCGTCACACAGCAGCTTTCTGGAAATGAGGCAAGTTCCCATATTCTCCTTCAGATTAATTTTATTCCTGATCTCAGGTCCAACAAAGATATAAAAGACCAGCAGTTTCCCCCACTTAAAGCTGATGCTCTTACTTAAGGCTATATGCAAATCTGTAAAAAAGTAGTTTAGACATTAGCTGTTCAACTAAGTATAGGAATAACTTGATTAAAAGAAAAAGACCACAGGATTAGCTTAATAAGATCATTTGACTAGTTGCTCTTCTTTTACAACAGACAGGCATGTCCAGTGTGGGGACATGCAAGACCAAAGCACACACTCACAGTGAAAGAAGAAGTCTGAATATAAGGAATGAATGCACAACTTGGCAGAGAAAATAAAAAGAAAAAGAAATAAGGAAAAGCCCCACAAAACATGCATGCAGCCGATCTGGACTGAGTTCCACAACTCCTGAGGTGCCTCTGGCACCTCACTGGGTCAGGCCTTTTACAAGCTATTTTGTTTCAGTCGAGCCATCTGGAAACGGCTCTGAGCACCTCAACCGACTGCAGTCCGTGCACAGCCTGCACTGAAAAGTTAAGCTAACCAAGAGGGGACTGTAATAAAGGAGCCCCCAAACATCCAACATTTAATCCGTCATTAAAGCTGCTTTAAGACCCATGCTGACATAGCATCTTTCACAATATCCTGCAATCACAGCCTGCAATCATCTTAACAAAATCATTCGAGTTCTTGAGACTTATATATATGCATATGTATACAATGTTAAATACACACACACACACATAAGATACAGCTACTGTAACTGTATCTTTCAGGCGCCTCTGCGGCTGAAAACCCACTTTTTGGCTATCTGGGAGCTGCGGAGTGTAAACAAGGCAGCCCGCAGGAGCCTGGCGCCCTCCCGGGCCCGTTGCCGTTTGAGGCGGCAGGTTCGCTCCGCAACTAAAAATAATGTCTGCGCCGGGGAGGAAGAGTTTGATCAGCGGCCGCCTCTCAGAACTCGCGCTCGGGTGCGTGTGTGCGTGTGTGTGTGTGTGTGTGTGTGTGTGTGTGTGTGTGTGTGCGCGGGGGGTTATTGTGTTAATCGCTCGCTCCGTTAGCACACGCGGCGGCGCACGGGGACTCACCTGCCCGGCGGTGTCGTAGAGCCCCAGCAGATACTGCTTGCCCGCCACCGTGACGCTCACTGCAAGGCAGAGACAACGCGCGTCGCTGCCGGGGCCGCCCGGGAAGGGGCAGCGACCGTTCAACGGCCGCGGGGCACCGAGGAGGGAGGAGGGGAACGACCGTTAAACGGCCGCGGGGCACCGAGGGGAACGACCGTTGAAAGGCCGCGGGGCACCGAGGAGGGAGGAGGGGAACGACCGTTCAACGGCCACGGAGAAGCGGGGAGAGGGAACGACCGTTAAACGGCCACGGGGCACGGAGAAGGGAGGAGAAGGAACGACCGTTAAACGGCCGCGCTGGGGGAGCCGCCGCGGGGCACCGAGGAGGGAGCTGGGGGAACGACCGTTAAACGGCCGCGCTGGCGGAGCCGCCGCGGGGCACGGAGAATGGGGAAGCGGGACCGCCCGTGAACCGTCCGCGCCGGCGGCCGCTGCCCCGCAGCGCTCACCTGCGTAGTGGTCGAAGACGGTGGGCACGTACTCCTCGGGGAAGGCGTCGTTGGCGTAGCTCATGAGCAGGCACGTCTTGCCCACGGCGCCGTCCCCCACCACCACGCACTTGAGCATGACGGCGCCGCTGCCATGGGCCATGGCGGGAGCCGGCCCCTCATGGCCCCGCGGGCGCGCCCCGCCGCGCCGGGCCCGCCGGCATTGCCGCCGCTCAGCGGGCGCCCCCGCCGGGCGCG
>JAUBOD010000837.1:2696058-2715719 GCA_032353885.1 Nothura maculosa | reverse complement strand
GTAGGGTGCTGAGAAGCCCACAGCTCTTGGAAGCATCATTTGATGAGTCTGGATATGAAAGATGGAAAGGTGGTGAGGACAAGGAGAATGTTATTTTGGCAAGTAGCTCTTTAATATAGGAAGTTTATTCTGTGCTTAAGGGTAATATATAGCTATGAAATAGTATCTCATGCCTCCTATTTGCAAATTAAGTCATTCAGAAAAACAAATTGATTTTGTAATTGCACTACAATGTTTGATCTCTGGACAGAGAGGAAAATCCTTTTTACAGTTCTTCCATGAGATCTATGGGAAAATACTTTCATGAGAATGTCTTGAGACTGTCTGAATAAACATATCATTAGTAAGCATTTAAGGCAGCATGATGTCTGCACCGTCCTGCAGGGATTCAGGGAAGCTCACTGCAATAAAAGTGCGTATGCAACCACAGCACCCTTTCTGCATCCACTTAATGTATGTTACCTTTGGGAGTTGTGAGGTAAATACACAAGCAAACACATATATGTCTCTTACATCCTTCTGGATCATTTTCTGATCACATGATAGCCCGTGTTTAACTGGAAGTTTGGATCATCAGCACAAAAGGCAGTGATAGCCCGTGTTTAACTGGAAGTTTGGATCATCAGCACAAAAGGCAGTTACGAATTGTATTTGTTCTCAGTCAAAAGCAATGATTGTTAGGCCCTGGTCCAGGCCTCCCTGTGTTCAGTGTGCCTTGGACTTTGAAAATCCATCTTTTAACTGACAAAACACTTGATAAAGGATTTAACAGCCTCAGTAACTTACTGTGTTTTATCCACTGAAGAGTGGATCTATCACCCAGCTCTACATGCTTCACCCATCAAGTAAATACCCTGATTTTGCGCTGATATGTGTGACACGTGGAACAGGACAAAGAGAGGTTGAGATTGCTGTGTTTATTTACATGGTATAATGTCTAACTGATACACAACTCTCTGAGATGTGCTTTATACAAACTATTAATAGTAGAAAAAATTGCCCCCTTACTCATCCATAACCGTAAATACAAAAGTTTTCTCTGGGATTATGAAAGGAGGGAGGCCTGGACCCAGGGAGGTCCAGGGACCATCACAGGGAGGCCTGGACCATCCTACAAGCATGTCCTTTACTGTATTTGTCTCCACGAGGTCACTGTGAGCTTGCAATCAGTTCCTACAAGAGTTAACTGTTTATAGATCGAAAACTAAAGTGCTGGGACATCTACAGTAGGGAATAGAGGACAGG
Organism: Nothura maculosa; assembly: GCA_032353885.1. Taxonomy (NCBI): domain Eukaryota; kingdom Metazoa; phylum Chordata; class Aves; order Tinamiformes; family Tinamidae; genus Nothura; species Nothura maculosa. The sequence continues at coordinate 2,714,474 of JAUBOD010000837.1, read as the reverse complement.
GGAGGATGCTAGGCTGGCTGCATCCATCGGGTTCAGTGTGATGCCTTGCAGACCAACTGTCCAGGCCTCACTCGCTGGAAACGGGACAGGTATCAAGGTGCTTGACGTGCCCCAGGAAACCTACCTCACGGGAGAGCTTTCTGGCTTTGGCACAGGGACGTGCTGGGTGCCCACGGACTCTGACAGAGAGCTTCACTGTACAGTGTGTGGATTTATGAGGGAGGCAGCAGCGGCCACACAAGATGGTCTGTAACAGCGGGAGGAGAAAATCCAGGCCCATGGAAGAGCTTCAATTGCCCCTGCCATCAAACAAGAATATGACAGAATATGACTTTGACAACAAGGCCTCTGTGACTTCTTCCAGGCCTCAAACTGTATGTCTTCTATGCTGCTTCAGCTTTATTATGTTATTTATAAGACAGTTGTGAGTGGACAACATTATTATCCAATTGGTTATTGGTTATTATCTCTCCAATAGGTTCGGCATCATTTGGAGCATTCTCCCATACCAATAAAATGATATGTAATAAGAAATCATTTTGAAATGTGGTCTGTTTATTCTCACTTCTTTGAGGTAATACAGAGATTTGGCCTTATTATTAATGTTTTTTCACTGAGAGCTTTCAGAGTGGGATTTATTAGAATGGAGGGAGGTGCTGGGGAGATTTTAATATTTTGTGATGTATTCACTATCCTGTGCTTGGCAGAAGCTTCACTTTAAAGGTCTACCTTTGGAATGGAAACATTCCCCTCTGTGCCATGCCAACCTCTATGGTAAACCTAGTTCCTATCAGCAATAGAGTGGCAAGCACTGGCAAGCACTTACTTTCTTTCTAATCAAGGTATCAAGATTTCTGAAGTTTCCTCAATGGCAAGGTCAGTGTATCAAATGTAGCCCCAATAAAAAGGCATTTTGTCTAGTAAGAATATGACTAGATCCTTTCTGCATTATTTCATTCATGCAGTAGAGGACATTTCCAAGTGAGAGACATCTACCATATGGTGTGTCAGGTTAGCGCAAGCGCATTCCTATCAACTTTCCGGTGATGTTAGAATCAGAATGCAACTCACCCATATGGCCTCATGAATTCCTGTATTTATTTCCGTAGTTCTTGTCTAAGCCTGCATGGTCATAGTGCTAGTAACATGGAAATAACCTGACTGGTATTTGATAATGAAATCGGGTACTCAACAAACTATTCGAATTGGGACTTTCAAGGACGAAATGGGCATGATTTAGGTTCATTCAGGACTGGATTCCTGGGCTTGACCTCAGTCAGGATAACACTCTTTGGGAATGCCTGTGGCAGTGTGTTTACACAACCAATGCTAATTACTGGACTGTATGAATCAAGGCAGTAGAGGGAAGAATGTCTCAGATCCACACCCTGCTGATGAAGAAAGACCACAGGGTCATCTTGCATTTCCAAAGCCTCTATATTTCTGAAATAGAATAAAACTATACAGAGGGTCCTATAGACCACATATGTAGAGAAATCTGCAGAAGATTGAAATCAACTATGAAATGATATTTCTGAAAGAAAATTTGACCAAGTCAGGTTGCCTCCATCAGCTCAGCTGCTGTGAGTTTGCTGTGGAAGGCAGCAATTAGAGTTCATTTTTGTAAAAGACTTGAGAGTAACACCCATAAATAAGCAACTCTGAAATCTTTGGGCTCTTGTTTTCTCTTAGTGAAATCATGACAATGTCACCTATTTAGCTAACAGGTCTGTCTTTTATTTTCAGCTGAGCCCAAAAATGCTTCCTGAACATAAGCAGAGTTTAGAGCAGGGCAAATGACTTCAAAGTTTTCTTTTCATTTTTGGTAACTATTGGGGTTTTAATCAGCAGGGGAAGCGCTATTGATCTGCATTTAATATTGCTAACCGGGAGGCACTGGGAATTAGTCACCAATGTGATGCTGTGGGAGGTGCAAAAACACAGAAGTTGCATAGTAGTAGTATCTTTAATGCCTGTTTGGTGCCAAATTTAGGAGGGAGGCAGAAAGGGTGCCTTAGCTATCTGGGTGCCCACACTGTATATAAACTTATTTAATCATGGATGAGATCTGCATTTATTTTTCTATGTACTTTGTGGCTTCTGGGAGTTACGGCTCCAAAAACCTTAAAACACTATGAATCGAATGTCCAAGTTTTATAAACTACTCACAGAGCAAAGAAGGAAATATCCTGACTTCTCCCCAACTGCTGCAGGTTGAGCTCTGATCAGCTTTAGTGCTTTGCTGAGGTGAATAAATTACCCTTTGAATCGTCAGTCTATGTCCTATGCCCTTATTTTACAACAGCAGGCACTCCTCACACACAGGAGAGCGGATGGTTTCATGTGAAACCACAGGAAACTTGATGGTTTCAGCTGTTTCTAAGCGTAAAAGTGGGCAATGTTTTACAGCTGGCTGGATTGCATGAGAACCACCGCAAGCAAAAGGAACTTTTCAGCCCCCAGGCTCGTAGCATAAAGTTATCCTAAACATTCAGAGGCCGCTACAAAGAACCCTGTATTAATGGTTAAAATAGTAATGTCATAATTTCCACGTTTTTCTTTTGAAGTTAACTTATACATGAGCCCTGAGGCCGGGCATCACTGCCCCAGCTCCCCCCCAGCCCGCGCTGCCTCTCGCTGAGCGGAACTGCCACCTTCTCCCACAGCAAGGGCAGCGGCACCGAACTGCAGGGCGAGCCTGGAGGGGGAAGGAGACCCGATCAGTAACCACAGCAGTTTCATATTTAGCAGCTGGTTAGACTGAAATTCTTCTGAAATTGAAGCAGAGGGTTTTTTTTTTTTTAATTAACACACCAAATTAAATTTATGATATATACTTCATAGAGAGAGTGAGAAAGAGGTTTTATTTCCTTTTTTTTCAGTTATTATTTCACACGTACAGCAGAGGAGGAGAGGGCCGTCCTGGGGGCAGCGGGACGGGCGTTTTTGCCCCCAAAGAGGCCGCGGCTCCGCCCCGGGGCGGCCCCGGCGCCTTCCCCGGCAGCAGCAGCGAGCGCCAAGGTGAGCGGGGCCTTCGAGTCGGGACTAGGGCGGTTTCACCCCGTTGGGGCTGCACGGAGCAGCAGCTTGTGCCCGTGTGTGGGGACAGACTCACAGTCCCGAGGCAGGAATGTGGGATTTAGGGAGCAAACTGCAGCAAGGAGCCGGGGCAAGCACCCGTGTGCCCCGATGAGGTGCTACCCCCCGCAAGACTCTTCAGGTCTTCTGGGCAGTGGTTTCAAGGTGAGTAGCATGTTTGTGGGCAGCCACCTTCCTGCTGGGCTTGGGGGAGGTGGGGGAGCAGAGGCTTCCCAGTGCCCTGAGGTGCCCTTTGGGGTAATGTGGCTGTGGGGCTGGGGGTCTGCAGGTGCTACCTGCTGGTTTCAGCCTCAAGGTGGCTTCATATGACTTGATAGCAGCAGAGAGAGGCTGCTCCAGTCTGACATTAGGATTAGCTGCTCTGAGCTGTGCTGCACTGGTGGGACCAGCTCCCCTTGCAGCGTGCAAGGCCAGGGCGTGCTCACACCTGCAGGTGTGGGAGGAGGAGGGCCTGGCCGCCGTCATGAGCCGAGGGAGGCCTGACCCACTAAGTGCTCACACCTGGTGCCACCGTCCTGCGTGGCCGCTGGCTTTCTGGAGGACTCTGCTTGCCATAAATCTCACTCGCTCCATCCTCTTTGGAGATGCACTGTGTTGGTAAAGTAAATTATGGGCTTGGCTTTCCTTTAAGGACAGGTATGTTTGTAATGCTGTGGCTAGGCTGGTTGGTTTTGCACTGAGGGGGGTTCTTTCTTCCTGCTTGGAACTTGGGAACTTCAGTCTGGGCTTAGGAACAGGAGCAAAGTCCTTTTAAGCCCCCCGAAATGCCCAATATTAGATGGGTGTTGCTGAAACAGCCATTTGGCTTCTCAAAAGTCAGTCTCTTGAGATTTGATGGCTTGTTGTTGTGAGGAAGACTTAAAAAGAGGATTTTAAAAAGATTAAGGTCTTCCAAGGACCTCAGCACATGGGTAGCCTCCCTGCTACAGCCTGATCCATCTGAAATCAGAGAAAATGATTCTGCCAACCTGAGGGGTGGCTGGGCTGGCCTGGAGGAAGCGCTCAGGAGCATTTATTGCTCTGCAGGTCGGTGGGATGGCACAACTGGGAAGTCTCTTTGCAGCCGCAAAACTTCCTAGGTATTTCACTGGATCCAGGCTTTGATCCAAGTTGTTCAGTAATTTCCATGATGCTTTTCTGGTAGCAGCACCACATAGGTTGTGGGTAGGTGATTTTGTTTGTTGGTTTGTTTTTTGTATGTCTTATTTTAGTGAGGGAAGCAAGAAAATAAGTCCTTTTTGGTTTTTTATTCCAGCCTTAGAATCACAGTCAAGGTCTCCCATTTCCATTATGAGATCTCCTCCACTTCTTTTTTGTGTCCCACCCCCAAAAGTTTTATCCTTGTGTTTTCTATTTTTTTTTTCCTAATTCAGCGTCAATGAAATCTGTGAAACTCCATAAATCCATGCATCCATAAACCCTGGTGAAGTGGGGATAAGAAAAAAGAAGAAAAAGAAAATTGTGTGGCCTCTCTTACCAGTCTAGTTTCACCATAATCAAAGTGACCAGGGTGAATAAAAGTATCCTAATGCCCATGAGACTAAATCATTGGCAAGCCAAGAACTGAGGTTTTTAGCCCTCTGTGGTAGGAAAGTGAAAGATTAAGAAACTTGTCCCTTCTGGAACAGCGCGGTTTCAGTAGGATTGGGCTGGCAAGGGACCCTTAGTGCCTGTAGGGTGGAACTGCCTGGTAGGTTTGTATGCTGGGACTCCCTGCTGCCTTTGAATGCAGTGATCTTGTTCTATGTTGTGAAAATGAATGTATTTTTTGGATACAAAATATATCATCCCTTTGTTATAACTAGAAGTTTTGTCAGGCCCCCGCTGTCTTCGTGCAGAAATAACTGTGCATCTTTATAATTGCTCATAATTAACGCTCTTGTTTTCAGTTTGTTCTTAAAAGCCTGAAGGAATTTCGAGGTGGTTGCATTGCTGTTCTGTTTGTTCCAGTGTTTTGCTTGAAAATGGGAACTTGGACTGGGGAATATCACCTTTCCTGCACTAATATTCTGAACCGTATCTGTGAGGTGTTACTGAGATGCTTAAAATGGATGAGTGGATGGCAGTTTAGAGGGACCAGGTTAGGGAATGCAGCCTGAGAGAGGGTCACATTCCTCACTGGGGTTTGTGATAATGAGGGTGCTTCTCCTTTGGCTAAGGAAGGTACAGAAGGGATCTTGTGAGCATAGTGGGGTAGCTCAGCACAGGGGTAAAAGAGAGGAGAAAGCAAAAAAAAAAAAAAAAAAAAAAAAAAAAAAAAAAAAAAGGGAAAAGAATAATTTTTCCGTTTTGAATGATGAGAGAAGTGGCAGAAAGTGAGGCACATCCTGCAGGTGTTGAGGGTGGTCCTGGCTGAAGGAGTGAACTGGATGGCAACGGGACTCGCCGTGGTCCCTGTGGATCCAAGTATGTTCCACCATGTGGACATGGCTTATGGGAGTCGGGTCATTCCCAGGCACCGTTTTCTTCCAAGAGCTGGGGATCTCCATCTGACTAGTGGTATCCTTTGGGTCTGAGGACTGCCACCAGCTCATGCTTAGGCTGGAAGTACCAGTATCAAAATGATGACTCTAAAGCAGAGAGATTGCAGAGGCAGAATTGGTGGAAACTTCTCTTTTGCAGTCAGAGAAGGTGACAACTTCTATATCTTTCCAAAAATCTTTCTGCTCACAAGAGAGAAGGCTCTGGACAGTTGTTGGTTGGACTTTCAACAGTCTGCACTAAAGATGAGAAGAAACATAAAGATGCCTGTGCACTAGTGTGGTTTTCTCTCGACCGATTTTGAGGTAGCTTCTGCTCAAAAGGAAAAACAGCAGGGCTGGTATAGTCTAGCTGGTACATAGGAACTAGATGAAAAACCAAGAACCTTTGTTTTGGGAGGAGAAATGCTATACACAATGCTTTTTATTATTATAATTTTGATAGTATTACTATTTGCTCCTGCAGAATATGAGTGGTTGACTTGGCCCTGATCTCACTAGTGATGAACTCAGAAGAAGAGAGGTGCGGTATGAAGAGTGGGGTGTTTAAAGGTGAGTGTTTAACCATGTACTTTTATGTTGAACATGTACATGCAGAATGCTGCCCCTGTGTTTCATAATGGGAATATATGTTATTTCCCTCCTCTTTTAAGCCTGCAGGAGGCTCGCTTACAAGTGTTGCCATATCTGGTGGTTCCTGATGGTCAGGGCTGATGGGTAAACACCAAGGTTCCTGGATGCATAACCTCCTGTGCCAGGCTGGAGAAGCAGGCAGGGAAGCAGGTGTAGCAGTAAATCCCTCTGCGGCTCATCTCTAGTCTAAGGCTGCCCTCTTCTGGAGCTGGGTCAGAGATGTTTCGCAGGATACTCCTCCTTACGCCGCCTTTTTTCCTTGCACACGAGGGGGTCTAATGGGCAAACAAGGCTAGGGGAACGATACAGCAACCTTGCAGAACAGCTGCCTAAATGCAGCCTTGGACTTCCAGAGAACTACAGGCTGCAGGTATATGTTCAAACCTCACTGAATTTTTGAGATGTTTTGACGTCTAACTGCCTCAACACCATCAGAAATCTGATCGAGTCATTAAGCAGTGGCCTAAGTCTCGTAACCTACCAAAGGCAATTTAAAATCCAATTCTACTCAAATACTTTAAATAACATTTTTTTTTTTTGTAATCTGATGAAGGGGATCAGGGAGATCATATCTGGATGAAAATTATGGTTGTCGGGTTCATGTTATTTAGGAAGGTGAAATGGTGGAAATTTGGGATCATCCCAGTTTAATTTGGCTGCAGTGTCTGTCTGGACCAGAGGATGAATTTAAAAAGCCCTTAACTATCACGTATTCCAAGCAGTGATCTTCAGCTCACTGAATTGTGATCTATTGTCCGTTTACAGTAATTTCAATGGAGAAAATGGTTGTTTTGTTTTTAGGGCATTTGTATGTTTCCTTCAGGAGAAGCAAGGAAGTTAACTCTTTACAAAATCTCACCAAGCCTTAAAATCTGCCTACTAAAAGAAGAGCATATTCTTCATTCCTGTACCTGACAGGACCAACTTTTCAAGAGTGAAGTAGCTGGTCTCCTGTGTTCTTTCTGTACAGTGAACAATCCAGACAGTGGTTGAACCAGTGGTACCACGCTTATGTTCTGTTTTCATACTCTGTCAGTGTTGGAGAATATTCTCAAGGTGGTGGGAGCATATTCTTTTAGAAGCCTAGGGTGAGTGAATAGTAATTAAAGCCTCAATTCATAAGTAGCTAGCCTAATAGAGTTTTATGAGCATCCTTTGCTAAGGCAATTTAGAGTAAGCCAAGATAAAATAAATCCTTCAAGGCTATTCTTCTGATGCTTTGCTTTAAGTCTATTTTTCTGTCACTTTACTACCATCTGAGGATAAGAAGTGCTGTTCGATTTGGGTCTAACCTAGAATTATTGCTGCAAGGTTTGGACTGGGTGTTGAATTTGTATACAAGCTATGATCTCTGAAATTCTGTGGGGGATTGTAGTTCACTTAGCTCATCTATACCAAAAATAGAAGTAACTAGCTAGTCAGTCATCAGTAACAGTGTTTTGTATTGTGCCTTATTACATTTTAAAGATCAGAGGTTTGGAGAATTTTCTGGTATTTTCAGATTCTAATGTTGTGACCTCTAAGTAGCGGGATTTAAGCATGTTTTAGGAGAGACACTGAGCTTGCTGAGGAGCAAATGGGAAGGACAAGGAGGCAGCAGCCTGCTGGTGGCGTCTTCCCAAAAGGCTGGGGGTCGCTTCAGGAGCCGCGCTGAACATTGGAATTTTTGCCTTACTCCCTTTCTTGCTGTATAAGGGCAATATCTAGAGGCTTTTGACCTTCTGAAGGATGCTGTCCTCAGAGCCATCTTTTATGGTGATGGTAGAAAGCCAGAAACTTTAATTCTTCCAGGTGCTGATTCAGGCCCTCTCTATCAGATTTGTACATGGTGCCTTGTCTCAGAGAGCAAGTGAGAGACATCCAATGCCTGCGTGAAGACCACTTTTATAACAAAGCAAAAACTGGGGGGAAAAAGACAGGGTTCTCGTAGTGGGCTGCAGCTAAAGATTGCCCCATGAGATCAAATGTTTACTTGCCACCACTACCTTGCCCTGGTGAGAGGGGCAAGTAGGGTGGTAGAAATGTCTGACTCAATGGCTTCCACTTCAACACAAGTGGTTAAGACTTTTACAAGAGCTCAGCTTTTGCTTTGCTCTGGTCTTCTGAAACCTCATGACCTGTTTTGATGTCAGATTGAAGGTAAAGCTCCTCTAAAAAGCCTAAGGCAGCACCTTTAGAAATCAAGTTTCATGCATGATATAAAAATGTCCTGAAACGATGCATGAATCCGAACACAGCTCATCTGTCAGCTTCTAATTATAAGGAAGCTATATGAGATTTTTTTTTTTAATTTGATATATTTCCACTGTGTCAAATGTGATGAAGCCGGCTAATGGATTGAAAAAGTGCTAGCAGCAGATGGGATGGGCAAAAGTGTGTATCATTCAGAAGACCCCTTTTTGTTTGTTTCTTGTAGCTCCTCCTCCAGAAAGGAGCAGAACCCCGGCAGAGCTCAGGGATACCCTTGCAGAGGCTCTTCTGCCTGCAGGAAGAGAGCAGAGGGCGTGAGGCCGTGCAAGGAGGAAGGGAGGCTGGACGGGGAGGCCGGAGGTGCCCGGGGAGGCCAAGGCTCCTCTCCGGAGGCCGAGGCTCCTCTCGGGCCGGCCTCTCCTCCGGGAGGTGGCAGTCGGCGCTAGCGGGAGCACAGCTCCCCGGCCCAGCCCGGCTTTTCCGCGCGGCTCCTTCCGTCCCCAGGCACTGCGTGTCCCTTTCCTGCCTCCCCTCCTCCCCCGTAACCTTTATCTTTCAAGCGGGAGCAGCCGCCTGTATATTGGACAAATATTTGCCTTGCGCTGTAAATGCACGCGGGCTTTAAAATGACCTTTGAGCTAAACCAGAGCAGATTCCCACACAGAAAGGAATTAGTTCTAGTTGTTTTTTTTTTTTTTTCCTTAAAAGCTGTACAAACAGAAATTATTAGAATGCAGCCTACGAGCGCTTCATTGCTGCCTCTGCAGAGTCTACGGCTTTTTAGGTTTTTTTTCCCCTAAAGGTTGTTACGGCTGGTCCCCAAGTCCGGTGCCAAAGGTGGGCTTGGTTAAGCCGAGCTCCCCAACTGTTCCCCTGCTGGAGACCCTTGTCACCCTTCGGCCTCACCGGAGGCTGCAGTTGCCTCCCTGCATCGGGCACAGCGGGACCAGCCCCATCTGTTGTAGGGGGACACGGCAGAGCCCCTACCCTGATGTCTCCATCCCTGCTGCCCTCCCCCCTGCCCTTGTCCTTGGACACATGATTTCCTCATCTGCCTCTGCTCCTCTCCCTGGAGAGCTCGCAATGAATCTAAGGAAAGGAGTGGAAAATGCCTGGAGAAGCAGCTAATTCTGTCCTTCCATTTGGCACAAGAGGCCCAAGGTTACCTCTTGGGATCCTCTTGAAGGCATGTGCTGCCTCTTGCTTAAAAACAAATGGAAAGCGGAGCGGACGTTTTGCAGCCTGGCAATTGTATTTCAGCCTTTTTGAGATAGGGTTAAATTAGCCAGGGTATTCTAGAAATGTAAATTCCCTGGGCCGAATCCCTTTTCTCCTGCTCAGGCGCTCTGAGGGAGCTGGGTGTTTACAGCACAACAATTTCCATGTTTGTCTGGGTGGAAAAAGAGGATCTTCGTACAAACAGTAATTTGAGCTAGCATCGTTCTGTTAGAAGCTACATTTAGCTAAACATAAGGCTTTTTGGTGACTCGGCGCTTTCTCTCTCTCTCTCTTTTTTTTTTTTTTTTTCCCCCCCTGAGAAATCAAGGGGAATATCTGAATTTTGCTTCTATCTCTATGGATTTTTCAGCGAGCCTTTGGTTCTGCTGTTGTCTGCACTGAAGCTGCCGGAGATGGGATGGAAAATGTCTGAGGGTTGTTTAACATCATAAAAGATAGAGCAGACCCCAAGAAGATTTAGAGCAGAACAACTGTGATTTTTGGAGAGGGGAAACTGCTTCTATACTGTAGTGGATTAGCTCGGGACTGCTTTGGGGGGAAAGATGCCATTGGGAAAAATCCCTCAGTACCACAAGCAAGGAGATGATGAATTGATTGTTTACTGCTTCTTACAATATGAGACCCAGAGGGCATTAAAATTCTGAAGTTTAGGTTGAAAGTAACAAACAGGGCTGTGTAGCAATGTCTAAGCTGCTGTGCAGAGTCTGGGAATGCGAGAAGTTCACCTGGCTTCGGGAGCCCCGGATTTAAGGAGTCTCCCAGTCGACACTGGGAGAATGATCTGGTAAAACCCCACCAGGTGCTTGCTCTGGTCCTACGTTTTCCCTAAGCATCTGGGATGTGGCAGTCTTGGGAGGCTACCCTGCTGCAGATACAGATGTGACATCCAGTGTGCATGTTGTGACAGTGCTGCTGTGATTTTTAAATACTATAATTAAAGTTACAAATTTTCACATGGGTAAAAGCTGTTTTGAAAGTCAAAATAGTATAAGTTTTGATTTTTTTTTTAAATAATCATGGATTCTAACTAGTTTCTCTTCTTAAAAAAAATCAAATTAGTGATAGGAAATATTTCATATTTCACAATCAGTAGAATTTCCATCCTTCCCCCTGCTTTGTTTTCCAATCCCCCTGTCTCCCATCTTCTTGGCTTGGCGTATTGTAATTCCTCACCATGGGCTGGATTCTGGGAGATGAGTGTCCCAACTCCCACAGAAAGTTTCCTGGAGGCATTTGGCAGAGGAACTCCCCGCTCCAGCTTTTTCTATTACGGAGCTTGAGGTTTGTGTCTTTTTGCTTTGTTTTGTTTAACTGATCACATTCTGGAGCATTGTTTTGCTGGTGTCTTGAATAAACTAAAAAAGGAAAGAGAAAAACAGCTCTCCTGGTTCCTCCCTGGTGGATAGGAGTGAGTGCAATGTCTGTCCTGGCCATGTGCTCACTGCAGAGTGTTGTTTAAATGCAGACAAGCTGCCACTGGCATTAAAGTCATTCATGAAAATGTTCCCATTACAATTTTAAAGGATCTCCTTTTCCTTCTGTCCCAGCTAAGTTCTTTATTTATGTTTGTGATTGTGTTCTGGACCCAGTGGAGCACTGGAAACCAACTTGGCTAGATGCTTTTTAAGTTTTCCAGGCTGCTCGTGCAGCCACTAATCTTTTTCTTGAAGATCTCGTGCTTGAATTAATTGAGAATGTCCCTTCTTTAAAAATAATGAGGAAAAATCTAACCAAGCCGCAACTTTTCAGGCATTAATAAAGTTATATAACATTTTACCCGTTCACGATGTTTATATAATATGCTAGGAAATAAATTTCCTAATAACATAAGGAATGAATATTAAATACACGTTGCTTTAAAATAGACCTGGAGTTTTAGTTTGCTTGGATCTCTGTTGCAAAGATGTTTAGATCAAAGCTTCTTTCTTTAATGACAAATAAATTGCATTAAATACAATTATATGCCTTTCATGAAGATTCAAAGGCAGAGCTTGTCAGCCATGCAAATATTTTGGTGCATGCATTACAGGTTTCTTCTGGGCTAGGCAACTTCTAATTTAATTCAAGAAATAAGTGGAGAAGAATCATATTTATAATAATAAAATCGCTGTTTCAGAAGAAAAGGGTAGGGGCCTATTTACTGACTTCAGTGGGCTTTAGATCAGAAGCAAAATTATCGCAGTTATCTCTAATGCCTCTCAAATTATTATAATAGCCTCCCTTTTCTTCTCTTCAGTATCCACGGGGAAAATCTTGTAATCTCTGCTAATTCTGAGGCAACAGTTTCCCTGACTTTATCAGAGGCTTTCCAGAACTGCATTAATGGAACAATGAGATATGACAGGTTGGGTGTTATGGTCCAACAGCGATGTGCCTTGGAGGTTAATGGCACTTGGCTCATGGTAACACTCAGTGTGCGCAGCCAACTGCCCAGGTGTAGCCTGATTAATCTCTTCTGGCTTCATACAGGCTGCATGTGTGTAAGGCAGCCCACTTAAAGCTTGTGTTTGAGAGAACTGCAAGAAGAGCCAAATAAAAGTATATTTATTTATAATTGTTACATAAATTTGTATGTATAAAATATATATATTTATCTTTTTCCTGGTGGTGCATGGGGGCAGTGTTTTGTTTAGCTCGGGAATACTAGTTCTGGAAGAGGAAGAAGCCCAGAGGCTTGACAGCAAACTGCGTTTGTGCTTTCGGATGTAGTTCAGCCCCTCCTCCAAATCCTTCTATTGTGTTTTAAAAAAATTAAACCACTTATTTATTCCTGCATTAGCAACAGCAGATAGGCCTGGGGATGTGAAATCTGCTGCTGGGAGTGACGCAGATGCTGCTCCTGTAAGCAAAACCACCTGCAAGGCTGATGTTGTGTGTTGCTTATCAAGGTCAAGTGAAGTCCTGGGCATCTTGTAGAAAAGGACCCAGAGGAGCAAATCCAGATGTGCTTGTTCTTACCCTTCCTGGTGACTTTTCCCTGTAGGAAGATGGGCCTGGGGCTGCAGCATTCGCCAGGTCTCTGCCTCTCAGCCGCTGCGGTCGCCGTCACGAGGTCTGCAGCCTCCTTTCCCACTCCAAAGCCATTGCTTGACTAAGAATAGCTTCCAAGGTGACATGTGGCCATTGGTTGCAGGCAAGGCACTATAACCGGGCTGTGCGTTTGGCTTGGTGTTTTTGTGCTATAGTTTTTCTTTTATTAGTGTTAAAAATGGAAGTATTTTCTTAGCAGCTGTGTAACTAAACACTGCAGTGGTGTCTGGTGGCAAAAATAGGCCTTTACATGGGAGGAGTAGTCACGAATTTATAGTGCAAAACAAATCCCTTAAGTTCACCCCAGAAGGGGATAAACACCTGATTTGGAGCAAAAAAAGCTGGAATATGGCACTTTACTACCACATCGTGCATCTTCCCCGCCTACTGGAGCCTCGTTTCTTGGAGGGAAGAGCTGCAGCTCCAAGGATGTGGCTGCTGCCTCTTCCCCCAGGCTGGGAAGCACCGATGCCGAAGCGGTGTCTCCCGGCAGGCCGGAGGGGACTGCAGAAGCCACCGGTCCATTCCTGTCCCTGGCCGGGAGCTGGTGCCTGACGTGGGCCTGGGTGCTCGGCCGCTCCGCGCAGGCCTGGCCTTTCCTGTTTACGTGGGCCGCATGGCTGTGAGTGTAGCGGTAACTGGTGTCTGGCTCCCCTCACTGCCGTGGCCTGGGGCCTCCCTTGGATGAATAACAAGGGGCAGCCCCATCCCTCAGGATCCACTGCCCATGAGCAGCCAACTCACCTACTCTTTCCTATAGGAAATAGGTGCTTCTTTCTGCCGTGATCACTGTTGCCCCCTTGCCTTGATCCAAGGTCCAGAGCTTTACTAGGATAGTAGCCACTGTATAACTACGTCTGACTGTGAAAGAACAGGTCAAATGCAGGAGTTTGGTTTTGAGTTGAGAATGGACTTGGGAAGAGGAGAACTGAAGTAATTATCTGTTGCATACGTATCCCTTGAGGAAAGGAGTTTATTCTGAAGTATCCTTGTGGTGTGGAGGAGTTCCGACAATATCTAGGGAAGCAGTAATAACTCAGAAAAGAGCACCTGAATTCTTTACCTTTCTAAATGGATAGGGGAGATGTGAGTAAGCAGAGACACGTGAATGTGCAGTTAGCTAATTCCAAGCCACCCAATACTCTCAGCATCTGAGATGTGAACACATCATGCTTGGAAAAATGCTGCAGTGAAACCAAAGGCAAAGTAGCATAGCAGCTTTGCCATATTAGCATTTCTTCTCTCACTTTCTTATTTCTCTTAAAATTGTTATTCAAGCTCTAAGCACAAAACTATAACTAGCATGTGGAGCAGGTACAGCAATCTCAAATCTAGAAATCAAGAAATAAGTGCCAGGGCAACGTAACCACATATGGGCTCTCACTAGCAGATTACAAAGGTGATAATGATGCACTAAAGTAAATTATTGCAAGGGAAGATGAGATAGAAGTTGTTTATGAAAGAAGGTTAACGCAATTTCAGCACAAAAGCTGAAGAGCTTTATTGGCTGCTGCTGTTGGTGTGACAAACACCCAGTTTGGTCCTTGTGACAGGGTAGGTTGCTTGTGCTGTGGGTTGGTAAGGAAAAGCAGTGGATTCTCTCTACTGCTCCTCTATCATCTAGTAATCAAACGCTTACTTCAAGCTATCAGCCTTCTTAGCAACCTAGGCAAATGTCAGACCTGAAAACAAGTCTGCCTTCCCCACTACGTATGCAGGAATGGCATCTTTCTTCAAACGTATTAGCTGAAAGAAAGGCATAAAACACAACCCTCTCTTTCGTGCAGTGCTGAGTGGTGTTTAGCACAGAGCAGCCTTTTGCGAAGCAAGGCTCGCTCTCAATTTGAGCAGGCTGTGGCTGTTTCGAGCTCATGTATGCGAGAGCTCGCCAGGGAAATGCAAATATGTATAAGTTTGCAGCATAATCTGATAGCATCTTGGGTTTTGTCCTCACTGAAAAATTGTACCATCTTGTGAATGACACTGATAGAAGGCCCTTAAGTGTAACAATTTGCATGTCGTTGCACCAATGGTCACAAACAAAAGCATTTTCTTAGCGTGAGAGTGACAATTGATGGGCAGTATTCAGCAAGATTACACTCTGTGTCAGTGCATGTAGAAAAGTCCAATGGAAGTCAGTAGGGCTGATATCAGAGGGAGGCTTCTCGGTGAGAGCCACTGTAAATGCAGTTGTCCATCTACTCAAGAGGTCAGCGGTGGAAGGAAGCAGGCAGCGAGTGCCTTGTCTGCACTGTCCCCTTGGGCTTCCAGGCTGTCTGCTTTGAGGGATGGGGAGCATCCTCCAAAAAGGAGGAAGTCCTCCAGGGACAGGGAGTTGGGTAGGTAAAATGCAACCTGGCCTCTTCAAGGTGCCATCGCTCTTGCGGAGCTCCTCGAAAGTCATAAATACACGTAAGGATTGGGTCAAATGGCTAAAATGGGAAAGAACAACAGTTAGGGTTGCAAAATTTATAACCCTGAAGTGTAACCTAGAAGAAGAAAATGGCATAATGCTTTGTGAAGCACAAGGAAAGGGAGGAAGAGTGTGCTGAGGTTATTTTCCAGTTACTAACGTGTTAAATTCACTTTGTGAAGTGCCCTGCCCCAGGAGGGCTCTACTTATTGACTACACAGGGATTAGATATATTGTTCTGAGCTTTTTAGGACAATATTACTGTGTTTACCCTTGAAAAACTTGTTGTTATCTATGATAAACTGGTTAAAGCAACAGCACTTCAAAGTGAAGATAAAATGCAGATAAAGATGTTTCTCCACCTATGACCCTCCATGGTGGATATTCACCGTTTTGGTCAGGTAGTTTCTAATTTTCTTCTCTTCCTTTGATAAAATAATTTGTATAGTTCATTGAGGTTTCTTGTACAGAAAACTGATGCCTGGCACTTTTTTCTTTCTTTCTTTCTTTTTTTTTTCTTTTCTTTTTTTCCCACGAGAACCTCTCACTTTGTGGTTGCTTGAGGAAGTTGACTTAAGCAGTTTAAGATGTAGTTGTGGCTTATTTAGAAAGAGGCACTGGCCGTTAACACTAAAATATATGCCTAAATATGCTAACAGGTGCAAGAGCTGTCTAATCACATGATGGTTACAGGAAACCTATTAACCAAAAAGTTTGGGTTAAAGATGGGTCATGCTGATAATTAAGTACAGAAAGTTAAATTTTGGTAATTTTTTTTTCTTTTTTTTTCTTTTTTCCTCACTTTTTTCCTGCTAATGTCTCTGCCTATAGCTGGAAGTTGAATTTTTCTGTGTTCTAGATTTAGTATGAAAAGTTGTGACGCTGGTTAAAATCAGTGACAGTCATAGCTGTAGTAGGAACAGAAATAGAGGTGTGAGGTTAAGCAGATGTCAGCATCGCTCTGACCTCTTGCACTCTTTCAAGTCTTGGGTCACAGCTCCCAAATCCTTTCTACAGCTAGCTGAGTGTCTGTAAAATAAAGGTCTTGAAAACATATTGTAAAAAATAAAGCTGTGGTCCTGCTCCTTAGATCGTCTTTGTCTTCAGCATCCTTGTGTTTTTTTTCGAACCCCTAGTCAGGACTTTTAGTGGACATAAATTACCTGGAAGTGAAATGTTTGAAATTAACTCCCTAAAGGTGTTTAAGGGATTATCCTGGATAGCTTGTGAGCAGTTTTTGACCTTTCCAGGGCAGACGGCAGATTTCCCTGTCCATGGCAAAGCCAGAGCTTCTTGGAAGTCGAGTGCTCAGTACTGTGCGTGTGCAGTGGGTCCAGTCGTGCGGCAGCAAGCAGAGCTATGTGATACAGTCCTGTGAGTGCAAAGTGCTCTGTGACTCATCTGGTTCCCAGGCCGAAAGAGCCTGGTCTCAGGAGCTTCTGGGGCAGATACTGTTCTGTTTTCCATCAGAGACTTCATGGCTCTCCCCTTGTCCACCTTTTTATTTCTTTCTCCTTACACTGAAACCTCAGATGCTCCCTTCTTCTTGCCCTGTGCCTCTCTTAGCTGTTTAGAGTGTTCAGGATTCTTTGAATATCGAGCTCCCAATGGCTGTACAACCCAGCAAATCTTGTAGGCAGTAAATAAGGAGAAGAGCAGGAGACCTCATGAAGGCAGGTTTGTCCATCACAGCACAGGAGTCTCTCTGAAGGCAGCATCTGGTCCCATCTCCAGTGGAATTTGCACCGCATGGGCTAAGGCAGAATACCCAGAAGCCATTACCTGGTGCAGCAAGTTGTTTGGGACCAGTAAAGCAACTTTATTCAAATGGAGATGGGTTGCAACCATTGAGGGGCGGCCCCTTCCGTTAGCTTCCCATCCAGGAGAGCCAGCGTGGCCTTCCAAACTCTACGTGCTCTCCAGTGGCAGAAGGAGCTCTGCCTTTATCTTTTAAGGCAGAGGAAAAAGAAGCAATGGGATAGTGCCTGCAGAGAGGCGACCAAATGGCCTCGAGTGGACAGGGAGTAACTTAGGCACCTTGCAAATGCTGTGCTGTAGTTTGAGGTGAGTGTCTGTCACCACGGACATGCCAAAGACGGGACAGCGCTTTGCTGTTCAGCAATTAATCTGAGTGCAGACACAGCCTCTGTGAGAACTGCTCTCTGTTAAATCTCAAGTGTAGAGGCTTTTCTCGTTATTCTTTTAGTAAGCAATTTTTGCCATTCCTTTCACTCAACTATGACATCCTTGTGTTGTTTTAGTGTTCTGAGTTGCATAAATTTGGTTTGCCTGCCTGATTTCTCTAAGATTTCAGTATTTTTGTGTACCCTTTTCAATACAGCACTTAAGTTATTTACATAAGGAGGAAGAAATCCAAACTAGGTGTTTTCTGAGTATTTCCCAGCAACCAGAGTAACGTGTTTGCTTGTCTGAGGTCTCCATGCCCAATCTGCTGTCTTTGCTTGAAACGACAAAAACAAACAAACAAAAAAAAAAAAACAAAAAAAAAACCCACAAATGCAAAAATACTCCCAAATACTCTGCCCTCCCGTTATTTTATATATATTTGTCTTTACATTTTTTTAAAAATTATGTATCTGTAGGGGGAACTATAGAGAAGGGGCAGAAGGGTGGCTTGATGCTGAAATACAGGTTTGTCTGCTGTGTCCTCTAGTATCACAAATTTCTTACCACATTTGATTGGCGAATGTGTTCTGGGAGATGTGGACTCCACACATTAGTAAAAATACAAAGAAGTTCCATTATACCCACGATAGCAATTTTTTTTGGTTACACATAGTGTGTATATACATTTGTACATTTGTTTGTAACTAAATAATATATTTTTTAAACGGATATAAACATATATATTTAGTTAGCAGAAAGCAAGGGTGAAAACAGAGGTATTAGAAGATTCTAGTAAGGTCCCTGGGCTGGAAATGGGGCAGAGCCAGGCAAATGAGATGTGGAAAAAGGTATTTGCATTGCAAAAGTACACACAGCTCTTTGCTACTCAGCACCATATTGAATAAGCCTAAACAGATGTAGCAATATCAAGTGTGTTCCCCGGAGAGGAGGAAGTGCCTTCCTTAATTTGTGGTAAGTCTTAGAGGGAACTAGAAGATTGCATTTGTTAGTATTTCAATTGGCCTTATTTCAGCTTTAAGAACAGTTTCCTTCACGAGAGAATTTAGATGTGGCCTAGACATTACAGTTGTCCATCTTAATGTAGGCTCATGCCATTCCTTGCATACATGAGGAGACGTCCAGCCTTCTCCAGTGTTGTATCAATGTTATCTTGCTACCTCAGCCTTTTCTCTGGGCTAAATGTC
>JAUBOD010000837.1:2683325-2695873 GCA_032353885.1 Nothura maculosa | reverse complement strand
TGCTCGAGTGTTGAGAACCTCTTCTGGAACTATTTTGGATGTATGGATAGCATGGCCTGTACTGTATCCTACAGGAGGCCCAAATATATGTTAAAAACTAGATGGAAAACAGGAATATGTAAAAATTGCACAGCATGCATCTCAAGGTAGATATACCAAAAATGTCCATTCGTAATACAGAAATTCAAGAGAATGTGTGTCTCAATCCCAGAGGCATTTAGTTCGTAAATATGCATCTGTCTTTGGAGGATTCCCAGAAAGCCAATGCAGAACCATTGTTGCTAAGCCAGTCAACAGTTGTACTAAGTTTTCCTTGGAATATATGTGTAGCCTTGAAAATTTGGCTGCTTAGGTCTCTGTCAATGTCTTTGGACATTTATTTTCATCTCTCCTCCTCAGCAGAGATCTTTATTAAATGTAGTACCAACTTCCAGAGTTTGCATGCAAGCATAATAGAAACCCAAGACTCTGCAGAGTAGGAGAGAAGGGATTTTGTTTTTATTGTGGAACTGGATCATGGCCCAGCAATTTAGTTGCTAGAGACCCAGGGCTCTTTTTCACTGGCCACTTTCTCCTTCCCACTCTACTCCCCAGTTTACATTAGTCATTCATGTCCTTGAGAACTGGAAGACTTCTGAAGATGGAGAAGGCACCGATGCAGCTGTGGTGCTGTACAAAATGTGTCTCAGGATCTGTATAGAACTGTCTGCAATGACTGCTGCACCTCGGGATAGAGGAGAAGTTGAAAGGCAGGCACAACCCTCATACTCCACATGCCTGGTCCAGCACAGGATGTCTCAAGTGCCCTGTGTTGGGTTCCTTGTTCCTCTTGCTGGTAGAGGCATGGTGAAGAGGCAGAAAAGTCAGCTTAAATACTGAGGGATTGAAGTGGGCTGGTAATGTACTTGTCCTCCAGGAAGAAGGGTGTTTTGTTACAAGGTGCATAGCACAGTTTGGTTGAGCAATATATGTGACCTAGAAGCCTGAGATAGATGATCTTACAGGTATACAAGGTACCCAGAAAGCCTGAATGTGGTTATCTGCATTAATATGAATCATGTTCACTTGGTTCACTGATCATGAATCACAGTTGAAACATGACTACTAAAAGCAACAGATGTATCATGAGATACAAAAGCAAAAGTACAAAAACTTATTTGAATGTTGCCATGGTTTTGTTGACAAAAGAAAATAATTTTGTGCTCTACTGAATCCATCCTATTCCATAATTAGAGGAAAAATTGAATGCCATATCCCTAAGACAACAGTATCTGATGTGCTGGCTCATAATGCATGTTTGGTTGTTAATTTTTGCCATTGGCAGGAAAATATTTATAATTTTTTTTCTCCAATTGGTTCCTTGTTTAAAATACCAAACTCCTAAATTTGTGTTGAACTAGATGTTGACTAATAATAATAATTAAAAAAAACCCACAAAAACTAAATTTAATAAAAAGTAACATAAAAGGCATGAGGGTAAACATGAGGAAGTCTTGTGAGGCAGAGAGAACTAACCGAAATACTTCAGACAGAAGCTGAAATACTTTACCTGGAAAGGGGTTACAAAAAATTCTTTGTAAACTGGAATCTGGGTGTGGTTCTTACATCCACATTTCTTTTGTGTCGAAAGCAATACCAGATCACATAGGTATTCATTTGTATATTGTAGATACGTGCGATAAAAACAGATTGAGAAATATTTTTCTTATTCTGCTATGACAGCTGCATTAGGGAGCAGAATTTAATAAGATATCCTTTGAATGTATTGCTTTTAGACACTCACTGGGGATACTGAAGTTGAAAGAGAATTTTTACACATTACCATGAGAAATACTACAAAGAGCATTTTAGTCCCTAAACACTTTGGTCGTATTCAGTAATGACCTATGCTTGTTTTCACTTTACTCCAGGGAAAACTAAGACAAAAGAGTTTGTGTTATTTCCTCTCCAAACTACCTCAGAACTTCACGCTAGAGCAAAACATAAATTTAATTTTAGTCTGCAAACAGAAGTCTGGATTACTAACTCCATATTGATGCTCATGTTTCAGCCTTGTATTTAAAAAAAAAATCTTGTATGCGCTTCTGACTTGATCTGGATTTTTTTTGTTGTTGTTATAATTAGTCATTCTTATGATAAAACAGATATGACAAAGTCTCCACAATGCTTAGGCACAGTTTATACCTATGAAAAGACATTGTCTGCTCATCTTTCTAGGATCAGTAAGCCCAAGTTGAATATCTAGACTAATTCAAGCGGTTTATAGAGATGAAATAGTTTGCAGCATGTGAGAAGCCACAGAGAACACAGGTATGGGAGACAATCGCGGTGACTCATGTGTCTGCCCTCTTTCCCTTCCCCTCTCCACTCTCAGCAAGCAGAGGTTTTGTAAGTGCAAGCCAGGGAATCTCAAACAGAGCAAGAGTAGCAAGAGGTGAATACTTCTGACCTTCCAAGAAGCCCTAAGTGAAGTATGAGGAGGAGGGTCATGTCCACATCTCATAGGGAACAAGACAGTCTTTAGATTAGGCTTGCAGGTCTGAACTTGGCAATACTCTTTGGAGAGCTTATTTTTCACCAGGAATGGTGAGACCTTTTTTTTTTTAAATGGGTGACCCCATTTTTCACCGGGTAAGACAGATACGTTGGTGGGAAAGGATGTAAAGGAGGGATCAAGCAGTGCCTTTCTATCTTGTTCTCCTCCCGGAGCAAAGCTAATGAACAGACAGACAAGCTAATGAATAAAAAGACAAATAATTCAGGGAGACAAGGTGCATTGTTTCCATAAGAGACAAGCAAGGCTTTGGCCTTCTCTGATGTCTGAGAATGGGCAATATGGTCACATTTGATAATGAGAAGCTCATGCTCAGAAAAGATGCAAGGAACTTGGAAGGAAACCTGCTTGCTGGTTCCCAACTCTGTGAAGGGGAAGAATAAGCTTAATCTTCCTTTTTTGCCAGATAAACTGTGCAATGCAAGGTAATTGCCTCTCTAGCAGCCTTTTAGCAATATTAGCATTTCACTTACCCTCTCTCTTTTGAGTGTTTTTCTCTGATATAACCTTAATTTCAGTTTAGGAGATCATCTAAACTGTATCAAATGTTGTAATGGGAGCAATTTATCCCCTTACATTTCAGACATAAGAAACTCTGATTTCAGCAGAAACAATCAGTTCTAGTATGCTGCCAGAAACCATGGGACTACCAAAGTCAAATGCACTGCACAGAACTTACTGTGGTGAACACAAAACCCAAGTTTTTAACACAAGACTCAAGCTTTCAGTTACGTCTACTCTGGATTTTGCCTAGCATGCAAAAGGACAGAACGTGCAACCAAGCAAGTGAAGTTAGGAATAAATTAGCTAGTCCACTGGTTGTGTGCATTTCCTTTCATTATGACCTTGTGTTATATGGCCATCAAGCCTTTCTATGTACCACCATACCACCCCAGAAAAGCTCTTCAGGGCCGTTCAGTGTTGGCTGTGAGTAGTCCTTCAAAATTAGAGCAGTTTTCTTCTCAGTGTTAATTGCAGAGTGAGCCTGGAAAGAGATTTATCTTGACAAAAAGCATTGCCAAAAAAGGCATTTCCAAAATGCATATGAAGTTACACCTCAAAAATATTGCTGCTAAAACTTATATCTAGAAGAGTGAGAATTTTCTATTCTTATTTGATATTTAATAATGGATTTCCAATATTTAGATTTTTAAGGGGAAAAAAAAGGGAGCATACCAAGAATTGAGTCGCTTGCCAACATTTCAGGCAGTTGAGTATTACAACAGATCATTATGCTCTTGGCAACAGGTTAAGCCAGATGTTCAGGAGCAGCTGCTATCAACCTGTTGGCAAAGGTGGCTATTTCATGGTAATACAGAGTGATTCCTGGTATCTTTCTGGGGAAAGGGGCATGAAAATGAGGGAAGCTTGTGCTGAATGTAAGCTGCAACAATAGGCCGTGATGACAGAAGTGTATGGCATCAGTAGTGGAAAATGGAGAATCTGGAAAATGATGGCAGCTCTGCAGAGGGTAGAAAAGAGCCTTCTGGGCATCTTTAGTCAGTGATTTATGCTCATCAGAAAGGGCCATTAGGAGCAGCAGCTGGATCTGTTTCAAATAGTCTAGCTCTGGATTGTGGGAATATGACCTAGAGGCTTTTCTTCCATCACAGGTACTCAAAATTCAGGGAGCTGAGATCCCTTTGCTAGCAACTTTTGTGAGGAAGGGAAGTAGAAGGTAAATGTAAGGTCACAGATAGTTTACCATTGAAACAGTGGAGGGAAAGTGCGTGATAATGTTGGAGTATAAGATTTCTTGACTCCTCCTGTGCTTGTGTAATTCCTCTGATTGTCCTTTGTAAACAAATCAAACCATGGGGACACAAGGTATCTTGGCAATTTCTCAGTGAAGGTCAATCACTATGGCAATTAAAATTGTATGAGTTTCCCATGGATACATGGACCATTTTTGAAGAAGCTTTAGTTTTGTGTTCTCTACGTATTTTGAATTTAGAAGCCAGTTTTCAAAACTTGACTTTATGAACAATACAGAATGTGATGAGTTTTCTCTGCATTTCATGGCATGCAGGAAAAGATTTTGGATGGGGTGGATTAGCACCTCTACCTGTGTCTGCACAAGTCTGTATTGTATCAGGTGCATGCTAGCATGGGCAGTGCAGTCTCCAGACCAGAGTTCACTTGCATTTTGTCATCCCTGTGATGGATATCCATGACTTTGGCTGTGAAACATACCTTTGTGTGGCATGCAAGGGGGGACCGAGTAGTGCAAAGAAGAGGGAAAATATTTCTTCATGTTATGTTTTCCTATTATGATGATTCAAGTGGTCTTGTTTTACGTGCTGTGAGATGTATCTGTAGCTCAATGTGATTTATTCCGGTTCTTTGTATGTCTGAGACTGGAGGTGTATTTACATAAGAGACTTGTCAGTCAGCATGAATATGTGAAAAACTTCATAGATGCAGCTGCCTTCAGAAGCGACGCGTTGACCATAACTGATAGTACTTATGACCAAGACCAGTTTCTCACCATGGAAGTTTAAAATTCCAGTGCTTGGAGCCTCTTGTTTTAGGAGTTTGTTTGCACCAGGTCATAATGTTTTTGCACCTTCAAATGAGCGCTGAAGTCCCAGCCTTTGGTATTCCTGCACATGTTTGCACATGAATGTGCTTACATAAATAGGCCTTTGTGTGCTTCATTACTTCACTTTTCTTAGGCAAATGCTAGCGAGAACATATGAATACATCTGAGAAGAGCCCATTAAAAGCTTATTTCCGGGACTAAACTGTTTAAGCCATCCAAGAGGGATGGCTGAGATCATTCTCACATGGTTTGGTGTCCCTCAGCAAAATATTGCTGAAGGGAAGTTGTGCGGAAAAATGAGGTAATTTTACCTGTTGTTTATTGGAGAAGCATAAAGAAAATGCATCTTCTATTTTTTTTCTTTTGTTGTGTCACATGCTTGTTTTAATGAAGACGCATATGGTACAATACTTGTGTTGGGTTAGATGTCCTCTTTTTGCTTATTTATCCCAGAAGGCTTAGATATTACACTTTATTAATGTAAGCATAAACACCATCTAACCATTGGGGAGACTTTGTGAACAGATTTATGTTTCATTTAGGAACTAGGAACAGCTCAAGACAAAATATTTCCTATATTGATGAAAGGTTGTAAATAGAGTGAAGCCGAATGTACTCAGATCAGTGTTGTGTGCTCCTCTGGAATGTGGAGGATGGCTACAAACATGTAACAGAAAGCTTCAGGAAAAAATCTGAAAAAAAATGTTTTTTTATTATTGTTGTTAAACTATATTGTTCTTTTTTAACACTTCTGTCTTAAATTCTGCAGTAACTTTGGGATATGAAGGCTCTTCTTTAGTTAATGGCTTGCTGGAGCATCTCAGATCTTACCTGTGGAATGTGTGTATGGGAGGGAAGGTTATGGTTGATTCTTCTTTTTTCTCCTCTTCCTTTTTTTCTCCTCACCATTGTCTAGCAAACTGTAAATGCCTGTATCATTACCCCTTCTTAACTAGAATGTCTTTAGGCATATCCTTTTGGATGGACACAATAAGGTGACCTCCTTGATGGTGGATGTTGGTTTACAGTTTTTCCAGTGTATGGTTGTTGGTTTTGAAATGAAATTGAGACACATTAATTGGTTTTGTTTGTTGTTTTTTTTTTTTCTCATTTTGTACCTCTGATTTTCCTTCAAAATGTAGTGGTTGTAAAACTTTAAAACTAGAGATGAATGTTTCTAAAACCTAATGAATAACTGGGGTGAGAAATGGTGAAGGAGCAGCAGAAAGGCTGGAGCAGCAGCTCAGCATTTAACTTTGCAGGAACAGGACTATTAGCTTGCTAAGATGGGTCTGCTAATTTCTATGGATCTCATTGTGTCAGTCTTGGCCATGGCCCCAGTCCATGCTTTGTGTGGCTTAAATTAAAGTATATTAAATAATGCGAGTGGAGTGAATCTTGCTACTGTTTAGGATTAGATTTTGGGAGTTTGGCTATTAAGAATGGCTTAGCTACAGTGACACAAATTGCCAAAGACACAAGATGTTTCTTCATGCAGGGAGAGAGCCAAGCCCTAGGAAGCACAGGGGAGGAGTGGGAGGAAAGGGCTGCTGTGGATCTGTGATCCTCTTGCTGCTGCTTAGGATGTGCTCCAGCCAGCGCCTGCGTTGACTGCATTGTGCGAAAAAATGCTGTTTTGTTTGTTGATCTTTCATGTAAAGGAGATGGGATGGGCACGAAGAGATGAAAACCAGGTACCTGGAGGATTCTTATATAATGCTGATGCAGGGCATTGCTAATCTCCCAACAGGAGTGCAGTATTAGGGCAAAAGCACTGCTGGTGAGAGATGAAGCTTGGAGGCATGGACTAGTGTAAACACCTTCTCCATTATTGTCTAGGTATTTTTTGTATTATTCTTGCTTATGGAAATTTCAGTAGATCTACAAGTGGCATCAAGACCCATTGTGAGAGACAGGAAAATACCATTCAGAGAGACAATCCCTAAAGCCAAGAGCTTCAGATCCAAATGACATAATGAGGCAGGAAAGAACAGGGGTGTCACTCCCACACTTGGTGCTGGCAGCTCCTCCTGGGCCTTAGCTCTTCCCACGTAGCCCCAGAGACTCCTTCCTCCTGTTTCCGTGTCTCAGGAATCACTCGTGGCCCCTCCGTTAGGAAGTGCAGCCTCAGCGCTGAGATCGAGGACCTCGTGGCTGTCCCCAGGAGATCCACAGGCCTCCAGAGCAGACGGACAGTGGAGCATTGCGGGCTCCGTGGCCTCCCCTCTGCCTCTCGGTGCTGTGGGGAGCTCCTGGCTCTTGGGGTGACCGCGCAGGTGCTGGTGGTGAAGCGTTGGCGCAGGGTTTAGCGAAGGTGTTGTGCTCCCATGGGCGGGCGTGCTGACCTCGGCGCTGCGGTGCTGCCCGTGCCAGTCGCCCCGAGCGCGGCCCGTGCAGCTGGGCACGCAGCTGGGCGCCCCGTGGCTCCCGTACCAGCTGGGGCCCTCGCCAGGAGGCTGCCGACCCCTGGGCACATCTGCCCGGGAGGCGACGTGGCTGCCTCCCCGTGGGCCGCAGGCCGCCCTTCCAGCTGGGCCAGGCTGCACTAGGCCAGGCAGGGAAACACGGAGGTGCGGGAGCGAGGAGGACGCCATGAGGCCCCCTATGGGCAACCCGGCCGTCCTTTTCCAGCACTCCCACCGTCCCCGTGGTAACTCCAAACTGGATTTTATTTTCTCCCTTTAAGCTCGCTTTCCGTTTTGAATGCATGTTGCAGCGGCCCCTACCCTGCGCTGCGTCCTGCGCTTTCTGAGCTTCCCACCACGGTCCCTCCAGAGATCTGACTTACCTGCTTTCAAGCCGAGGATTGTCTGACTAGACACATTGTTGTTAAATGAGACGGTCCTGAATTGGCATCTTAAAAAGTATTGCTGAAAGAAAATGGTTTTCACCTATTGTGCATCAGGTATAATGGAACTTCTTGAACCATACAGTCTGGGAATCACCCAGCTCCTTAATTAAATCTCTTTTTGCTATGCCAAAACCAAGCTGCGGAGGCAGTTTTATTCTCTTCCCATGTCTGGGAGGCAGCACGGTGTTTCAAAAGTTCAATAATGCCGCGTGATGATTTTAAGTAACACCTGCATCTAGGGGCTGCTTGTGGGAGGTCGTTGTCTGTCATCAGTCCACCAACTTGTTTAAGCTTATTAATCAGCTTGTTGACTTCAGCATCTTTTGTCACAAATATCTCTGTTTGGGAGAAATCTGACACCATTTTGCTTTGTAACTTCAACAGATTAATTTTTTCCCCAGGCCTTGTATGAAGGGTATCTGTCACCATGGAACAAGCTCCTCTTTAAAATAACTGACCTATGCAGCCTATTATATCTATGAGGTATTCATGAAAAGGTTCAACATTTTTTTTGTTCTTTAATTATTTCTTAATAAGATCACTTAAGCTAGCCAGGAGCGAGTTCTTTCTGGAACTATTTAGATCCATCAGCCCTGAATTACTTACCTTGCTAAAGAGCTGTTCAGGTTAGTCTGCTGTGAAGTGGAAAAACAAAAGGACTTCCCATTCCCTCCTTGTTGTGTGTGGATGTGCTTGTCTGGCTGATGGTCATCGTTCACACATCCAGAATACCCTGGCTCGGTGGAGCTCTTGTGTCTTGGATAGGTACATCCAGTCCCTCTGCTCCCCTTAGCAGAGGCATGTGGCATCCAGGACTTCACTGCTCAGCAGAGGGACCCCAGCATGAGGTGGCCAAAAAGCAAAGAAAGAGGATGTTGGAAGTTATAGCTGGTATGAATCTCCTTCCTGCTCTAAAGCGGTAATGGAGGAGATGCTGTTCAGTGTAATGGCACAGTTTTAAAAGTTGAGATGCAAGCTCTTTGGTGTGTGTTTGTTCGGGTGGTAGCCACGAGACCATTTCTGTGACCCGCGGTGTGTGGCCCTGCCTGGCCTTCGCATGTCTCTGCAGCCAGGCCAGGCTGCCCGTGTTGGTGCTACAGCTTCTGTGCTGCAGGGCAGGTGGTGAACAACTGATCCTTCTCCTCAGAGATTTTCCTCCTTTCCTCTTTCCTCCCAGGGAAGTGCTGAAGCATAACTAGGTAGAGCTGCAGCCTGAGTATTGCTCACCTCTGCCATGATGTAATAAATCTGTTCCCCATCTCCACGGATTGATGTAGTCTGTCATTCCATGCCTCTAATCCTCCAAAGACCCACTGCACTCAGCTGAAGGACTTGGCATGAAGGACTTGACACATGAAGGACTAAAGCTTCTTTCACAGCCTGGTGCATATGGTAGCTTGAATGTATTTCTTGTGCTTTGCTTCTAGATTTAGGAAGAAATATATCACCTGAATTTTCTGTGTAGGTGCCTGGTTTAAATGGGAGCCGTGCTTTGCCCAGATTTGTGTCTTGGCACTGTGTTTGTTCTAATATCATCAAGCTAAGAAAGAGAACCTCAGCCCCTCATTCCCTTCTCCATCCTCTGTTAAAGGTAGATCCAGCATTTCTCAGATCAATCAGAACCGTGGGTTAACCTTAAATATGTAATATGTATGTAATCACATTGAGCTGTTCTAGGGATATAGGCAGCAACGTGAATGGTGGAGCAGTGCTCTCTGTAGCTCCAGTCTGCAGTGTGCTCCCCACTTGATCAGTAAATGCTCTGGGCTGCTAGGCTGGTATTTAAAAGGGTCAGATTGCTATTACATATTGACTTTCTTTTCTATTATATATAATTGCATAATAGAATCACACATAATTTTTATATAATATATGCTATATATGCATAAATATACATTATATATAATATAATAATATATATTACATACTGAATTACTATTATATACTTTGCTTTCCACGCAGCAGGGGAGGATCACGTGTGTTTTATGAGTATGTGAAAACATTTCTCAAGAACAAGCAAATTCAAGCTGAGAATGTGCTGAAGTCCTGACTTCAAGTTTATTGGAGTTGCATGACAGTTGACAGTGTTGTCTTTTGTGGCACAGTCTCATTATTGTGTCTGTTCCTTTGTCAGTCCCTTTGTATGTGTGTCGCCTCATGACAAAACTCTGCTCTGAGGAGCAGATCTGTATTACAGCTCAAAGCAGCTCAGCAGTGAATCCCTGAGTGGGAATTTCCATCTCCACTTCTAATTTCTCTCTGCTGCAGTGGGTTATCTGTGTATGTGTGGCTCATACTTTAGATGGGTTGATGCACTGGGAAGGTTCCAGTTCATGCCCATGTCCTGGCCACATTGTACACTGGGGCTGGGGGATGGAAATGCAGCTCCTACGTATGGGATTGGGTCATTGCAGCATGTACTCCCTGCTGCCTGCAGATGGGCATTTGCTCACTGGACCATCTTGTGCTACCAATTTGGGACATATGGAACCTATTGGTAACCCCACCCAGGCAGTTCATAAGGTTTTATTCTTATTTCAACACAGTAATGAACTGGAAAGCACTGCGACTCCCTTGTGTAGAAGTACAGTCCTGGTACCTGTGAGTTAAAGGGGATAGATTGTAATAAAATTACCTTCTTCCTTTAAACTTTATAAAGTGGGGGGGAACACTGTACAGCTTTTCTTATTTTTCTTATTTTTCTTTCTTTTTTTTTGCTGTTACTTGCAAACAGAGATTGAATAAGCAAAGAAAGATCATTATAAATGTGGTTTTAGAGGCAGTTCAGCTCGAGACAAAGGGATTTCTTCACATTCAACCTCATTAGTCTGATTAGTGGGCTTGTAAAACGAAGCATGAAAATGAAACATGACGTTGACATGCATTGATTGTACTAAAATCTACACTAACTGCTGGTTGGAAATGGAAGTATAATCTTCTCTGAACTATAAAATGTTAAGTTTTTTTAAAGTAGCTTGTTTTTAGAGCCTGTGAATTATATTGCTTGTAGCTCTTAAGGCAGACACTGAGGAGTTGAAAAATCCAAAGCAATTCAGGACAGAAAAATCCAAGATGTGACTAAGTTACAAAGCAGAAGGAAACGTTGGGCAGGATCATTTTGCGATTAGGAGGAAATGCATGGAAGTCCATGCTAGATTTTATTTTAAATGCCGAGAGAGAAGTTGGCATTATTTTCTAAAATCCCTGTCTGTCCCGCTGGTGTCTTCAGGATGCGCTCTGTCATGCTTCCTTGGTTATAATAAAAATACCTGGATGCCTGGATCTTGATCGGAGACCCTGAAAGTAGAGTGGGTTTAATAGTCCAACTAATGCAGCTCTTTCAGCTAGTTCAGTTGCTAGCACTGTATACAGATGCACAGTCTCTTACATCTGACTTTAGCTGTACAACTACAACACAGTCTTTAAAATAGTGTTTGAATGCCTAGTTTTGGAGCTTAATCCCACTGCTCTGCATATATGTGGATAGAGTTGATTTAGTTTTGCAAGTGTTTTGGACTTTTGAAAGTGCAGTTGTCGAACTCCATTTTACTGTGCTGCTGAGAATGCAGGATGCTCCGTGTCCTTGTAAGGCATGAAAAAATAATCTGGATGTATGTTTTGGTGCTGCTGCAATGTTATTTCTCGAGCGAGTCAGGATAGAAAAAATATCATCCCACAGCTCCTCTTGCAATGTGTGGTCTGCATTTCCTACAAGAGCATCTTGAGGAGGGTTTCTAAATGCCTTGGGGTGGAAAAGCGGGCTGGCAATATCCACTTGGAAGATTTTGGCCCCTTGCTAGGGAGGGGTGAAGGACCAGGTAACTCGGGCAAGGAAGCGATGGCTGCCACGTTGCCTGTTGTGAGTAGGCGAGAGCAGGGGCTTCCAGAGCAGCCTGGGGAGCCCAGTTTGGCTCGAGGGGCTCTGCTCTGTTCCACACACCTACAATTTAACTCCCTAAGCCCTGCACCTCGTGCACTGCTGGGC
Organism: Nothura maculosa; assembly: GCA_032353885.1. Lineage (NCBI taxonomy): Eukaryota > Metazoa > Chordata > Aves > Tinamiformes > Tinamidae > Nothura > Nothura maculosa. Next base: position 2,683,941 of record JAUBOD010000837.1, on the reverse strand, counting down.
TGATGTCCCCACTGCTGCCCTGTGCACAGGCGGGTTGCACAAGCGGTGATGGATGGCCCTGCAGCTGGTCTGCTCCAGCTGAAGCTTTGCACTCATGTGGGGTTGATTGCCTTGGTGTGAGTCACATTTTGCCTGAGGGACTCCAAGCAGGGCGCGATTTCCATGGAAAGGGGGCACTAGCGGGAGCAGACGGGAAGGGGAGGAAGGAGGACACCGCCTTTGTGTTCTTGGCCATCCCTTTGGAAGTGCCTCAAGCAGGACAAGCAGGAAGTGTGTCCTGCACATGGAGGTGGCACATTGGGACCACACAACACATGCCTGCTGTGGAAGGGGCTCTCTTGGAAGCCTGGAGCAGGTTTGGGGACCAACAGTGTAAATAGCAGCCTGCTGGGCACCGAGGCTCCTGCTCTTGTTCCCGAGCACTGAACATGGGCACATTTCACTTTATTTGTTATTTTCAGCACCTGTTTGTGAAATTTATGTACTGAGCAGCACAGAAGAAATCCTGGGTGAACAAAATTTGTGAGGGTGACAGAGCCCTGGAACAGGCTGCCCAGAGAGGTGGTGGAGTCTCCTTCTTTGGAGATCTTTAAAACCTGCCTGGATGCAGCCCTGA
>JAUBOD010000837.1:2640690-2655208 GCA_032353885.1 Nothura maculosa | reverse complement strand
TTGTGTGTAGGAGTGGACACAATAATTTCTCGCCCTGTTTTGCCATGGGTTTTCTCAGGAGATGGTTTATCACAGCTCTTCTGTGCCCCTCAGCCTCCGAGGCCGAGCTTATCTTCACGGTTTTACCTGCAGGCTGCACATCTGTGCTGAATGGAGGGCAACAAACCCAGTGCTCCTCTGCTGAAGCCCCAGCCATGGCTGAGGGCCCTGCTCATCATCGGGCACACGGGAGCAGCCCCAGCAAGTTGGGCTGCCCAGAAGGCTCCGGTCCTCGTTGCATCAGCCTTCATGGATGAAGGAACCATGGGAAGCTCTTCTGCTTCTTGGAGAACTTGGTTGTCTTTGCTGCCTTAATGTTGCAATTTCAGCATACTGTTTTGTGTGTCCTCTCAGGACCAGAGGATATTTCAGTTTTGTTCTTTTCCTCCCTAAAACAACACATTCACCATTTCCCCTTTGTGTTTCTTGTGGAAATTCTTATTTTGGAAGAAGTCTAGAAGCATAAAGTCATTTGCATTTGTTTCTATTACTTTGTATTTGTATTGCTTTGTAAAACATGTTGAAATATATGTTTTGCTTTTTGGGGGGAGTTGTTTTTTGGTTTGGTGATGGAATGAAGGTAGGGGAAAAAGTTGAGCCAACTATATTGGTTTTACTTTAAAGCCTAATCAGTTAATATTAAAGGACATGCCTAATTTATCCCTCCCGCAGTGCCTAAGGCAGGCCCAGGAGCAGGCGCAGAGGGATGGGCACTTGCAATGACTCTGGTGACAAAAGGGCTGCAGGCGGCGGGTCCTGCCCCTCACCGTAGCCCTTGGGCAGCACCAGCAGCACCAGGCCTGGAGAGGAGAGACCCTCCTGGCCTCTCAGTATTGGGAAGAAGCAGCCCCTGGCCAGGGAGGGCCGGCCCAGGCTGGGCATTTGTCACCACGTCCCCGTGTGCGAGGACCAGAGCATGGAGCACAAAGCCGCGGCCTTCAGGAAGCGACATCGGGGCAGGCGTTGGAAACGCCAACAAAGTGCTCAATAATGTATGTGAACGGTAGGCACTTTGACCATAATTACATTTGTTTTTTCCAAAAAAAGGGAAAATAAAATAAAAAAATAAATAAGTAAGCGACCATCTGCTCCCAAGCTTGTTTCTGCTGTGTAAAGAATGTCAAGGGGTTTTTTTTGACTTTTCCGGAAGCAAACAAATGGTTTATTCAGCAGGGATGGTGGCTGTGGCCCAAGACAATCAGCCAAGTGTGGGTTCGGAGAAAAACTGGCTTTTTAGCTCTAACCCCAGACCCTCCTTTCCCTTTTTTTCTTCCAGCTCATTAAGTTTGCATTAACAAAACATCACCATTCAAAGGCAGGAAGGCTATTCAAAGCGTTTGTATTCTTAAATGCCTCCAACAGTGAAAGACAAACACTTGACTTGTATTATCAGATGATTAAGTTTGCTTTTCCATGTATATAAATTATATTACTTATCCAAAGCCACACCGAGGGCACGGGATCACTCACATTGGGGCTGGAGGTTCAAGCCCTTAATGTCCCAGCGTAGCCAAGCACTATGAAGTAGAGTCAGCTTTAGGGCACGTGGATGGGGGCTGATTATTTTTATTAAGATTACCTTAGTCCAGCGGGAGGCATCCGTGATGTGGACTGGGAAGAAGGGCAGAGGGTCTATACACTAATGGATATGGATATACACTAATGTATATCCATAACGTCCCCGGGAGGGCTGCAGCAAAGCCTGGAAAAATCATCAGCTACTAATATCTTTACACACATAAGGAGCTTGGTACATTAGAATCAATGCAGTTTTTTTGCCACTAGCAAAAAATCTGTTTTTCTTAAAAGCAAATCAAGTCATTGCTACCACCAGCTGCTCCCCAAAATACCTCTAGCTTCTCATTTTGTTTTAAATGTTCTTTATTAATTTACTTTGGGACTGGACATAAGAAAATTTGACTTTAAGTGAAAAACAGCTGAGGAAGTTGGGATTCAGGGAAAGAAAGAGGTTAGGATGAGGGAGCAGGGGCAGAATTTCACCTTCAGTTTCCTATAGGCTTGATAATACTTTTATCTAGGTGGTAGCAGCATCTAATGTAGGCTGGCCAGAATTTTCCAGGACTTACAGAGAGGTAGCTATGCAATCAAACAGCACTGATTTTAGGTACATCTTCTGATTACAAGTTAATTTTAAATTAAATATTTAAATTAATTAAAATTAAAATTAATTAATTTTTGAAATAAGGATGATTTTTCTGTTTTCCCTGCAACTGCCTTTTTTTGTTTGTTTGTTTTTCCTCATTTCTCCCTTCAGTTCAGGCACCATGGCAAGGGCAACTGGTCCACAAATATTCCCATTTACTATAAATTAGCACAAATACATGAACTACTCAACTGCAGTTCAGCAGCAATGAAGTACTGCAATATCCCTGCTCATACTATAGCTACAATGATGGATCCCAGCCAAGGCTGTTCTCATGGAGCACTAGGAGGCCAATAAAGGAGAGAATCCCTCCCCAGCCTAGATCAGGGCATCAGATCAAGTGAAGGGGGCACAGAAAAGTGAGGAGCCCTCCCTGGGGTGACTGTCACAGCTGCAGCAGGACTGGGATGTGCCTCGAGTCCCACTCTCATCCCCTGTTTCCATCACCCCAAGCAGTACCGCTCAGTCCATTTTTCTTAGCTTTTTCCCTTTTTCTTCAAATTAGCTCTTTTTCGAAAAATTTCAATCTACCAAAGTAGGAATTATTAATCCACAAGAAACTCTGAAGTGTTGTGGCAAATGCTTATTGCAGTGTTTATGATAACCTTTTATGCTAAAAATAGCTCTTGTAAACAAGCTTTGATTAATTCCCACTGTCAGGATGTGCACTGTTCCCAAGTTTAAGAACACTTTTTCCGTAGATGCTTGCTCATTTCCTTCAGCCTGGCCTCTTGGAACAAATCTGAAAGCTCAAAACTCAGGCTCCCCTTGCAAGAAATAAGTGCTCAGGTATAAACAAGCTCCCAGCAAGCAGCCAGGGTTCAGCCCTGCACCTTTCATGTGGCTCAGAGCAAGGGCCGTGCTGCCTGGGGCTCAGCTAGAGACCACATCACCCCTCCATGCAGCCCTCAAGGCTTTGCCTCTTGCCCTGGGCGCCACAGGCCCCACAGAGAGGTCTTGGTGATCAATGAGGTGCAATAGATACCACATTACAACTGTCCCCTCGCTTGTGCTGTTCTGGACAAGGGCTCTCAAACCGCTCCCTGATGTTGGCCAGAGGTAGGGAAGAGGCAGCAGCAGCGCGAGAGCTTTGGAGCTGGACTTGCCTTTCCCCAATTTCTTGTTTTGCATCAAAGGAAAGCAACGGGGGGCTATTTTCGTCCTGACACGACAGCACATCCTGTTCAAGGGGATATTTTCAATGCATTCAATAAAAACCCATCCATTTAGATACAGCAAGAAAAAGCCGCTCCTCAACTGGAAGCTTCCTGAAGGGCCCTTATCTCTAAGTGCACAAGCAACTTTCCTAAAGAAAACACTTGCAGGTTGCTTGCAGTTTTATTATGGGGTTTGCATGCAGCCAGATCACACAGGCACTGCTCCTATAAAAGTGCTTCAGCCCCTGCTGTGCTCCGCTTTGAACGGGGCTCTCGGGCACAGAGCAGCCCATCGCCACATACCAGGGAGGCTTCTGCCACCCAAAGCAACCGCGTGAGGCGCTTTCCTGCCCCGAGGCCCTGCTCCAGGCAGCGGTGGCCCTCGGCTGCCACAGGCCTGTTTTCCCAAGGCGACGGAGGCGCGCAAGCAGCCGGGCTATTTTTAAAGCCCTGTTTTATGCCACAATGGCCCCAGATTAGCCGTGGCTCGTCCAGACGGAGAACAATGCCCGCGCCGCCGCTCCCGATAGCAGGCGCTCCCTTAAAAGCAGGAGCAGAGCTATTTTTTCCTCTCTGCTCCCTGCTGCCTTTCCGGCCCTGTTGTCTCCCTCCCTTGAAACAACTTCACACCGGCTTCCTTGCGGCCTCCCTTCTCCCAGGCCGCTTCCCGTCTGCTTCCCTGCTCCCTCCCCGCTCCTGCCACAGCAGTGGCTCCCAGGCAGCTTCCTCCACTGCTCCTCAGCATGGAAAAGGCACTTGGCTCTCAGGGCATGGAGGCAAGCTGGAAAATGCTGGTCCCATTCGCCTCACTCCAACACCCTGGCACATGCCACAGAAGTACATGGGGCTCTGCTCCCATTACCCACTGGTGAGAGTGTGGGCGGGATGAGCACTTAGGTTACGGGCACCACGTATGAGCAACGCATGGCTCCCAGAGAGGACTCCGCTGCTCCCCTATGACAGATGTCAGCAGATTGACTGGACTGGATATCAAACAACTGCTGTGCTGACCAAGACGATTACTCCAACCAAAAAATGCGACATTTGGCCATCTCAACTTCCTCCTCCCTCAAACTATGAGAATTTACTCGTGCAAGCTGTTGTAGGCAACAAAAGGAGACATGCACTGATAACAAACTTTCTGGTCATATTAAAGCCCATAAGACCCTCACTCCTAAAGCTCAGCCATAGGTCAACACCAGATGGTGAGTTTCTGTAGTCACTTTATGGGGGATCAAAACCTTCCCTTCAAAGGAACAAAGATCTCGTCTATATTTACCGCGACCTTTTTCATGCAATGAGGGTAAAAACTATTATGCCAATAGCATTAGGAGACATCTTGAGAAATATTTAAGGCGGCCATAATTAAATGATATTTCACCCAGCATTCCAATTATGCCGCGTACTGCTCTGCACAACATGGAAACAGAATTATAAAGCTATTGTTTCAGTTTGCTTCCTGCGATACTAATCTCAATCAGGCCGTCAGAGCAACAGCCTGCGTTTCTAAATGTTAAAGGCTTCCTCTCCCACATTCCCACACAGAATTGCCTACTGTGAAAATCAAAGGGAAGCGTGTTACTAAGTAAAGCAGCCACTTTTATAAAGCAAAACCTGGTATTTTTTACCCTTTTGAACTCTGAGATACACAACCAGCTATTTCCTATTGTGAAAGGGGAGTGGGGCCGAGCGCGCTCGCTCCCGGCGCGGGCATTTCCAGAGGCAGGGAACACTGCATGGAGACCCAGCTAATGGGAAAGGCCAAGATCCATGAAGCAAAAGCCCTGTGCCACACTAGGGAAGAAGAAGGAGGAAGGAGCCTTTGGCATTTGATGCCAGTTGAGGCTGGCAAGTCGCCTGAGGCCATCTCTAAATTAAGGAGCAGGAGGTTGCAGGAAGACAAGGATGCAGCCTTGGAAAGTCCTTGCTCTCCCTGCTCCCAGCAAAGTGCTGTGAAATGAGGTGCTCCATCCCCATTTGAGAATCATGCCTGCAAGATACAGCATGACCTCAAACTTGTACTACTCCCCATAGTTTTTGATAATGTAAATAATAAACATCACAAAATGCTATTCCAGCAGCACTTCTCAACCACCTTCTGTATTTTTCAAGCTGCTCTGCAAGCTCATTTTATTGGCATTGTATACACAAATGCAGTAAACATTAATGCTCTAAGAGATGACAGAGCAAACACTACCACTTGAGTCCAGTTTACATGAATCACAGCCACTTCCACGGGGACAGAGCAAAGCCAAGAGGGGCTCTGTGAGCTGCATGTCCCACCTCAGCACTGCCCTCGTTCCCCTTCCCCATCTCACCTGCCCAGGATGACTGACCCCTCTGCCCTGGCAGCTCCTCACACACTGCAGGAACTCGTGGGCATCTCCAGTCCCTGGAATGCCAGGCTGAATCTAACACAGATTTGCTTGTCTAGACCTCGATGAGACACACGTGAATCTTGGGATCTGTTTGCCCCAAAGAGGGGCAAATACGACCTTGAAGGTGGGATTCTGACCATGATAATACAAATTCTCTCTCTAATAATGTCTCTTTATGCTAAACCTTAAAAATTAGCTTTCAAATATTCAGGGCTATGTTAACCCCCAGCCTTCTTGCTTAGGTTGGCCAATTAAATGTTAGATGTATCCAAAATATAATTAGTAGCCAAGGTATTTTGGCCTGAGTTCAGTCACTTCAGCTTGTTCTCACTTTCAGAAAATAAGACCCAACTTTTCCAGAAGAGTTCCCTTTAAAGTGCTTTAAGATCAGTTCGCCAAAATGGAAAAATAAAGGATTATAAAACCCTGATGCGCATCTCAAGTGTCTAAAGATGCAGCTGTGGACAAAATTGTATTTGAATAATAACACTAATTTTAATGACAAGACCTAATTTAAATTGATATTTAAATTGAGGAAAGGGATCAGATTTGCTGCTACATTTAAAGTTAACCTAAGAGCTGTCATAGGTAAAGCTTGAATTATTAAAACAGAGATTGACACAAATATAATGTTTCATTTCACATTCCTTTTTAAATTTTGAGTTATGGCAATATTTCAAGCATATGGTGCTTCAAGAAATGTAAATCAGATGCATGAATCACATTATATCTCAACACCATCACAGAAAACTCATATATAAGTTATATATGTGTGTGTATACACATATACAAGTGTGTGTGTGTATATGTATTAAGCTATTTTATTTCAGCTTTCCATATCCATGCATGTTATAACAGCATCTTTTACAGCCATTCAGAAGTTTTATTTTCCTCATCTTTGACAGCCTCTGGCTCATATCATATAAACACAAAAACATGGCATCAGCTTTTCACACAAAAATATAGCTAGCAAAGTGGTGAGTTATGTGGCATTTTAAAGAACACTTATCTATTTTATGTCAGCTTCCCCAAGCATTACTTATATTGGGAAAACAAAGATGACTTGCAAGCACTGCTCAGCAAGTAGCCTTTATACAGAGGTAATTGTTGTAGGAATCCGATTCCACAGGCCAGGGTTAGAAAGCTCCTATTTTGTGCAACAGCCTTCGCCTAGCTCAAAAAAGCTATAAAAACTACACCACACAGGAGCAGAATTTAATCTGTCATATTTCAGACTAGCCAACAGCATCCTCCTCCACAAAATGAGACACTTCCTAATAGCATTTATTAAAACAGTTTTTACAGTATGACTCAACTTTTCTGAAGTGAGGAAATGAAATCGTGACTGTATTGGGAGTTTTGCCATTAATGTGGGAAAAGACAGTATCTTGGCTTTACCTTTCATAAATAATTCAGGCATTGTTTTGTTAACATATTTTTGACACTTAGAACTCACCATGTGAAAGTTCTCCCACAACCAACAGTTATTTTCATTAATCCCATAGCCCACTCAAACCAGAGATTCCCAAAGCGATTGCTTAAACACAGTTGAAAAATAAGAATATTTTGTGATTTCTATCAGTTTTCACAGCCCATGAAAATGGTGCTGGTTCACGTTTCACCCTAGTCCAAAACAAGCAAGGTTCTCATTAAACAGAACCCATCTGTGTCAAGTACTGAAAAGTTGTTTGCTTTAGTTATCTGAGTCCACCATGGTTAGACAACCTATCTGCTACCTATTACTGCCGCATAGGACAATTAGTCCTTTCAAACAAAGTATTAGGCATTCAGCACTTCCAAGCTGCCTTTTAAAGGCACTTGAACAAACACATTTCCCAGGCAAATCAAGATTTACTTGTTTCGGCATGGAAGCCTAAGAGGTGCGTCTGAATTCTGATTAAACTCTTGAAAGTGAAAGCTTAAAATCTGGAGCTTGTCAAAGCACATTCAGGAGTTTTCAGAATCTTTTGAGATTATCAAAACTGCAACTGGTGCAGTTTTGATAAAGGAACATGTTACGTGACGAGGCACACTCACCATTTTCTGCTATCCTGATTAAAATATCCATTTTGATATGAAATGGGATGAAAAATAAAACCCTGCAGCTTAGTAGGTGGCCACATTACCACTGTGGCAATGGCTGTGCCCTGCGTTGACTTAGACACCCCAGGCTCAGAGAACATCTCATATAGCTTCTACCTGAGGTGCTGAGGCCAACTAGCACCTGAGACAACCTTGAGTGCTAGGTGAGCTCAGGACAAGCCGAGACTATGCACAACCTGTGGGCAGGCCTTACCTGAAGACAAGAGCTTGTGCGTGCGCAAGAAGCTGATGGCCAGGCGCATGATGGAGGCCTTGTCCAGGTGCGAGCTGATGTTGGGTGGCAGTGGCAGCTCGTGGGCCAGCTCGTAGAGCACTTCGGTCTCCTTGCTGCGTCGGCATCGCGCCGCGTCTCTCGACTTCTCCTTCCTCCTCTCCGAACTGCTCCTGTGAGGTGGCAGGGAGAGAAAGGGACAGGCATGTCTTGAAAAGCCATCCACAGCTTGAGAGAGGCATTTGCAAGAGCAAATCTCCTTGGGTGGTGAATCATTTTGGTCAATTGGGTTAAATCAGTTTGCTAGGCACTTATATCTGTTTGCTTTGTCTAAAAATGGGAATTTGGAAGGTCCGCTGCAACACTAAAGGGTTCTGATTCTACTAAGGCTAGTCTGTGGTTTGCATTTAATGTGACAGGAGAAAAATTTGCCCCAGGTCAGAGATTCAAAATGAAGTAGCAAATCCTTACTCCCAGGCTTCATTCAGGGATGTAAAAAGCAACAGAGATACCACCTAAATCTATTCTATCCAATCTAAATCAGGTTAATTGAAAAAGAGGTAGGGGTAACACTGTTTCCAAGCCACAACAACTTATCAACTTATGAGTGTGGAGATACCACTGATGAAATGAGCAGCGATGGTTGTTCCCTGCATTACAATAAAAGCAATAATAGTGTGCCAAATTGTGTTTATCCATACAACAGTCTGAGCTCTTAACCCAACATTTCTCTGGAAAACCACTTTTCCTTGACCATAAGGGATAAAAAACAGGAAAGAAAATACTGTCATATATAAGAAATCCCTTTAAGCAAACTATTTCAATTTAGGTCCCCATCTTCTCATGGTCCATCAAAGTAGATCCTTGAGTGAAATCCATGAGACACAGAGCCAGCCTCCTTGGGCCTCCGCTGAGAAGAAAAGAGCAGGAAGTAACATAGACATTTTATGAAGCAATAATGTACAGCTGAGCCACCGAGGGGCATAAAGTAAAACTCAACACGCACGAAATGTGAGGCCTACATTTACTACAAACTTGAGCTAGGATTTTAAGAGAAAACTTCACTGACTTTAATGTTGCTTTAAAAATAAATAAATAAAAATTTGGAACACCACAAACCATTTCCACTAATAGGTGTTGAAAAACCTTCAGCCATTCCAACCCCATGTAGCTCTGCTGATAATACAAGTGTTACCTTCACTTGCATCAGTTGAGGTTTTGCGCTTGAGTCATTTCATCACATAATATACTTATTTTTTTGTGAACTCCTGAAACACTGTATTGGTTCAAACAGCACAGCCTGGACCAGCACAAAACATGATGTGGAAAAGATTAACCACAAAATTTTTGTTGCTGCTATTGCACAGTCATTTCTAGAACCACCAGTGGCAGCTTGCCATTTGCAAGGCCTCCTAAAAATGAAGCATCTTCTAATCCGCTTTTTCCAACTTTATAATAAGACAAGGAAGCTATAAAACAGAGTTTAAAGCGGGATGAATGAGACAAAGTCAAGCAAAACAAAAAAAATCCTTAACAAACACACACTCTCACTGGAAGAGAATCAGGAAAAACAAACAATACAACAAATATTATCCACATCACTTAATGCTAGAAACTGTTCCAATCACAGCTAGCACAATGTAAAGTTGTATAAAACAGAAGAGCATTAATATGTAGTAACACATTTTAAAGAGGAAGAAGATCTCTTAGGAGCTACACAAGTATTGGTAGGTGCCTGCAGGGCCCATGCCAGGTTTGGTGTTCAGCATCACCTGGAAGGTGTTGCTGAACCTTCTTCTGCAAAGGAATCTTCTTCTGTAGAGCACACAGGAAGCCCGCGGGTACCTCTTGCTATTTGGTGGTACTGAAGTTTCCATATAGCTTAGAGAACAACTTAAGACACTTAAAGGTAGGCATCTGCTTAGGGAGTCAATAGGTGAGAAGACAGGCTAGTGGTTGCGCTACCAGAGAGCCGAGTCTCACAAACACTTATGACATCTTCTCAAGATCCACCATGACCCCACCACAAACCTCTTTCACAATTATTGTGCCGGAGGTGAACGACTCCTGCGCGGTATCTGCTGCACAAGGCATGCACGGGACAAGACAAACACGTGCTCAGGTGCATAACAGCAGGATCACACTTTGCTCCTGACTGCAGGGGGATTGCTAAAGCAAATACCATGCGCACCTACAAGTCAGTATCTAAAGGATATTCACCAGCTAGCACTAACTCCTTGTTTTTACTATTTGGGCTTCTCTTTGATAACTAAAAGTTGGATCACATGTATATAAAAAGAAGTCCCTTCATTCTGATTGCTCATGAAGGTAGTTAATAGGAAACACCCTGTGTCATCCCAGGGCAGATGCAGTGAATGGGAGAGCCAGGGGAATTCCATGCAGCCATATTGCTTTCAGAAGTCTTTCTTTCTCCCCAAATAAAATATTTCTATGTCACGCCTGTGGAGATTCCAACTGGGAACAACTGTTTTCCAATACTACCAAATGAAATTAAAGATTAGAAACAAAACTGAAAGAAATCAAAAAGCATGCAGCAATATTTATGAGAATTTGCAGTTGCAGCTTCAAATATCTAACCTGAACCACAAACATTTGCACTCGGGTCTAAATCCAGAATCCACAATTTTCACTTTAGAATCAATCTTGAGAAACAGAAAATCCAAGTACCAAGATTTGGGTACTAAGGCCAAAACTGTGTCGCAATTCGCACAGTAAAAACGGGTTGTATAAGAGAGGGAGCTCTCATGACGCCACTCCAACCACAAAGAAAAATATTTAGCTTTTCTAACCTCTATAAATATAACTATGAAGTGGGGCTAATGAGATGAGCTGGTTTTATTAACCATGGCTTTGCTCAAGCTTTCTAATAAGGAAGGCTATGAGCAGAGGGTCGGTTTCACAGCACCATAGCCGCTTGCTCGCAGCACTGCTCCTTGCTACAGATCCATCTCCCTGCGCAGCGGCGGTGCTTGCTTCATTCCGCACCAGAGCTTGCTCAGAACTGAGCAGGAGCCTGCTTGGATGCTTTAAATACGTCCCCCTCTCTCCCTCCACTATAAGCCAACACATTTCCCCAAAAGGGACCAACTGCTCTTCTTGCTTTCCAAGAGTATCCTGTACTTAGTCATCTTGCTTGCAAAAGCCTGCAAAAACTGCAGTCAAGAGACAGGATGCTGCAAGGCGTGGTGTTTTCATTAGCCACTGGCAGGCCATTAAGTCTCTCTGTAGTTGTGGCCCTGGGTAATGCCCCGTTTTATGCCCTGGATTAGCATTTTACCCTGGGCACGGCTTGACAAGGCAGTCTAGAGAACAAGGTGACTGCTTAACAAGGCTTGAAAGCAGGTTTGCACTGGAAGGCTTGCACTGCCTCCTATTCGCACATCGTTAGGGTAACGGGAAATGCACAGGCTCTACCTAATTTATGAATCATTCCCTCCCAGCCTATAAACCACCCACTTATGCGGCAGAAGCAGCGCAGGCGCCTGCGTCACTGCTCCAAGAGAGTGACGCCAGTGGGAGCCTGTGCCTCGCTCCCCTGGTCTGAGTGCAGCCTTACGAAAGAGGGAAGGGGGAAAACACGAACACATCCATCCTTCCACAGGTCCATGAATGTGAGGCCTGTCAGTGGGGCCTGGAAGGCTCCCGCGCCTTCCCCGAGGCACTCGGCGATGTGCAGCACCACAGCGCTCATTCGCACACAAGCCCGAGGAGAAGGGAGAGTTAAGGGCAAGCAGGCCTTGCTCCTCCAGTCATGGAGCACTAGTACCTCACTATACCCCTAGGAAGACTATTTACACAACTCCCTGCTCACTCCTGCCCGTGTTTAGTTTCGATTCTGAGAACAGGCCTTATGGGATATCACATATCAATGTCGACAAACAATTCGCAAGTACGCGCAGTTCCGGGAAGCTCCCAGCCTTCCAGGAGCAGGAGCGCTCCATGTTTTGCCCAAGAGCCCAAAGGGGAGGCAGATCCAACGGATACACCCACACGCTCCAACAAAGCCCACAATCCTCCCCAAACGCAACCCTGAGTTTTGAGGAATGCCCCAGAAGGAGCAGGAGTGGGATTCCTATCCCCTCGCTCACTCTGAATGGCCCCTTGCAACACAGTTTACTGAAATCCACGGGAATGCCTGCCAGCCCGGGTATTACTCACGCGCAGTTAAGATCCTAATCCAGCTCTCAAAGGCCTCTCTTGCCCCATTGCCGAAAACCCAATGCGTGGTGTTGCTGTTCACAGAAGCTGCGGCCCCCGGAGCTATTTGATGAGGGCGGGCAGAACCAGCAGGGCTCGGGGCATGTTTTGGTGCATACCTGGCACTGCGGCAGCACGGAGCCTGGGGGAGACCCCAGGCTTCTGCAGAAACAGGTCACATCCCTGCGACCATCCTGCCAGGGGCCGGGGTCTAAGTGCCCCTATACTGGGGTCTCATTGTTCGGCACAGCTCTGTGTGAGCTAATACTTAGTTTAGGTTGTGTGTGCGTGTGTGTATATATATATATATATTTATTTTTTTTTTATTTTATTTTTTTACACACACACATGCTTGCTCCTCCAGGACTACTCCTTGAGCCACTGGCACAGTGATTGCACTGAACTACAGTAATTACACTCCTGCCTTGCGGGCTCCAGATCGCTGAAGTTTTCAGAGAAAGTATAATTTGCATCCTGCATGAAAATAGTTTTTATGCAATCTAGTAGCTTTCCCTCATATGAACATACAGTGTGCCACGCACATAAATTTTTTTGAATTACATACTTGAATTTTACTGACTTCAGTTTACTTCATTATTCTGATGACCCTTGGACTTTGCTTTACACTGCCATGTATGCCAGCTAGTAAAACAGCACGCATATACTGTATATCCAATGGCTGGTTTTTAAATGCTTCTAGCTCCCAGTATGTTAAAGGTCAAGAATCCACTGTTAATTAAGCTGTCACATGCAATTTCTGTAATAAAAGCTCATTTCAAATGGTTTAGAGATAAAGCTTCAAATACTAACTTGTATTTAGATTCTAGGTGAATATAAGGGTGAAAAAATAGGAAAATATTTTACTATATGCATAAAATAATTAAAAAAGTAATCGGACTCCCTGAAAAGATTTTTCAATTAAAACCAGTAAAAACCTCAATGAAAATATTTTAACAAGTAATACTATCTTAGGCAGCAACAATGTTTATTTCAAACTAGCAAATCCATTGTTTTTGTCACATGTTTATGCTTTGCTTTACCTTTTACTTGGCAAATCCTTACACATATTAATATGGTATAACATCTAAGAAGAAGCTGCATTTGTTTTGAGGCACTCAGTAGCTATTACAGATCATACTGCTTGAGAGACACAAGAGACTTTCTTAAACACACACCAAGTATCCAGCAGTCATGCTTAGCCTTACAATTCCTATAAGAAGGATAAGAAGTTTGGGAACTATTCTAGCTTACAAGCAGTTCATTTTGGGTGTAATATTTTGCTTTTAAAAACAACAAAAGTGACTGTAAATATTTAAATCAAGTGTGCTATGAACAGCAATTCACTCACTCACCAGGAACGGAGGCCAAAATATGAAAGCTATGAATGAAACCCATGCATGGCACATATAGACCCTCTCTAATAACTGCACTCTCTCCAGAGGAGATGGCGTTCACTAAAATCTGAAAATAATCAGATGTCCATGATCAGCACACCAGCAAAAGTGATGGGAAAAGGATAAGACACAAGAGTTATTCTTGGACAGAGGGAACAGATGATTTGAAAACACACTTCTGTAGCGCTCATGGCTGTGAAGTAGTGAATCGAGCAATGCTGCACACCAGGATGAGGTACCCAATACACACACAAAAGGCCCTACACCAAAACAGGGATGTTGTTAACACAGGAAATGAGAGTTCGAAGGCAACACGAAGAACTACTAACAGAAAGGGCAATTACAAAAATAAGGAAACGAAATACTTTATATCCTTCCTTCAAAGCTGCTTCTTAAGTTTGATTGGGATATTTCTTATATTTGCTGGAGTCACTAAATAACAAATCACTGTTAGTTCAATCAGTAGTTCCACCTACTGCCATATCAATTCATAACTTAAGAATAACCTAAAACAAGGCTTTCAGTGTAATACAATTCTTTCCTCTAAATTTAAAACAAAAAGTGAAAAGTAACAAGGGCTCACACTACATGGGGCAAGTGAGACATATTGAAAGCTCTCGGTGAAAGTTAAGAACTCATTTTTGTTTTCAAGGGGCCATTTTAAAAAGACTCTTAGCACAAACATATGGGACTTCGCTAGCAGAACTAGAATATCAAAACAACATCAAACCTTTAGTTTCTTTAAGCTAAGCATATTTGTGCCCCACATCAACCCTCGGACCACTACAGTTGATGGTGGCACACGCATTCGTGTGCTTTCCTGAAAGTGGAACACAGCAATTATTTAGAGAGCA
>JAUBOD010000837.1:2622589-2637660 GCA_032353885.1 Nothura maculosa | reverse complement strand
TATCTCCTGAGTAACCATAGGCCCATGACTCTTAACGAACATTAGTATTTTCTTACTATATTACTTTATGTGTGTGTGTGTAAATATATATGTTTATATAATATAAAAAGGTACATGAATACTAGTATGTGTGTGGATTATGTGCATATATAATCTCTTTATATGTATACATGTCTCCAATTTTTTCTACTTTCACAGGTAGGTCTTTCTAAGAAATAATCTTTGAATATTTGACACCTGCTGCATAACCCTGGGTGAACTCCAAGGAAAAAATGTGCACGTGGGGGAGATTACCCTTGCACACCTGAGTACCATGTTGTTTACTAACGTTCGTAAATTCAGCTAGTTTGTTGATTATTTTGTTTTGAGCACAGTTTGGCTGTTGTGGATGCTCCAAAGACCACAGTGGTAGCATGCAGGAGTTACAAAACACATGTTTTGTGGTGGTTATTTTGAGCACTCTCTCTAGGGGACAAACACTTCACACTGTTGTCTGCTAACAATCTGTATCTTGTCCTTTTACGTGGCAACATTTTCAGACACTGTGGCTAACAAAAATCAGAAAACCATCCTCATAATAGAATCCTTATGAAATGAGGCCAAATATTTACTTTTTTTGAGAATCTAATCATTTTAATGCATATGCAGTTATATGAAAATTTATGTTTCTCTCTCTCTCAGTCATTTGCAGCTTTTCACCATAAGATGACACATATCCAGAGACCCAGAATGACAGAAACACTTGGCAGCAGAGGGAATAATAATTCTTAATATTAACAATATCACCTTTGTATACTTTAATTTTTTTCCACCTAATTCTTTCTTTGAATACCTGAAACAACTCTCGGATTTAAATCCTACAAGTCAGACCACATTTCTTTTTCCCCTTTGGTGGTGTGAGTTTTGCCTGGGACATGGTTCTTGTGTAGTTCCTGCTTTAAAAATAAGAAGACTGTTACTTTATACACCAGTTTTCTTAATTGTGAGCCTCAGTCTGAACTAGGCCATCAGGTAAACTGAAACAGTGATAACTTCCCATGGTGTGATTTTGATCTCCCATTAGTATTTAAGCCTGCCACTATTTTCAGCTGGTAAAATAGGAGATTAGTAGTTAGAGCTGGAGTAAATATTGTCTCCTGTTACCGAAAGGGAAAACGAGTGACTGAATTGAAGGCAAAGTGTGCCCCAAAAGGTCAAACTACTTCAGTTATCTGGCTAAAAAAACAGCAGGCACTTAAGTACGGTTGGGGATTCTCTTGGATTTATAGCTAAAATCAGAATCTGGAGCCTCCATTTTAGGGGGATCAGTATCCCTGCCACCACCTCCTTGGAGTAGGTGTGTATTTTTCTCTCTAGTTGGTTCACATGGACACCAGCACTACTATATTGGTTGGAAAGAGCAAAGAAAATGGTGCTTTATTCTAGCATTTTCTTCCTATCGCTTTCACATCCAGTTTTCATGATATGTCATAGCAAGCAAGATGTGCCCCTTTGCTCGAACTCGAGTTACGGCCTCCAGGCTAATGCAATCCATGACGCAGTATCTTGAACATGAGCCAGAGCAGATGGAGTCGCTCCCCGATGTTATCTTCCTGCATGACGGAAGCTGCGCCCAAGATGAACTGCGGCAAAGCACTCATCTTCGCTAAAGAGGGGCACAAGTTGCTGAAAAATCATTTATTCAAACAAAAAAAAACCTAAATGAGTCCTCATAAAGCCCTTTGGAAATGTACCTGGTTGGCCTGACCAACCCCTCTGGAGCTGACCTGCTTCCGTTCCTTTCACTAGATAAACTATAGCGTCTGAGGAGAATGCAGTCATGGTCTCTCCATACTCACCTGCAGCATCTCAAGATTTTTAAAAATCAAGGCTCAGTTCAGTCACACAGTGACCTCTGGCTCTGCTGAGGCCTAGCCCAGGATTATCTGCTCCGTCAGCTTCCAAATACAACCGACGGACACAGCGCGGTCCCAGCTGCGAAACAAAGCGAGTAACTGCTGGCAATCCTCCTCTCTTGCTTCATCTTCTGCTCTTTTCCAACTGCTGCCTCCCAACTCCTTAAATTTCTACACTTCCACTGTCAATGGATAGTTAACCTACAGCAGTCTGTAAAAAGATCATGAATGGGAAGCAAAGCTGGGAAACGCTCGCTATGTACACAGAGGTCAATGGCACACAGCCACATTTCTCCACATTTTCTCTGCTTTTTACTCTCCAAGCACGAACTAGCAAATCAGTAGCTTGGTATTATTCCCACTTGAGCTTTCATTCTCCTCGAAGTTTAGCATAGAAAGCACAAGCTGGACCCAGTTCTTTTTCTCATCGTGATTCTATTACTCCAAAAAGGCAGAAAGTGGCAGGGAGTCTAAAAATGGTAATAAACTGCATTTATGTAATAGGTATTTCTTCCAGGAAGGACAGATTTTTTTGTCAAATTCTATACAATTCACAGTTGTCACCTTAGTATTAGAAGTCCCTTTCATTCTATAAAGAAAAGAGACATTACTGTCACCCAGATCCTAGACATATGAGAGAACTTGAGAGGTAGACATAGTTTAGCATCAACAGAAAAACAAAACAAGTATGGGAAGAATGGCTATATTCCCTCCTCATGTGCATCAGTGTAACTGCATGGGCTCAGCAGAGATGCTCCAGTTTGTATCTGTCAGGGTAGGGGATCTTAATTCTTCATTATTTTGATTCTAAATGCTGAGCAACCAAATCTCTAGCAAAAAAAAAGTCCGTGGTTACACAGGCTGAAATGCATGCAGCTCTATGGGTGCAGGCAATAAGGGGGCACAAGAGCTACACAAAACAAACATATTTCCCCCCAAAGCAGGGGCGAGGGCCCATGCTCACCTGCTCTGTACAGGCCTCAGTAACTATCAGCGTTGCTTTACAACCATACCTTATAGTTGTGGGAAAATGCAACTTCCTCCTGCTTATCCTTCTCTAAATTAAATAACTTAATCAGTTGACTGAAGGATTTGTCCTAAAATGAGTTCTTTTTCAGGAAAAGTAGCATGGAGAAAAAAAAAAAAAAAAAAAAAAGAGGGAGAAAGGGGGTGGGAAGAGAAGCTACACATGCTGCCAAAAAGGACTTTGTCATTAGAAAGCACAGCTCAGATGGCACAGAAGCCAGCAGTGAGGTATGCTGAGAAACAGCAGAACTGCAGCTCTCGCAGGAAACGCTGGGAGGGAGCGAGGGAGGGAGCGAGGCGGTGCGCGGAGGGAGCACGGCGTGCCTGCTCTGCAACAGCTTAGAGCCGACAGGCAACACTGCTCGCGTCCACGGCTCCTCTTGCATTGCGTTAGCACACAGGGTCGTTGGCCATGTCTGCACAAAACATGCCACTAAGGCAAAGAAGAGGGATAAGTACTTTTTAAAAATACCTTCATAAATAGAGAGGAAAAAAAAAGAGCCTTCTCACAAAGCAAATAAGTAAATATTCAATTTTTCTCTTGGAAAAGTTGTATGCCACTTTGCAATGATTTTAGGATTAAGAAGCTTTCAAAATGCAGTATGCATGGCAAACCAGCAGTGCCAGCTACTTCTGAGAAGTCAGTCTTCTGCACATCTACTAGAATCAGTATACGTAATTTACTTGATTTAAGTGTAGATTTTAGTCAATGGTGCATTTATGAAACAACCAACATCAGGAAAAAAACAATTTATGGGTGTTCATTTTATTCACACACAATTATTTTTGATCTTATTCATTATTGTACATAATAATCATGAATATCAACTTTTCCCCCCAGTTCTTATTATCATTTCCTCATACATGGACTGGACTTCCACCAATTTCTGTTGACCTTCCCACCAGCCTTTCAAAGAAAACTGGAAAACATTTGAAGATAATCTCCAAGGACTCCAAAAGAACAATAGTCATTAGCAGAACAGCCCCACACTGGTGAGCATTGCTACAACAGCTCCTCCACTTTGTGTGCTGGTCCAATATTGCGTATCACTGGCTAAAAATCAAATAGCTGACCTTTAGGAACTGAATTCTAAACAATACTCATTATTATTAGCAACTAATACTAACCAAAATACTATCATTTCCCAATGCATGCTTACCACAGCTGAGAAAAGCTTTAGCTTTAACTGAATTATAAATAATAAGCATAGGAAAAAAACTTTCTGAACATAGAAAAGGCAAACTTTTTCCAATAGTGCAGCAAGGAACAGCAAAATCCACTGTTTTGCTGTATTTTCATCAAAGCTTCAAATTCAAGCATACGTAGGGCACAGGTCTGTGCCTCTGCAGACAGAGGGATCTTACTCATTACCATTAGTGCATGTTTTATTAAAATCCTGCATGAAGACACCTTCTCCCTGAAGCTCTGGTCAAAGTTCTGAGAGAGGCATGAATTACAGCATCAAATCCCTTCAGTCCAGAAAGGATGAATGCCAACGACTTGTCTAACCTGTAGATCAGAAGTTACAGGATTCACTTGAATTAACACCGCTTGAATCTAAACATTTATTTAAAAGAAAAATCCAGCCAATTTAAACATCTTTCTGGAACTGAGAACTCACTATGGCATTTAGTCGGCTCTTCTCTACACAGAAGTTATCTTCTCTGTCAAAATATTTCTTTTGCATAAATTTTACTGCTCCTCCTTAAGAATTAATTCTTACTGCCTATTTTTATAGGCCAGGAGTTATTTTGGGCATATAGGTGTGCCAACACCACTTGACTTTCATCCTCTATGTTTTATTCTGAGGAAGAAAGAATAATAATAATAAAAAGCTTCTAACCAGCAGGTCTTCCATCACTGTTAAGTTCTGTGCAGAAACAACATACAAATTCAAAACAATCATTTGAAATGCGAAAACTTCAGGTTGAGTAGGAAAGAATGCAAAATTACAGCCTGAAATATGGCCAGAGGGGAGAGAAGAGATGGAGAAACAAGACAGATTAGCTACGGTGTTTAAACAACAACAACAAAGTTCCCAGAAAATACCGTGTTTGTTTTCTCCCCCTGCATTAGGTATGTGTCAGCTACAGCAAGCCCTTATTTAAGTGCTTTGGGAATGACACCATTCCCTGGCACTCACCATCACAGATCTTTGCCTGGCATGAACACTTCCACAGGCACCTTGTTACAGGCAGGAAAAATCAGACAAGGGCTAAACGTAGTTGCTGAAAGCCTGCTGTCATATGACATCTTCCAAGGATTTACATGGGAAAGGCTGAATTGTCACGGAA
This sequence comes from Nothura maculosa, assembly GCA_032353885.1. NCBI lineage: Eukaryota > Metazoa > Chordata > Aves > Tinamiformes > Tinamidae > Nothura > Nothura maculosa. The sequence goes on along the minus strand of JAUBOD010000837.1, from coordinate 2,632,444 downwards.
CATGCCATACCCTCCGATTTAGGGTCAAAATTAAGGTCTCATTTAGAGTAAAAAAGCTTTGTGCAACTGCTGTCCATACAATCATTCTCATGGTACTTGTGAACTGTGGCTACCTTAATGATCATCCTGAAACTTCCTAGTTTTAGGATTAAAAACATAATAGCAAGAAAACAATCAGGAGAAACTTCCTTGATGCGTAGGGCAGGATAATCCATATCCCACGTGTCCAGGTCATGGTGCAGATGCCAGGACTGACACCCACACAGACAGGGCACCACAGGAAGGGCAGCAAAGGCGACCAGAAACGCTGCTGGAACAGGGATGCTTATGTTGCAGCAAAGAAAGGAGATACAATGGAGCCTAGGGTGAAAGACCAACTCCCAGCACTACCAAGCTCCTCTGCACAAGGGCCCTCCAAGGGATCTAGGAGGTGATGCCTGTCCCTGGCATCAATTCTGACACTACGTTGTCTTAAAACAGAGCTAAGTTGGTTATTACAAATAAGGGATTAAATCACAGCTCCCCAAAATTATTTTTTTTTTCCTGATCATTTCACCTTTCTTCTTATCTCACATCAATTATGAAAGTTAGAAAATACATTGCTCTCAAATTCTCTTCTGGGAGACATGTCACACTCTATGTTAGACCAACTACTAGCAGAAGGCAATTGCTGTTTGACATGGAAAGGAACATCTACTTTTCTGCATCAGTTCTGTTACCTGGCTGCCAAAAGAGGGTAAAGGTTTAAAAATAAAATGGGTACAAACCATTTTCTAGGAGGAACCTTTACTCAAACAAGGTAGTCAGCATGAAGAAATAGTTCTATAAGCCAAAGAGATGCTTACTATTAGAGAAAGCTATGAAGATTTCACTCAATTTCATAAGGGAAGAATTTATCAATGGCAAACTAGCTAATGATATAGTATTTCTAATATGTCAATAAAATTATATTCCTTTCTTGAAAAAAGGAGGATTACTGAGAAGTATTGGGTGCCATTTTAAGGAAAGTAAGACATGCCTCTAATGGAGTTGCACTACGAGATATTCTCTACCATGCAGCATGGGCCTGAAGCATGGGCAGATTTCAAAACTAGATTGTTATCAGACCATCTCTGGAGGAAGTAGATAACACCATTCAAAAATGGGAGAAAGATTCAGGAACACTTTCAGAAGATTTGGGCAGGGGAATGGGAAAGAGAGACAACCCAAAAAAAGAAATCCCATGGGTGTAGAAAAAAATATTTTCCATGCCCTCAAAGTCTTAAGTGCAGACCTAGAATTAGATAAAGAAAGAAGTGGGAGCACTTTTCACCTTGAGCCCTTTTCACACTTCACCTCAGCAATAAGGTGCAAGTGTAGCTAAAATGAGGGAACATCTGGATTCTGTGAGCTCCAGTTACACAAGCCCCAACCACCTTAATCGACCAGGCTTCGAGGGCAGTCAGTAGGATGTGGCAAGAAAAATATCGGCAGGTATAAATGCCCCAGAATGATCAGAATTGGTGATAAACAAACAGAGTCATAAACTAGCAGTTTCTACCCAGGGCTTGACTCAACTACAAAAAAGTTTGTGCCACTATGGACCATAAGCTGCTCCCAGTGTCCCAGAATTAACAGACCAGTTGATATAGCAATAATTCTTTATATTTACAGCTAATCATCATCCCACTAAACACAATTTTGAGGGACACTAAGTGAAATATATCTAGCTTTCAAACTTCCTCTACTTAGACAACATTGCAAAATAAGAACAAATATCTTAATAGTACATTTTCTTTTCTTTTTAAAAAAAAATAACTAAATAATTCTAAGTTGCAGAGGCCCCAATGTATGGCATATGGAATACAGAAGAAGCAGAGATCATATAGAAATAAAGCTCAAAATATTATTATAAATTTACAACAGCAATATTCAGACAAAATAGGCAGTAAAGCATTTCAGAAAAACAGGGGGCATGTAATTTATAAGCTTAACACCTTTATTTATTTTTTTCCTCAATAAAGTACTCTCAAAAATTTTGTGTGTGATATCTTATTCTGCAGCACTCAGGGAAACCAAGAGATTCGCACACAACAAAATATCACAGTCACAGCAGCTTTGCATGTAGCTCTGTAATACAACAGCACTCAAGCCTGCACCTCCAGGGTCTTGTATTTGGGGGCCAGGAGAGCAACTTTATGTGCTTTTCTAGATTGTCTGGATCAACAAGGCCTCAGTTTCCCAGAGCAGCAGTACTGCAAAATAACCCCTTGCAGCAACAGCTAGGGAAGGAGAGCTGGAGACAGGGCAATTTTTCCGAAGGATGGTCGGGAGCAAACCAGTTAGGAATGTGCCAGGGTAACTGTCCTTGACATTTTCAATCTGGCAAGCACTGCACGGCAGCGCTGCGGCTGCAAACAGAGACAACTTCTGCGTCCTGCAGTTACGAGTGCAGGAGTTGTTCCCTATTTAGTCACTCCCAACTGAATGTCCTTAAATAAAATACTTGTTACAAACTACAAATGTACTGATCAGCAGCCAGCTCTGCACAGAGAGACAGAAAAGCAACAGTTCAACCTAAATACATGAACCCATGAAGCAGGGCTTTTAAAGTAAACACCATATAACTCAGGAAAGTTTACGAGAGTTACCACTGCTGCAGTGAGATAAAATATTCTCTCAGTTGTCGTCACTAGTAGAGACGCTCCTTAGGTTGAGATGGATAAAATTATACTGATACAACACTTAAAACTACCTACATGCTTTAACTCTGCAATATTATTGTACAGAAAGAGATCAACAAAGTATTAGTTACCCTTCAGAAAGGGTAAAAACAAAACAAAAGCCTTGAATTTGAAATATCTTAATTTTACTGCCCTAGGCCTATATCAAAAAGGCCCCCTGCCAGCATGGGGAGGGGGAGAACACAACAAAAAACAGAGGACAGAAGTAGGTTACAAGCACTAGCAAACATTATTCGTTTAAACTGCTAATGGCAAGCTCTGTTCTTATATTTTTCATCATTGCTTTTCTGCAAATTACTTTTATCAGTGATAATTTAGCTTTTATTTCATTATCTAGCACAGCAGATAAAAGAAAAACAGATTTGTTTTACAGCAGCTCCAGCACTTGCTCTGTCCATTAACATGGACAGATGAAGGCAAATTAAAGCTCTTAAACTACATTTTCAGCATACGTGGTACTGAAACCTGTGCCTAACCAGCGTGTGTTTCCAGAGGAGGGCAGAGTGCGTGCGAATGCTTTTATTCTCTCCACACAGTTAACAGAAGTTTTCACATTCTAAAGAAAATAGCATAGCCTCTTCTCATAGTTTTCCCCTTTCCGATCTATTTGCCTCCAAAAACATCTAAGTATAAAAAGGAGAATTAATATTTTAAACAAGAAATTCGATATTAGTCAGCTGAACAGTAAAATAATGTTTCCCTTCCTCCCAGCTTTCTTCAGACCACAAACCCACAATAAAATTGTATTTGATGAAAATATTAAATATGCTTTAGGAACCTTTTTTTTTTTTAAAAAAAAAAAGCACATTATGTTCTTCCAGGGCTGTTCTTCATTTGCCCTTTTGTTTTCCTCGTTATGTTTTAAGCCATGTATTTACTTTAATAGAGGTAAACATATTGCTTTATAACTTTAATAATGCACTTATTTATAGAAGCTAATGTAACTAAACAGCTGTTCTGGGCAAAAGGTGGCCCTTCCATTTAAGCAATAGTATAATGGATATGATCACAAACAATTTTGAAAGAAAAACAGCAAAACATTATTGACTATTCTAAAAAATGCAACTAATAGAAGTCATTCTCTTGAGTAATAAAGTCATTTCTGTTCTTCAATGAAATATCCTTTCACCTGCACTTAGATAAGTGTCATTAGCAAAATAAAAATTCAAAAATCTGAAAACTTACAGTAGGATGACCTGTGTTGTAGAATGATCTGTGTCACTTTGAACCTATGTTATTATTAAAACATTAGTTCTTTAATTTTTTACATTTGGGAAATTGCAATTTGTGATATAAAGACTACATAAAAAGTCTGTTTCTCCAAGGCAATGAATAATGTCACCACTGTTTGCTTACTCTAAAATTACCACAAAGTCCAAGCACAAAAACTTTCTAATATCTAACTCAAAATTTAGTGTCAAAGTACTTCAAATAAAAGCAATTTTTCTACGCTGCAAAAGTAAGCTTTGCTACCATAATTTTAAATGAATATTCAGCCTCATGACAAAATGCCCACTGATATTTGTCAAAAGCTGGTGGCATTTCATTTGCTAATAAAAAACTTTATTTTTCTTAGAATGACTTTAAGTCTCAGATAAATTTAGTTTAGTTTTTATATCCTTTCTTCTGAAGTCAGTACATGACTAACCACAAAAAGAAGTTTTTCTGCTGGGGGAGGTCACATTGATGAAAATAGATTGATATTAAAGTACATGGAAATCTGGAAGAGCAAGAAAATACTTCTTGGACTTCCACCAAGGCAATTTCAAAGCACAAACACAACTATAATTTAATGATTTCCTTACAAGCAGGCTCCCAAAGAAATGATTCAGGGCTCCCAAAGTAACGATAAAACTTAAGTCCCAGAGAATGTATTTTAAGAGGACCTTTGCTGAGCACAGGGAGGAGGAAGAGCATGTCGGCTGAATATTTTTAACCAGATTTCCACAGATGGGTCTAAATCAAGCTCTTATGATTCTCCCCTGTCATAACCCACTACCAAGGTCAAAGGTTGAAGCTTTCCCAGAGGTTCACTGCACATAACAAACACTAAAAATTCCCCAAATTTAGTTTATATATAACAGCCCAAGTGCTCTGGCCATTTATATCCCAAACAGTCCCTCTAGTACTGAACAGGGCATAAGTACAGCAGATACATACACAAAATATTCACATTTTCAATTAGTTGCTTTATTCTTGCCTGCGTTTGTTAGTATTTCTCATACGCTTTAATTTAAAAAGTTCTATGAAAGGCCCAAACAATTCCTCTGCTGCCAACATTTGAATGTTCTGTCAAGAACAGTGTATATTTGATTTAAAGAAATAAAACAGCTAGTGATATATTAGCATTAAGTATTACGGAAAGACTTGGAGGTACTCCATTTTTTTGTTTTTAATTCAATTCTTAATGAATACCTTGAGCATTTGAGCTCTTCAAGCAAGACTGGAAGAATAAGTTGGACATCCTGTGACTACCCTGGAGAAAATCTAGGGGCAAACGGTCCATGGGAGCTTGGCCACGCTAAGTCCTTGTCTCTTATGCAGGTATCTGAGAACCATACTGCTCCATGATGCATGATTTATGTTAGGATACTGGTAGGACAGGGAAAACTGTTGAATGAGTGTGTTACACTAAAAAGGAAGTTTCACTCCCAACTGGCGTTAGGACTTATTCTTCTAAAATTCCTTCCTATCAAATATCAAAACCAATTACCAAACTCTTTCCTGAACTCCAAAGGTCAAAGCCTTAACAACGTGATGCAAACAAGAATTTTCCTTTGGTTGTTCTTGTGAATACAGCAGCCACCTGTAAATCTCCATCCTCTTCACACTCGGTCGATTGCTGACATAGTTGAATATCCTGAACTCGTTCGACATAAGGTGATGTCTCAAAACAAGAACAGCTTTGTAATTATGGTTTTGTTTTGTGTACAGGTAGTAGCAGCCACAAAATATATTCAAGGTTACGTGCAGGATATGCAGTTCTACCCAGCATGTAGGCCTCTCCCTGTTAGACAGGCCCTCTTTCCCCTCACACTTCCCAGGCTTTGCTGAGCATTCAGCAGCACCATCTCTTCATTGCTCCCCACCTACACCAGTGCTTTCCTGGCTGTCGGTGCCTCATTTCTTCCGCTGCAACCTCTTACTAGGCTCCATCTCAGATTTTACACTTTCCAAGCAGTGACACTGAAGAGTCTTAGCATTAGCATACGCTATAGGCCTTCAGTCCCTTATTAAAAAGTCACCTCCAAGGAAGCAAGTGCCAACAACAGCTTTCCATATATACAACTCTGCCCTGGAGACCCTGTTATTAAGTCATTAGGCTTCACCTTTCATTTTACCTACGTTTCCTTTACTCAAGTTCTGCCTAATACAGGCTGCATTACTATTCTGCCCCACATGGCAATGTATTACAAAGTAAGTATTTCACTCTATTGATCTAACAGCAACAAACAACTGAGAGCACCAATTTCTAAGCCGCAGGAAACTAGTTCAATAATCATTTCAAAGGTTAACAACAGGGTCTCCGTAATCCTTGCAAAAATCTGTTTGCTCATGGGTCTTGTTCAGTCACTAAAACAAGGTTTTCAAAGAGCCCTAAATGTTTTCTCTGCCCTCCAAGGTTAACCCTGTACCCTAATGATGCTCCAGTTTATCAGGGGATGATGCTAGCCATGGCTGTATCTTATCTCTGTAATCCTCCAGGGTTAGACCAAGGCTAGAGTTGTCCTAAGGGTATGTAAAATGTGATTTTCTGTGGAAAAATATACATGCCATTTGCAGAAGAGGGGGAATAATTGGAATAGAATAACTAAGGCTTACAACAAACAAGCAGAGCAAAAGCAATAAAAATAGTTATTTCATAGAAGCCCTCTTTAATCATTGAATTGAAAGATGATTCATGTAAAGACTCACATGCATATAAACATGAGATATAATGATGAAGATGTCTGCTTAAAAAGCAAGACCCCCAAAATCAGGAGGAGTTGATTTTTTGATGATTTCGACAGAGCCAAAGTAAAGCTGATTGACTCCTTAGGGTAATTTTGCGACCCAGTTTCTTCAGGGTAATTTTGTGACCCAGCTTCTTCAGTCTCTTCTACCTGCTTGTGGTGCCCTCACCCCACAAGAAAGCAATGGTTAGGCCTTGACATGCCAGGCAAAAGGCCTGATGTCTTACGGGGTCCCATCTCCACCAGCTGCACCTAGAGAAGAACATGGGGATGGAGCAGTGCTTGGACCATCGTGTGCACACACCGAGGTACCAGCAAAGTCACTTGACGTTCAATCTGCAGGTGACATGCGGCACATGGTTGTGGCGGGAAGGGCTCCAGAGAGGGCAAAAGCCCCTGTGATGCTCCTAGCCCATACTAGGGGTGGCACAGCCACCATGGTCCAGGAGCTACCTCATCAAATTAAAAGGAAGTGTACTTCTCTGCTGTGGGTAAAACTCACATTGCATAATACTTTGCTTTAGAAATGTTTGCACCCTTTATAGGAATCAGATTTTTTGATATATTTTTATAATTTGATTCTGGGTGTGCTGCATCATTCCCTAACACTTTTAAAGCCACAAGCAAACAAGCAAAACCCAAAGCATTGTGACCGGTAAGCACATTTACCATTAGTTTCTACCTGATTTCGCAGATCTGACAGTAGGGAGATTTCCAGATCTCTTTCAGGTATTCTTTTTGAGATAGCACTTCTTCACCATAGCATTAACCACATTTTAATGGCAATCTTATAATTCCTTCATTTCACTTTTTTTTTTTTTTTCAAATCAAATCAGTTTCAGCTTTCTAACCATACTGACAGACAAACTAATGCTAATTACTGCTAATAAGGCCTATCCTTTCAGAAGTTAGGCATATTCCATGCCTACCTCAGACAGCTCGAGAAGCTGTTGTAAAGATCCTGAGCTCCTAACAGGATTAGATTTTATGGCACACAATAAAAGTCTTATTGCACACCCACAACATTCCTTTATGTGCCCGGATCTCTCATCACCCAGCACATGTTACGGTACCGCACGACGCACGGGTATTTTGCAATGACATCACAGCTTCGGCTTTTTTGCTGACAGGCTGCAGCCTGCAGGCAGGTTTGAGAAAAAGAGCATCTAAAAAAAAGCCACCAGCCTTCCAGGCTCCCCTCTGCACAAGGTGCATGCAGAGGTTTGCAGATGTTGCCTACTGCAGAATGCCACTCATAAGTAATGCTCTAATACACCACGGCGCCGCAAAGAATAACCCGATTGCTAATGCTTCCAGCCAGTATTTACATGGCCTTTTCCTTAGATAAAACCTTTTTCCTGCTCCTGTAAAAGCCGAGCCTGATAAACGTCAAGCAAGATCTTCAGCCCCGCGTATCACCCAGAACATAGGACCATGAACGCCCAGCGGCAGCTCCACGTTCCCGCTATCTGTGCACACAGGCATTCGGGAAGCGCCTATCTGCCCCGACACATCCTCCGAAGGGGCTCCCTATCTCCCAGCACCAAAAGCCGGGTGACGGAGACTCCAGCCCCTCGCCGATGCCTATCAAGCCCAGGCCCTGGCGACACGCGGGCGCATGGCCCCTAACATCAGGCTGCACAAGGTGCTCGTATGCGCTCGGCCGCGTGAGCAGCGCAGGGTGTTCCCCCGCTTCCCGAGCAGATACTGCGTAGAGCTACGCGCTTGTTTACGTGACCGAGATCCCTGCTTAGATGTGTAGACACAGGAGTGCACGATGCTGAGCTCTTTAGGCAGGCCAAACTCCTGCTGCAGGCAGCGGGCACCTGCCTGGGTACCTGCCGCAGGTGTCAACTCTTAACTGTCCCAAGGCCACTGTTTTGATGTTTTTAAATCTTTGAGTAAAAAAAAAATAAGCAGGGACAACAGGGCCATGCACTTCTCAGATACTCTCACTCTCAGATACTCTGTGCACTCCATGACTTTAGAAAACAATTTTTTTTGGTGAAATCTTTTAAAAAACTGCTCCAATGGTATTATTCTGTACTACATAAGCTATTTAAAAGAATTCTTCAATATAAATATTAAATATTTTAAGAATCGGCTGCCAAAGCCCTAAAATTCACCCCAAATCACTTCTAGTTAGAACGACAGCCTCTCTTCATTTAATGCATACCATGGTACCTAGCTACCCTAGCTAGGCTCAGGGTAACACTTATTGTATTTCCCATCCTTTTCCCCCTGGTTTGGGGGCCAACCCAATATCATTATGCAACTCATATTTGCATGCCTTATCCACGACTCCAAAAACATCAGTGTGAGGCCAGCTTGATACTGGTACAAAAAGGAAGTGGTATCTACATCACCTGCAAAACACAGCCATGCAAACCAACTTGGCACTCATCTCACCACAGCTGTGTGGTCAGGCTGCACCACGAACCATATTTTGCACCCACTGCCAAAAACTCAGTACATTTATAAAGCCCTCCCAGGAGTGTCGACATTGATAATGCTGCAGAATGGCCTGCTGGATATCAGCAATATTGCCATGTATAACTCTGATAATTTACCAAGTATTTTATTAGCTGCACTACAACAAAGTAATTAATATTCTATTCCCACAATTACAAGGTCCTCCCTTAGCCAATTTCAAATGACCAAATTTTTTTCCAGAAAAGCTGCCTCATAACATAAACTTGTAAAAGAGAATTTTCTATTAATTAAATTAATAGAGAGTGTTGAAAGAAGTCGTGTGTAGGCAGTATGAATTCCTCTATGTCAAAGTTGCTATGACAACTGTATAACTTGGATTCATGATCGAGATGATGGTATGAGATGATTTAAACAAGATCTCACCCAACTGTAATGATTAACTCAATACTAATGTGTTCCCTTAAAATGATTTTTCTATCTCTTTAGAGCAGATAAAATTGCCCTGGAAGATCATACAAAATCTGAGAACTGTAACACATAAATCAGCGAAGTCTATCAAGTCAGTTCACAAGCATACTGAAAGAATTGAAATCTCTGCTATGTTTATTATTCAACTTTTTAAATGAGGTTGCACAAGAATGTGACAGTTTGAAAATTAAATTGAGAAATGGGAATTCTAGGAAGTGTCATGTTATACAAATGTCTTTTTGAAAATGAGTAACTGGCAAAGTTCAGCAATAATATGC
>JAUBOD010000837.1:2608192-2622489 GCA_032353885.1 Nothura maculosa | reverse complement strand
GGGAATTCTAGGAAGTGTCATGTTATACAAATGTCTTTTTGAAAATGAGTAACTGGCAAAGTTCAGCAATAATATGCAGTGTTAAAAGTATACATATGTGCAAACCCAAGTACTTAGAGAAAAATCATCACAAAAGCAGATTTAAGTCACACAGGCTAATGTGAAATTGACTACCACAACAGACATAAAACATAACCCAAGCTTGTAAATAGTAAATATTAGTAACGCGTCTGCTTCAGCAGCAATGCAAAAAGAGCGTGTATTTCACCAGCAGACAATTGCAGAAACCACTTATGCGCAAACATTACATTTTGGCAGGATAGGAAGAGTATTGTCTCGAATACCCAGATTTACTACGATCTAATACTCGAGGCACGTGGAACAGGGTATTTCAAGGCAAGCACCTCGTCCCGAGGTTGCCACTTTCTCGGCTGCCCGCCGTGCCCGCGCTGGCACCGCGCTCCCGCGCCTGCCGCCGGACCCGCTGCCGTGGGCCAGGCACGTTTGCGGGACGGGGCCGGCCCGAGCGAGCCGTGCAGTGACCAGCCCGAGTCTCGGTTATACAAGAAGCAAGGAAATATTATGCAAGAGCACAGGAAGCGAGAGGAGACAGTATTCTGGGCAGGCCTGGCAAGGAGTCTGTGTGAACAGCCGCTAACAAGCGCGGCGCGGAGCCTGGCGCCAAAGCCAGCAGAGAACGTTCCCAGCGCCGCGGAGGACAGCGCTCCACATGTTTTTGCCAGTGGGCCAGGTTCCAGGACGCCCTGTACCTGATGAAACGCAGATAAACCCAGGTCTTACTTTTTTGGCCAAGTCTTCATTTATTTTTAAAATTTTTTGAGTGTATTTTTGTCCAGCGTTTGTCAGAAGTGGCAAATGGTTTGTTTTCATGGCTTTGCTAATAGACCGCTTGCTCTTGGGCTCCCTGTAATTTCAACTACAATAAGTGACCTACGAAGAAACGTTTTGGCAGCAGCCTCACTTTTTCCATGCATCTTGCCCATCTCTACCTCAAGATACTCTGCTAATAGGATATGTGAGGCTCCTGGGTGCTTCTTTTCCTTGTCATTTAGGAATGATCACTGCTAGTAGACTTGGAAAAAAATATACAACCCCTTGCATACAACAATACTGTTTTAATGCCTGTTTCCATAGAGAAAGCTTCTTTTTTTGTGTGCAAATTTGAGAACTACTTCATCCAAGTTTTATTTGCATAAAACACCAATTAAACCCAACAAATTCTGGTTCAAAAATGGTAGAAGTATTTGCCCTTACACTGGCAAGTGTTCAACGTCTAGCAATGTGGCCTAGTGCAGGAGACACTGCATGCTTTGCTCTAGGAAAAGGCAGGGATAAAGTGGTTGAGGTGGAAGTCCACGGCAAGATTCACACATGCCCTGCCAAGTAAAGAGTGCAGCATGCGAGGCCGTTACACAACCCCAAACAATTACCAATTGTGATGTGCGCAGACAAAGCATTCTCCAGAGAATCTGGTTTACCTTTGTAATCACCCTAAAAAACAATAGCGCTCTCCTTCCAGCAAATACATAATACAAACAAAAAACAAACAGCAGCACTGCTTCCACAGGGGAAAAAAATAAGGCTGTGAGAAGGATGATAGATCTGTAGGAGATCTGGATTCCCAACAGAAAGGAAGCCGACTTAGTAAGGAGCTTTCGTCAGCACTGCTTGTGGGAACAGCAAATGTATCCACTTCTAACAAGAAAGTCCCGTCTTCCGCATGATTTGTGCATGAAAAGGTTCCCATAACCTACCACTTTTGCAAAATAATTAAACAAGCACCACAGTCGCACAGGAAAGTGAAAACGCTACAGGTGACAATGCCTTGGTTGTTATGCTAGTATAAGTGTGACCAAATTTAATCACAAACATGACACACAAACATGTGTGCACACACATACACACAGCAGTGGTCCTTTCCAATCAAAACAGACCAGAGCTATCTGCAGATGGATCCAAAATTAAGAGTTGAGCACAAGCTTATTTGTTTCTCCAGTTAAAGGCAACAACTTACTTCCAGACAGAACTTCAACAGCTTTTCTGAGGTTTTGGATCAGTCCTATATCAAGCACAAATACTTCATGATGGTTTTTTAAATGCCACAGGAATTAAAACTAGTAAATCATTCTACAAAGACAACAAGTTGTTCTGTCAACAAACAACAAAATCTCATTTCTAAGGGCTCTGTGTATCCTTGTTGGCACAGCGAGCCGTTGCATGGAGTTCCTCCCACTGCTGGGGGACCAATGACTTCTTCAATCCTACGATGCCTCCGGGTTCTGCAGAGAAATATGCTTGTGCTGTGGCATCTCTCTTTCCCTGAGGCCTATTCTGTTGCTAAACATCTATTTTTCAGGAGCTTAATACCCTCGAGATCTCTATTGCTCTGTTAAGGAATGGAGGAGGAGATGCAACATAACCTCTTAAACTTTGCCTCTTTAAGAAAACAAGCTAAAAGAGGGTGGCTCTTCCAATCTTTGCCTAACCTTCTATTAAAAATAAATCTTCTTTTAACATTTATTTTGATGACTGAATTTTTCAGTAGTTGAATAGTAACACTCTTCCAGTCAAAACCACTCCCAGGATTTCATGTATGCAATTCATAATTAACTGCAAGAAAGCAAAATATACCAAAAAATATTTATGTGGGGAGGAGGAATATATTTTGCATCTAAACAGCTAATATTTCCCCAAGTTGAGGCCTTCTCTTTATTATCCTTCAGAACAGCCATTTCCTATTCCACAGCTTCACTGCAAGTCCTATAACAACTCCTGGTATTCAAACAAATCAAATACTTTCAAAACATGATGTATTAAAAGAGATTTGCCTCCTATGTATTTTCTCCTTAAAACTTTGTAAATCAGAACTCACTTCTTACACAAATGCAGTTTCTTGCTCTGCTTTAGCAAGTATATAATCATTTTATTTGCATAACTCACTAGAGAGGAAAAGCAGAACTCAAGTGGAATGGTGATGAAATTCAACTGAAATTTTGGTGGGATTTTTTTTCCATCCATTCTACAAAATAATGAAATTCTCTTTCAGGAGGAATAAAGGTTCACACTCAATAGAGTTTACATCACATTTTCTCCAAATGCGTTTTCACAAAGCAGCATCCAGAGAGGAACTGAATCCTACTTCAAAAGACTTTAGAAATGGATTTTTTTGTATCCTAGCAGAACAGAGCAGCCTGCAACCAGAGCGCTCTGTTACATAAGGCACATGAAAACCAAGAAACCCAACTACTACAGCACGCTCCCCTGTGTACAAGGGACAGGAGGTTCCTTCCATTGGCTGCAACATACTCAAAACACAATACAGTGGGGTTGCAACATGGCTGCTTCAGGCTACTGAAACCATTTTATGCTTGCACTATATTTGTTAAAGATGCGCTTTATGATGATTTCATGCTGGCATGATCCATTCTTGAAGCTTTAAATGTGTCAAACTCGTGACATGCTACCTCTTTAGGTGAACCCTACATCATCATGACACTTGAGCTCTTTTCTGTCGCTTCCAATCCTGCATTTGCTCCCTGCAGCTTCTACTCATTTTACTTCCAAAGTCTGAAGAGCATCCAAAAATAACTACTTTTATACTATCATCCTCCCCATTAGAAAAATGAGGGGAGAGGGGAAGAAAAAAAAAGAAACCAGAAAGTAAAAATTCTGGTCACTTTATATATTGTTTCATGCATGCCCTTTGAGAAGCTAGAAATTCATTATGCTGTGTTTACAGTGGAGGGGTTTAGAGTTGCGGGGTGGAGGGGGGTGACTTTTAAGATTTGGCAGGCAGAGGGGTAGGAGTGGTGCTATACAGATAACATGACTGGTTGTATTATCTTCCCCGATGCCTGCTCGGACAGTACACAAAGTTGCCAACAAAAGCTCGTGTGAAAAGTTCTGTTTTTCCCACTGTATTTTCTTTAAGCCTAAGAATGTGCCTACTCCCTCTTCAGGCCTGCCCGACCACTCATCCGCAGGCAACGCCGTGATGGGAACCAAGCCGCAGGCTCCTAACTGCGTGAAGGAGCTTATGTGGGCTGGACACTTGCGTCTCCTCTGCAACCATTTCACATCAGGGAATGAGGGATCTGACCATCTCTCAGAGGCATTCAGGGCATTATGATCCCCTGCCCACAGCCCCACGTCGCTTGAGGCACCTCATTTGCACCTTGATCCTGCATACGGCAGAGGGGCCCACTTCAGAGGTGATACAAATGAGGGTTAAAGTCCCACATCAACACGTGGGTGAAGCCAATGTAGGAAGGGGCCACACATCATGGCAGAGGAAGGGAAGCAGCTAGAGACAGGAGAAGAGCAGGAGATAACCTGACTGTTGCCATCTGACCATCTCCTGTTTAGGTATTGCTCAGCGAGGTTCGTCACCCGAGGTTCTTGCCAAGATTGGTGTGGCATTGTATGAGATAGAGAAACAGAAAGTCCCCACTTGGAGAAGTTTACAGTCTAAATAAATAAGACACACAAAAGGGGGAAGGAAGGATATGCTACCATCCCAACTTTCCAGACTGGGGAGGGAGGGAGGATTAATGACGGAGAGCAGCCGCCCTGGCCACGGGCGCGCTACTGACCCTGCAACCTCCTCCAGGTCCTGCGTAAGCAAAGAGCCTGTCCAGGCCGAAGCAGCTGCTGCTCAGGGACCAGCACTGACCTCAGCAGCCACTTCCACCACGAAGAACCAGAGAAAATGCTCGAAAGACAAAATCCAAGGAAAAAAAATCATTTTATTCAGCTTAGCTGTGCTCGGTGCTGGCCCAGGTCCCCATTTCCAAGAGGCTTTGCCGGGGCCAGCTGTGCGGTTAGCAGACAAAAATGGGGTTGGGGGGGGTTGTTTTCCTTAAGTGGGAAATAATGGGTGTTTCGAAACACCAGCATTAAGTTTCCTTCAAGATATCTGCCCCTGTTTCTACTCCGCTTTCAAGTTCACACAAGCCTAAGCAAGCAGGATAGTCCCTTCTGTGAATCATTTGGAACATATATAGGGCTTTACTGTTATGTAAAAGCAAGTACAGTAGGACTGTTCCAACAGTTGGAGCACGAAAAGGATGTTCTCATGAAAAACTGCTATCTCATTAGTAATGGTAATCCTTCCAATCACTTTCAGAGGGGGGAAAATAAAAACAAGAACTGAAGATATTAACAGTGGCTGACAATCTTAGAGCTTTAGCACCTAAGCAGGTCATCTGCTGCTCAAAATTACCAGAAAGACATTCTTTTAAGTGAAACTGGAAACATTTGCCCCAAACCACTAATTAAAAAGTGCAGAGTTAAGCTGCTGAAAACAATAAAAAAGGTCAACTATCAGAACGAATGGCTACATATTTTGTAGAAACTAGATTTTTTTCTCCTCATCTATATGAAGAACTAGTTTCCCTCGCTGCCTAAAACCAGAACCCTGCTCACACAGAAAATCTGGCAATCTCTACCCTCCATATCCTCCTGTGTGCTGGATGACTTAAGTACTCTCTTAAAGGATGATGGAGGAGCTGCTTAGTCAAAACCAGGATAGACTGTGAGAAGTAGCCTGGTCTCAGACATGGCACTTGGTGATGGTTTTCCCTTGCCAAAAGGTAATTTTGTTCTAAGCATACTTCATACAACCAGCTGCAGAACAATATTCCCCATAATTACCTAAGAGACTGAAAAATACCATCATTGATATCAGCTGACAAGTACACTTTTCTATGATAACAGAGCATAAAACCCAGGCACAATGCCACATGCAATCCCAAGGTTTAAGATACAAATTCCACGGCAGTTAAAGCTTGGCACCTCAGCACTAACATTCCTCATTTGAAAAACACGTGTAAAAACACAGACAGGTTTTCAGAGTGCTTGTAAATGTGAGATCTTTGAAGTACTGAGACAACAAGCACCCAATAGCACCAAGCATTTACTCATGCACAGGATGACAATTGTGAATGGACCCAGCTGGAAGACCAACAAGAGCCACCAGAATAGCCCAACAACAAAGGCTGAATAGGACTGCTTTGTAGTTTATCATACCAACCTAAGTGGGAAGGATCAGGGCGATACTGCAAGCTTAAGTACCTTTTTATGACATTAAATACCTTAGATATGCTAATGGAGGGAACAAGACACAAGGTGTGTTCTTCAAGCATGATGGCACCACGTTTATAAAAAGTTCTTCAAGGCCATTAGAATGCGACTTTGTACTTTCTTAAGCTTTGTAAGCAGATATTTTTACAAATACAAGAATGTACTTTGAAGAAAAACATAACAAAACAACTCTTGAATATTGTCAGATTGACTAGCACCCAAATTTTCATCTTTTTTTCTTTTCTTTTTTTTTTTGCAATTGTTGGCATTTTCCATTGTTAACACTTCAAAAGATTACTAAGGCCTCTTAAACTGTAAATGGGCAACAGCTTTCCCTTTTGAGAAACAAAGAGCAATAGTGCCCGTTTTCAGGTGTCATGCGACTAGTGCAGGTAGGTACACTAGTAATTCAAGTAAGAGGTAGGTAACAAGTAATTCAGCAAATCATAGTTTATAGATAGACATATATACGAGTTCAGAATATGACTACTATATTAACTAGGCAAAAGGTATCACCTAGAATCAATGTAGTTCAAGATATTATTATTTCCATTTCTAAAAGCAATAGCTTTCCTGGGAAAGGCAAACATTTCTATCTCTCTCTGTACATAGGCAGATTTTCAGGTATGTGGCTCTAAAATTATCAGCCCTTTGAGAACAACCAAGTTAAGAAATTTTGCAGTCAGCTTTTATTCAGCTGTACCAAGATATTTTGAATATCCTGTTCACAGCATCAGAAGCTGGTAATGTGCATAGAGGTCTTACCTTTGCTGCTATGTTTTCAATAATATTAACATTTCAACAAAGCTGTTCACATATTTCAAAGCTAGAGAAGACCTTTGTCATCAAGTAGTCAGACTTCCTGTCTAATCCAAGCCAAGGAGACTAAACATTCTCCTCAAACCCAGTAACTCATGGGAGAAAATCCAAGTGTGTCCTAAGTTCAAGGCCTCAAGTGATGGAGGCTCCATCGTTGAATAAATACTTGATACGTTAGGTTAGTAGATAATCTTAAAAAGAATCTTCCTGAAAGGAAGACAGGAACTCCATTCAGGTCAAACCAAACTCATCCAATATTTTTTTTTTCCCAAAAGTATCCAGAAGTTCAAAAGCTGTATCAATTACACCTCCAGGTAAGTTTTTCCAATGTTTAATAACTCAGCATTAAAAATGGGCACCTTCTATCTCATCTTCATTTGCCTAACGTTAACCAATGTGTTTAGATAGATACACATTTTATTAGATAATGAGTAACAAATATTTGCAATAGATAAAGTTGATGTTGCAGTCATTTCTGTCAAGAGTTTCTAAATGATTCTGGCAATCTTATTACACATACACCTTCGGACTGCTTGCTATCAAGTACTCTAAGTTACACCTTCATGATTCATGCTTTAGGAGAGTCACTTCTTTTTACAGAAACCTCCCCATGCCCCTTCTAATTTTAACCTTTGCTTGGATAATACAATTTCCTGCTACAAAGAGAGTGGGTCAGGTTGTTCTGACTCAAGTTCTTTGTGAATAGGCAGAGCCATTCCCATGCAAACACAAAGGTTTGCTGCAGCGTTTCAGGGCTCTGCAGTATTGTAGCAGTCAGTCCTCACCGCTTTCTGAAGGGAAAAAGATGTTAATACTCCCTAGCTTTACACCTAGGGTGCATACACACACACACACACACACACACACACACACACACACACACACACACACACAAATGCCCAACAAAAGAGTCTTTCTTGACTCTCAAAAACCAATGTAGGTTACACAACAGCCAAATCCATAAGAAACACTGTTCTCCCATCATATACTTCATAATTATATCCTTTATTTCAGAGGCCCAAAGTGCAGAATCAGGTACTGGCAGAGAAATCGCTATCCTGTTGCATCCATTTTGTCACATTAACCACTGTAAAATGAGCACCGAGTTTGTACAGCAGGTGCCTATCGCCTAATCACCTTTACACACAGCTGGAAAAAAACAACAGAGTTGAAAAGACACCCTAGTTATCATACTATCACAATAAGTTATTAAGTCTTAAGTGTACCAATGATTTTGTAAATAATAAGAGTGACAACGCAATATACCATGAATTGTCACAGCTCTGCTGTAGTCTACCAAGTGATTTTATTTTACAGCCTGCCTGGGTTTGTAATTCTGTAGGTCAGAGTTGAGATTTAGGGCTAGGCCTTGAGAAGCGTGGGAGGGTTTGCCATGTACGAGATGTGTTTTCAGAGATGTGTTTACTTCGCCTGTGTTTTGTTAGAAACATCAATAAATTATTGACTTTTTTTTTTTTCCTCCAAAAGAGACAGTTTGGCTCTATGTCTACTCCACAAATATTTGGGATGAAAATGTAAGGTACTCAATGTCCCTCTGCTTGTAATTAAATTGCTACATAAATGCATACAGAGCAGAATGAAGCAGAATTTTTGACTTAGCCAGTGGGGAAAAGGGGGGAGGGGAAAAGTTTTCACAACACATTTTTATTAGGAATGAATGAAAAAAGTACTAAGGAACTCTATTCTTGACCTACTTTTTGTAACCCTTGAAATAATGAAATAAGAAAACCTTTTTGCTTCCGCCCAGATGCCCTGAATTTGCTAGGAAAGGTACAAGAAGGCCGTACTAACTGCTCACCCACAGGCAAAAATAAAAAGCATTTGCAAAGTTTCTGAACTTCTTGGACAATCTTTCTGGAGGCAACACCCTAAACATTCCCCTAATCAAAGCAAACTGCTGAATCACACGCAGAGGAAGGGTCAAGACCAGGGCATCTCTTTGACATAAGATCAGACATAAAAACTCGAGTAAAGCAACTTTGCTTCTTGTCTGGCAAAGCACGTGATGAGTTCCTATAGAAGGGAATAGTGAATATTTGCTGG
Source organism: Nothura maculosa (assembly GCA_032353885.1). Taxonomy (NCBI): domain Eukaryota; kingdom Metazoa; phylum Chordata; class Aves; order Tinamiformes; family Tinamidae; genus Nothura; species Nothura maculosa. Next base: position 2,613,504 of record JAUBOD010000837.1, on the reverse strand, counting down.
GTCATGCAATACAGCACACAGAGGAGAGGAACGGGTGCTTTATCCTACTCCAAACTCTTTATAATAACAGACAAGCAAATTAAATTTCAAGTCTGACTGCTTTAAAATATCTAAGTGCTCATTTAATCCTAATTTATTATGAATAGATTTTGTTACAGTTACATTTTCTAGACGTAAATAAAGTCACAGAAGAAAGACTACCAATATCATGATTAGATTTGATTAACTTTAACTCAAAAAGTAAAAAGCGTAATTAAATGAGAGTTACTTTGGAACATTCATTATTTTTCAGCCAGTTGGCCTACTGTACTTCACTGAATTGTTTTCCAAACACAGAATAAAATGCAGTTTCCTACTTCACAATTCAGAAAGATTCTCCATGGAAAGTTACTCTATAAGTGTAAGAAAGTAGTTAGTATTTTTATATAAACTAAGTCAAGTTTTATGCAAGTCAAGATCATCAGCAGCTAACTAGTTTATTTCAAATAAAAGAAGTACAGGACTAATAAACAAGAAAAAAATACAGTCTAAGTGTGTAGTAACCATACCTGCATAGTTCTTTAAAACTGAGAATTTGGTAAATGCATTTGAAAATAAAGTGTGTTTTCTTCTCTTTCCTCAATTACATATTTTTAAAGACAGAAATCTTAGAGCAATTCATTTTATAGATCACAAGAAGTTTAACAAATGCATTTAGAAAAAAAAAAAAAAGCCCTGAAATTCAATGCAATTTCACAGTATCAACTATGATTCCTTATACTGGGCCCTTTTCATTCTTTGCAAATCAGTTCACACTACTGTAGGTAAGAAAGATTACAATTTCACTTTGTTCTTGTCCTGTTGCTATTCCCAGATGGCTTCCGCAGGCATTACACTGCCTCCATGAAAATAAAACATTTTGGAAATTCAGAATGATCGATTCAAGTCTTTTCCCAGCATATTCCCAAAGCTCTCAGCATATTCCAAAGCTCTCACACATGTAAATACAGATTTCTCCAGAATTAAATATTATATTTGTTTGAAGATGGGTAAGATTTGGGGAGGGAAACGAAAAACTCCTCCACATTTTAGAGCAGCTTCCATTGGGAATCTAAAACTGGAAATTAAAACAATTAATTTCTGCAAATTCATCATAATTAGATATTACAGAAGAGCAGTGAAAACCAGTATCAATACTTAGGATGGGTCTGCTGAATTAACAGGATGATCTCCAAACTTCTCTTAGCAAAATGATTCCAACAGGTAAGACATTCCCAACTATCCAAACAGGATAAACCTAACAGAAGCCTACAAAGATCAGCAGAGCAAACTTAAAAGACAAGGGAACATGCCATACTTCGGGATGCATTCGATTGTTAACTTGTTCTTGAAATAAGCACTAACTATGAGTGAAACCAATGCTTGCGACCTCAGAGCAATCACCAGAAGACCAGGCAGCTTTTTGGAGGACTGGGGCCTCAGGAAGCCCTCCCAGGCCACCACGTTCCCATGTCCAAAGCCTTTTAGCCTCCTGCTGCTCAAACGCTGACAAGCAAAGCTGGAGAGAGGCTCTTCCTAACAGGCCGGGATGCTCAGGCCAACCTCCAGCACATGCTGTTGCAGCCAAAGGGGGACGTACACATGGAGCCGTTCCTCATTGTGTGAACCTTTCCGTCACCCCCAGTATAGCAAGCCTTGCCACATCTGCAAAAGGACAAAAAGGATTTTGAAGACAGAAACCAGAAGGGGCAAAGTAAAATTCAGCACTGAAGACTTCTCTGCAAGTTGATGCTACCAGTCAGGCTGCAGCAGTCTGCAACGAAATATTCTCAGAGATTTGCAGTTTTTGTAATAAGCTCCCAAGAAGCAGCTCTGGCTCAGGTGTTTATGGCACTTAATTCATCCTCCTCCCCAAATAATCCAACTACAAATCACCGAGTTTTAAACTAGCAGGAGAACTGGAGCCTGCTGGCTCCTTTGCACCCAATAACCAACCTATGGACAGCATCTCAACCACGTACGAGGTATCACAGCTGCCCAAGCTGTCCCCAAGCACAGAAACCGCCTGGGTCCTACGAGGCAGCTTGCTGGTCCCATCCAGCCCCATAGGCAGGAGCTGGGTCTCTCCACAGCCACACTGACGAGCCGAGGTGGCCGCAGTTGCTCCAGACAAGCTGCTGCTTTGAGGAGTTTGCCTTTTTGGTGCTGAAACCCAAGTCCAAGCTTCTTTCTGCTCACGTGGGCCAAACAGCTCTTTTCAACGTACTGTTCACAGTGGATTCATGAGATTGAGTTTCCTTTGGATAACTCCAATAAGAAAAGCTTTGAGTGAAAATGTTACCGTAGATAGAAAGAGGAGGAAATTAATTACATAGGCTACGTGCAGGGGGAATGTCAAACAAATCTCTAAAAAAGTTTATTTTTAAACCAAATAATCTGTGCAGTAGTTTGCTAAGGAAAGAGTCCAAAGCTGAAATATATAAAGTTTGAAATATATAAAGGGTGTTGTAGAAATATATCAGAAAATCTACACTGGCAAGCAGATGAACCAGACTGTCCATCATAGAATCATAGAATGCTTAAGGTTGAAAGGGACCTCAGAGGTCATCTAGTCCAATCCCGTTCAGCCATCACTGCAGAAAGGCACATTAGAGGTACAACTTAGAGCCAGGACATATCTTAAAATGAAAAGCATCCTGGACAGGACAAAACCAAGGCACAACGGGATAAGGTTCTCGGAGAGCGCCGTAGCGCGTCCAAGTGCTTGGTGTAGTGCTACCTGCCCGGCTCTGCCCTTCCTTGGGAAGGGACCCCGGCTGGGCAGAGCCGCTCTCCTGAGCCTGAGGTCAACAGGCATCGAGGGCTCTCATTAGAGGGTCTCAGTGCCAAGGAAGAGCGAACGCAATCGAAAGGAATCGAGCGCAGCCAGTTAGCTGGCCACTAATTCTGGTATCCCAGTTGCTTGCTGTCTGGACCAAGAGAAGTTAAACAGACCTAGATAACGTGATGTCCCTGGGGTCACAAGGCAGCTATCCAAACCAGGGATCTCCTTTATAATTACACAGGTACCACTATTACATCTGCCCCCTAAGCCACAAAAGTGGGAGGGAGAATGGGCCTGAGGCTAGTGGGGAAGGGGGGCAGGTTGCTCAGTTAAACAACAAACTTTTAAACGTTTAAAACAACAAAACCAGAAAAGCTCCATTAATGCAATCAAAAGGCAAAGTCAATCAACTATCCTACTCAGCAGGCACCTGACTTGTTCTCTGAATGATTTCAAACTTTTCTCACACTTACACTGCTGCCCATTCAGGACAGTCATTTAATAGACCGTCCACTGCAGTAAAAACATTGTCCCTCAAATAAAATTCACAAAAAAGTATGATGACTAAGAAGTTCCTCAAAACACTCCAGAGACTGCCCTTGTTAGTGAGACCTACCTGCCAGTTAGTTACTGCACTGTATGGAGAACACAAACACAGATTTTATTTTATCAAAATATGTTTTAAAACTTTCTTTCCTTCTTTTCCCAGTTTCTCATTACCATCATTTTGAGAAACAGAATTTTAGGATGATATAAATGCAACAAAACTTCAGTTAAGCTGAAAAAAATCATTATATTAATCTTAACTCGATACCTCAGACTAGTTTTTCATGTGGCAAATACACAGCACAGCCTCTTAAAAACCACTGTAACGTTTGCTCTAAAGAAAACGCTTGCACTTCTCCCCTGACAGACCAGCTTCAAATGAAGACCTGAGGATGCTCTTCAACTTAAATAGACTATTAAAAACAGTCAAAGATTATCTTTCAAGCAGGGTCTGTTTAACAGCAAAAGAATCGCTCCTCTAAGCGCATGTTCCAGGGTTGCCTGCAAATCCTGTAAACCAGATCACCCCCACCACCTTTTCTCCCCAAAAATTGATTGATAAACACTATCAGCGCGTCAGGATAGAGATCCCAGCATCAGGTCTGGGTAGAGATCAAGCCAATACTGCAGATGAGCCGATCCCGGGGCAGGGCGCTGCAAAGCACAGCCCGGCTGGCCCGGGCACTGCGGGCGACGTGGGGCGCTCACACCGCCTGCCCTCCCCATCCCACAGGCGCCCGGCTCCTGCAAACACTGATTTCCACACCAAACCCGCGGCCACATAACCATTATTAGCCTGGTGCTTCGGAGAGCTCCGGAAAATGGTCACGGGCCCAGGGCGCTCGCTGGAACCCGGGACAGAGTCAGGGCTTGGATGGGCACCCTCAGCGCCCTCACTTCTGCCAAGTTGCTGTGCTGTATTTAAAGAGCATTTCTGCAAAGGATTTCAGTACTGGGTACTGCAAGATTGGACAGTGCTCGTTCCCTTACACTGACTGAAAATAAGAGGTTAAGACTGAAGAGATTAAGTTTCTTTTTAAAAAGAGGTAATACCCTGGATGCACTGCGCAAGATATTTTCAATACGTGCACTATTTTGTTTCAATCCCCATAAACTAAACCACAACAAAGCATTTTATAAGTGTACCTCGCTGCACAAGGTCTTACATTTGACAAAAGAGGACGTATTAATGTACCACTATTTTATGCCCTGCACAGATGAACACCACCTAGAATAAAATACACAAGATGCACTGGAGGTAACTCTTACCCCGCATCCAGCAATGTTCGATAAACTCGGGCTCACAACACGTCAATCGCACGGGCCATACTACAATACCCCCCTATTCCATAGTGCCTCACTAAGAAGGAGCTCCTCTCCAAACCAAAACAAAGTTTCCAAGGCATGACCAGCTGAACAGCATGCCTGGCAAACGACGAGATAAACCCCTCACTCCATAAAACACGACTTTATGAACGCAATCTAAACTGAGAACAGGGAAGCGGCCCGAGTCCAAAATAAAACCGGCCTCGGAGCCGCCGTTTGTCCCCCGCCGGACAGGACGGGCTCGGTTACAGGCGAGTTTCGGGACCCGGCGGACCTGGATTCCCTCCGTGAGCGCCCACGCGAGCTGTTTGCAGCCCTGACCCGCTGCTCCTTCCCCGACCTCCGCCTGCGGGGCACGCTGCGGGATTCGCTTGGTGCGGGATTCACTTGGTGTTTAACCTCGGCAACGCGCTCTTCGGGGCGGCCGCGCAACCCATGTGTTCACGCGCTCCCCTTGGGAAGCTCCCTGGGAAAAGCGCGTCCCGATGCTCCCCGGGCGCGGAGCTGCCCCCGATGCCGCTTTTCCCTCCGTCCCGGGGTCCCAGCGCCGCCGTCCCGCCGAACAAGCTGCCCGGCCGCCCAGGCCCGCTCCCCGCCGCGGGGCGCGCAGCGGCGGCCGCGCGTTCCGCCCCGTCGG
>JAUBOD010000837.1:2543216-2594924 GCA_032353885.1 Nothura maculosa | reverse complement strand
GTACTTAGGAACTGTTATCATGTTTCAGTGCTAACAGCATGTCAGAGTCATTGTTTTCTTCCATGGTAACCTGGAATCGTCTTTATTGTGCACTAGAGACCAGATACCAGGTTTTCTCAACCCTTAACAACAGTGATTTGATATGTGCAGCAGACAAACTGGTACCAACTCTCATGCTTTTTCTTTTAGAAAAAAATCTAACAGTAAACATAAAAGCTTTGGTAGATCAAGAGCATTCCTGCTCAGGATGAAAATTCGAAGAACATGATCAATCACTGGAGATGTAACAACCCACTTAGGCATCTAGTAAGACCATTTGGGAAATAACAACTAAGTTCTGGGGTGTCACTATGTTTTCAAAAGACTGCATGACAGTTGCATTCAGAAACAGAGGTTAGTTTTTATGAGCCAGGAAGTCTCTCTTATTCTTTTGCTCTTATGAAACCAGGAAAATTAAATTGTTAACATTTTTGCTCGTCTCATCACTGTTGATGAATCTCTTTAAATTCTATTTACCAAAAACGAAAATTGCATGACAGTCTCAGCTTTCATTAAAAAGTTCAAAATCTCACTGCTTTGAAGGATCCTTTGGAAAGTACCTCAATCTCAGAACAGGCAAATAGCAAAAAAATCAAATGTATGCAGTAGAAAAATGACAAGAACTGGCACACTAATGCACTACAAGCCAGCCAAGTTGATTATTGTGACTCTACATGCTTACCTTGTCCGACAAATGGCAATAGTACTGCTTTTTATTTTTTCTATAAGAATATAAACACAACGCAAAGGAAGGCTTATTTCCTTAGTACTCTCCAAGGTATCTGGGAAAAAACAGCAATTTATAACAAAATTTCTTGGGCTACATATCTCTGGTGCCAGCAACTACCATTCAACCTACTTTTATGAGGTCAATTTTACAATTGCAGGAAAATTGTTTCTTAGGAGAGGTTTCTGAAGCACTCAGCTGGTCTTGAACCAGTAAAAGGAGAGCATATTATAGACTTTCCACTTTTCTGAGCTCACCGAAATGCATTTTTGCACCTTTTAACCCTTATTACATTGAACAGCGCAGCAGACAACACATTGACAGCAGGATCTTACTATGTCTTAGGCGACTAAATGATTTTAGTGAGTAACCCAGTCATGGAGAAGGCAAGAAAGCAAACTTTCAAATAAGAGTTGCAAGAGCACAAACTCCCTGGGGTAATTAACTACTTTACAAGAAGGCCACCAAAGTCATACAGGTGAGGCCTTTAGCTTTTCTCAGACAATGCAAGAGGGCAGTAGCCAACACAGAGCTGTAATTACCTATCACTTATCATGCAGAATTTGCTTTTGGGACAGGTTGGTAAAGCTGGAAGTATATTCAAGCTTAGATTATGTAGTTATTTTGTCAGGTATGTTATTCCAGCCTCTTTTACTGTTTACTCTTCCTGAGGAGACGATGAGGATAAACTAGCCTGAAAGAAAAGCCAGGCCTGGCAACAGAATAGTATACTTAAACCTAGCATGAATGCCACTGAAGTGGCATCGCCTCCTGGTGAGAAAACACCAGTCTGACTTCACAACAGGTTTCGGAGTGCCCTAACCACAAAACCTACTGCTTATTGAGTCCTGTGTGACTAATTCTGCTACAACCCACCACAAAGGGGAACAGCAGAGATCAACTATCCCTCAAGACAACCACAGTGGGTGCTACGTTACGGTTTCCTATTAAAAGATTGTTTTTCTTCTTTTCCTTTAAATACATATATAATTTAAGGGATTTATATTTATTCTCCTCTTAAGATTTTTTTTCCTGTTCTCAAATATCAATATCTGAATTCTTGAAATCTATGAATGAAAAAAACTCCACAGTCATAAAAACAAACATATATGTATATCAGAAAAGCACAATGTTAGCTCTTTGATGTGAACAAGCATAGACCCAGACTCCACCTGGTACTTGGCACAAGAAGCCGAGCCAGTGCAGGGAGGAAGCTGCTCCAGCTGGGCTGCGAGAGCCCGAAGGAAGAAAGAAAAGGCAGTAGTTGTGCTGCATTTGCATCCCCACTGCCTGCCAAGCTCCCGACTGCGCTGCATCAGGAAGGCTTTTTAAGCAAGGAAAGAGAGGGGGAATGTGGCTGGTAGAAATAGGATGACTGAGCTGTCTATTAATGAACTTTTCCTAGAAGGATTGATCATCTCAAGATTATTAAGAGGTTTTGAGGTTTTTAAGGTTCTTTTGTTAGTACGAAGCATTCTCAGGGGAGTTTAAACACAGCTGACTCACAGAAGGGCCTTTCTTGTTTACAGTACATTGTGACACTGTCTTTTGCATTAAAATGGAAAAACAGGCATTAAATACATTTTGTCCAGAGTCTGCTGAAGGGATGAATTATTAACCACTTCCAGTCATCTTTTGCATTATATTAATTTGCTTTATCTTGTTTGTCTGTCAAGTATCCTCCCATCCCACCTATGAGAAAAATACATTAAAAAGATTCTGGTGCTTGCATACAGTCAAGGGAGCTGACATTAAGATACTAAAGGTCAAGTCTTCAGAGAAGCAGCACCAGCTACCCCAGCTGAGCATCTGGCCTTCAGTCTGTGCAGCATCTTACACCCCTGAGCTTCTAGAACACAAGTTCACTTCCTCACTACTTCTGTGAATAAAGATGGTAAGAAAAAAAGAGTGAAGGATCCATTTATACTGATGTTCAATGACAATAATCTTGATTTTGACCTAATTTATAACTACCTCCAACCAAGTGTGTGTTCTTATACAGTTAACATGGGAATAAGGGATTATAGGCTCTACCTGTGCCTGGAGGGGAGTTTACTGGTTTTGGTGGAGAGGAAAGGGAAGGAGAAGTCAAAAGGTTCGTGTTGCATAAACTTACTCAACAGGGGAAACATTAATCTCACAGGCAGAGCATAGTTCAAGCTTGTGTTGTTGAGCAGTACATAAGCTTTCCCAAGAGTTTTTTTGATTATCTTGCCAAATTCTGACAGAAGTTTGCTTGGACTCAGTTGCAAGGCTTTTTCCCCTCTCTTCCTCATCAAACCATAAATTCAGAGGATCTATCTGAAAGCAATCACATAAAAACTAAACTTCTGAACACATCAAGAATTAATAGAGTCATGGAATGGTCGGATGTCCAGCATATATGATCTCATGACAAGATTGTCTCTGCTTCATTGGGACAGGTCTCATGCTATTATCTGGCAGAGAAAGTCCAAACCCACAGAGATGCTCCAGTGCTGTCCGTCAGGCATCTCCTTTGAGGTCTGCAATCACATGAATTCCTGATAAATGAACTCAATCATCTCACACAAGCTCAGGCTTTCTGTCCTGGAAGACTTATCCATAAATACTCAGCATCTCAGCAAGCAAAACTGTAGTATAAACACACATCAACTTCCCCCTCCTATCCTGGACAAATGCAATGATCTTCAGTATCTCTTTATAATGTTGAGTTACAAGAGTCCAATCATGACAAAGATTCCATTTTCATCCTGCTTATTTACTGCTTTCTGTCTTTATTAGCTCTAAGTGGCTTGGCTTATCCAAAGTAACCCAGGGAAAAGTATATTACTACTTAGTAGTAAAATGCATTGAACCACAGATTCCACTAGAAAACATGATCTTTCCGAAAATTGTTTAAGCTTTACTAGCTCCAAGTTACACGAAGACTAGACTGTTCATAGCTTTTGCATTTTCTAAAAATAACCTGTGCACATACATGCTTGGAATCAGAGGCCTCATTTTAACAAATATCTAGAGCCTTCTTAAAGATCTCACTCATTGATTTTTTTTAAGTGCTGGTTAAAGCATCAGCATTTGAAGAGACTGATAATTGGGCATCAAAATGAGAATTCAGGTAGGAGGTTGTAATAACAGTGTGATAGCTCTGAAGTCCAACAGCTGATACACTTACAACTAGATAAGAGTGCATATAGCTGCTGTTAATGATTTGCTGCAGGCTACCACATGGTTATTTCTTTCATATAGGGCTGTCTCTTATGGGTGAGAAAATAAACTTTGCTCCTTCCTTTGCAATATGTATCATCACGCAGAGCAGAAGTGAGAACAAGGAATATTTATGACCACACATGCAAAGAATAATGAATGCCAGAGCTCGGCTTTGCAAGCAGCATCCATGTTTCCCCAAGAAGAAACATGGGATTCTGCCCAGGGCCCCTTGCCTCAGCAGCAAGGCAGGGCAGCCCACCTTCTCCTCAAGCTGTTCCTGTGGGAGAACCGCCACCAGCGGCAGGCTTTCCTGGAGGGAGCAAGTCTGCGCCCAGCCTGGCATCCCTGCTCCTCCCCAAAGAGTGCACACGGAGAGCTCCGGTGCAACAAGCAGCAAGGCTGCCCGTGGGGCAGCCCACGGGAATGCTGTGCCTGACCAGGATACCAGCCCGGACTAGACCCTTTGCATTCCTAGGATACACTCTGTATTTACTTTGGGCCAGATCATTAGCCAGAGACAGGAGGAGATAATACTTTCTTTATCCCTTTATGAGGACAGCAAGCAAAGAGCACCTGGGGTAAAGACCATTACATTTTGCAAAAACTTATTCTTCTTGTCCACATTAAGAGATCAGGCTAATTTGCAACCAAGAAAACATGCATGCATCTCTAACAGCACATACTGTTGCACTACTTAACTCCATTTCATAGGCAATTACCTCACATTGTAACAAGAGCAAAAGACATATAGATACAGCATCTTGAGTTGGCCTCAGAAAGGCCAACTTGGCTTAGCTGTGCAATGTAAAGCACATGTTCACTTGTAAGTAGATGAGCAAGTCCCATAGCTACTCATACACTTACACACAAGAATGCACTTCAGAGCTTTCACTTGGCTGGATCCTTAATTTCCAGGTCATTTGTATAAAGCTCTTGGATATTCCCCAAGCAAAGGGCACTGCAAGTCTAAGTTGCTTTAAGGAAGCACCAGCAAGTTCTTCCCAATAATGAAGAGGAAAATGCTGTTTCCTCATTCTCTTATCCATTCTGTTAGTACAAGTCTTTCTTTCAGGGGAAGAAAAGATAGCATTTTCGTTTGAAAAGAAAGCCAGATGAAACAGCATAAGCAGCTCTCCTTCCAACAGGATCCAATTTAGCAGTGGGGGTGTGGTAGGTATTTACACTATTTTAGCTATGTAAGTTACAGTATTCAGACTTTCAGCTCTTAGATTCTTTATCAGGTAACGTATATGTAGATGAAACTGCTTGTGCTCTACATAGTTTATGACACCTTGTGAAAGAATTTGTCATACGAAAACAGCTTTCCATTCTGCTAGGAAAACACAGAGGCTCTCACTATGGAGCAGCAGTGGGAATTCAGAAATTTCCCTGCCTGATACTGGATGAGAGGGTACAGTCACCAAACCATTTAAGAACCGGATTTTAAATTTAGAAAACATACAACCTGAACAGATTTAACAGGATTTCACATTTAGAAAACATTCAACCTGAACAGATTTAAGATGAAAAAGAAAATGAAGTAGGAGGAATCAAGGGGAAAGATTAGCAGGTTATTTATTAGGAGGTTATTGTTACAGGAAAACAATTAATAAATCCTCAAACCTTCCTTGCCTGCCCTCCCCTCCCACCGCGCCAAACAGTAACACGACTTAAGGTTTCAGCAGCAGTTATCATGTAGCTGTGAATATCCACCAGGATTTTTGAAACACTCCTAATGTATGATACGGACAGCCTATTGTGGAATTACCCAAAGCCTCCAGGGCTTTGGATTTGCAGCGTATGAACTGCTGCAAGTTGCAGGATCAAGATGAACCATCAGGTTGTGAACATACCCAAACTGGGTAAATGCACAACCATTTTACTGTGATCCCTACCTCTCCTTGCACTTTTCGTTAGTTTGTCATTGAGGCCAGGCTGTAGCCTCTTCAAGGATGGATCACACCTTTCCATTTAGCTCTGCGAGGCACTCAGTGTGTTTGCCAGTGATTTGAAGAGGGCTCTTGGGGAGCTTGACTGAAGTAGAACCAAGTAGACTCATGCTTCAGCATTTGATCAGTGTATGCTATAAAAATCAGTGTTAATTAGCAGTGTGTCCATTTGCTTTCCAGTTGCAAGTTTTGCATGGGCTGACTGTGCCATTCCTAACTGTATTCCTAGCCTTCTGCTATGCTACATTGGCTTTTATCTCATCTATATGCAATAATACCACTGGAGTTCTACAAGGGACAGAACTGAGACTATAAATAGTATTTCAAATGTATTTGTGTTTTAGAGATACTAGATAAAAATTAACAGTAAACTGTAAGAGATGAAGATTTTTTTTCTTTTAAGTTATCCTGCAATATTAGCTTTTTTTTTTCCTTCCGCTTTTACATTTAATGCCAGTAGTTCTCTCAAGTAGTCTTGATTTTAATGTTTTTATAAAGTCAAACTGATTCTACCAGGACACTATTGGTAACTTTGAAGAAGGGAAAAAAAAACAAAAAACAAAAAAAAACAAAAACCAAATTCATAAGAACGAGTTAAATCAGACTGAAATAGACGGCATCTTCCTCATATAAGAATTTTTGTAATAGCTTCCAGCCACTGAGTAGAGCTCAAAGGTCAGCAAAAGAAAGCACTAGTATCCTTTCTTATCAGTTGGGTAATGAAAGAGCATGAACTGGTATAAATCTGAAGTCCTTCTGGCCTCTTGCTCCTTTTATAACCTTGGACAGAACATTTAGGCCTTGCTGCAGAAGAAAGGCAGCAGCTCTGTGGGAGCAGTGAGCCAACCTGACTACCTGTCACAGTTCTAAACTGTCTCCACCCTCCCAATTCCCACATCCATTCCTGCCTTACATTGTGCCACCAGGATGTTAATTAGGCTCTTCTATGAGCCACTTCAACGTATCAACTCAGCGAAAAGTGACATAGATGATTCAGTCAATACCACTAAACAAAAAACACACAAGAAGCCACAACACAAGAGTCCAACAAGCACATAATTGGTAGAAAGGAGGGAAACAGACTCGCTTTGTAGTGAAAAATTGAAATATTTGCTTAGTTTCCCTTGTGAATCAGAATCTCACTTGTCCATTTGCATTGGACACGGTTTGATAGCTCTGTCATCTAGTACTTCAACAGCATAAGGTTACTTTTGGATCAAGAACAAAGAGGGGGGAAAAAAAAAGTGTACTCCCAAAGCATCCACACCAACACACACCTAGTGATTCCAAGTATGTGACAAGGGATATAGCAGAGGGAACTGAAATTTGAGAGCAGACAACTACTTCCATCTCCTCAACAGAGGAATGATCATGTGAGCAACTCTAAAGCAGAATGCTCCAAATCGGTGTTTCTGTTAATTTTCTCAAAATCTTGACTTTTGAGTTCCCTAGGATACCTCAGGAAGTGTGGGTTTCCTCTTCCAAACCAGCTAGTCTTGTAAATTGGTACTGCAGAAACCAGCAGCAGGTGTGGTTAGCCCAAAAACCACTGCAGGGAAAAGCTGCAGAGACTCTCGAGCAACACGATTAGCAGTAGCACAGGGGAGTAGCTGAGGGTGCTGCTTAGACCTCCACCATCTCCTAGGAAAATAAAAAAAAATATGCCAGCCCTTCCAGTAACTCAACCTAAAATTCCTTATGCAAGTTAGGAGTCAGTCCCTCAGCCTGCTCTTCTTGGTGGTCTATTGGTCCCCTGGAATTACAGGAATGTGGCTCCAAGCTCTAGCACACCTCTGTAAGGACGGTCAGGAGAGCAAGTGAGCAAGAATACCCTTAAGTGGTAGCACAAGGGGCACAGCACCCATCTGTTTACAACATGCTTTAAGAACACACACACAGGCGCACAACCAGAACCATCACTTATCACAGGAAATTTGCATTTTCAGGTGACACAATGTTTTGGGAGTTTCCTCATGCAGCTATCTGCTAATGACTGGTACAGATGGGCAGTCGCCAAGACTACAAAAGCCTTGGAAAAGCTTGCTGCTTAATTACAGGTACCTCAATGCAGCCTCCCAGCCGATAAGCAATAATGCAAAGCACCACCTGCACGTTTGGCAGCCTCTCTGCATTTGTTGCAATTGCCTTCATTGCTTCATATTGCATCTTCTTCTGGTGCTAAAGCCTTTTCCTTCTTGGACAATCTCTTTACAAACAGATTCTTGTAAAAAGTACAGACCTATGTGCGCTCTCATGCAGAAGACAAGGTGGTGAATGAGAACTCAATGTAGAGGAGGTATTATGCCTGATGTCACATATCTAAAATGAGAATTTCAGCTAGACTAATGAATTAGCAATCACAGACCAGTTATTAACAGCATTCCTCTTTTAGTGGCTTAAGTATGAAAAATAGAATTTCACTGACTTCACCTTCTTTACCTGCTATAAAGCTGCAACATTTGATTTAAATTCCAGTGGGAACCAGTTTTTGCCTTGCAGTGATAGCAGTCAAAATGACTTATGATCTACATGATGTCCAACTATTTTAATCTTTAAAAAGCAAGTAAGTATCATAAGATAAAATTAAACTGAACACTGAAGTGGGAAGTGAGTAGGGCAAAAAAAAAAATGTGTACCTAATAATAAAAGTGATTCTGCTGTAAAATAACTGTGGAAAGTAGTTACATAGCAGTCCAGGTTAGCAGGGAATATTGACCAAAATGAAGGGGTTTACTTATCAGAATGATCTCTCATACGGAGCCCTGAGAAGAACACTTATAAACTGAGGAAAGATAAAATACCTAAGCAAATCACCCAAATCAACCAATCACTGTTCCTCAGGTGTAAACTCAGTCTAAAGTAATATACCATCTCAAGAGGTTGAATCTGCCACAGATTAAACATCTAGAAATTTGACATTATTTTATAAAAATAGTTAATCTTCATGCTGAACAAAAAAATTCTACTGGCCAACAAGAGAAAAGTTTTGCAAGCAACCGCAAGTGTATCTGATGGAGGCTGCTTTAACTGGGCAGAAATTCCTAGAGTCCTGCTGCAATCAGAGAACATTCACTTTACTGGCAGAACGTGAGACTTTCAACAGGAAAAGCAGACAGAAGTGAGGGGAAAGATAGCTCACAGTTCTGCTTCTCATTATCCCCATGCACGTAAGATCAATCGATGTGCTAGTTGTGTCTACTTATAATTGTTTTTGTGTTTAATCATACTTGAGTATGCAGGCTTGTTACTGGAATGGTGTCTTGTACATTGGCGGGAACACAGACCAGTGCAATCTAACTAGTATTTTCCAGCTCTTAGGCCTATGTCTTGCTAAAAATTGGCAATCGTTCCTACATCTTACTACAGCCTAAAATAAACCATAATTGTGGTCTTGTTCAGAACTTGGCATCTGTCAACTTCATGCCACATAGACATAAATATAGTAACACTTTTTTTCTGCATATTATAACCTTCCATTGATGTCAGTGAGAACCGCTTTACATCAAACCTTCTTCCAGCTCTTCTCCCTCCCCACAGGCACTTATCTGCATACAGACTTCATATTCTTGTCTATTTTCCCCTTTAGGTCATTTTTTTTCCTCCCCTTTGGGAACATTCAGTTTAGAAACTTCCCAGTTCCGTTTGTTTGTCCTCAGAAATCAAAATGGTGTATGTTGATAGGGGAATACATCCACAGTAGCAATTACACTTATGTTGAGGGCAGCATTTCATCTGTGTATTTTGGTTGCCTTCTCAAGATCCTTTTATTTTAGCTGTAGGCCCACTTGGCTACAGTAGGTCATTTCTTTCCGACAGCAATAAAAATAAAAACAATTTAAAAAAAGTATCCCTGAAAGCAGCGTTTTCTTTCTCTCTCTCTCATTTTCTCCCCGCCTCTCCAAGGATGTTTTCTACTCTGTCTCAGTTTCCGGTTCCCATGAACCAGCTTGTTACTGTTATGTTTGGACTCAGTGCCCCGTAGAAAAAATGTTAAAGGGTTTTCTTTCTTTTAAAGAGAACAGCAGACTTTTAGTGTAAACTACTTGGGTCACTATCCATTTTTTTTAATTAAATTTGTCAAGTTGTCCTCTATTTTTCTCTTCATGTATATTGCAGGAAATCCTTGTCAGCTCTAATGATTGGAAGTAGTAGCCAAAGCTGCAGAAAGCCAGGATTAGTTTTTTTGTAGCAACTTGCTTTCCCTACGGATGGTGCTAGTCTGCTAGGAAAAGCTCTAGAAGATCTTACCCATTCTGGCCAGTGTTTTGGGAAAATGCCTTCTGTTGGGCCTTGAAATGCCAGCCCACCTGTGCCTGCCCCACAAGCATTTTCCTGACGAGCTAGGAACAAGAGCCAAACCAAAGCCTCAAGAACGTCCAAGTCCTCCCTTGGATCCAGCACCTCCCTACTCCAAAAAGGAATTAGGTGACATGAACAAAACTAATGGCAAAAGCACAAGGCCTGCAGCTCTGTGCAAACTGGGGCTCATGTAAAAGACATATACAGCTGCACTCAGCTCTTTAGTAATTACTGCAAGATGAAGATTCAATGGTTTGGGGTTTGTTTTTGTTTTCTTTTATAGTCTAGTTTCATAAACTAAAATAGTTGACCCTTCTTTGATTAGGAGGTTAGACTAGATGACCCACTAAAATCTTTTCCAGCCCAAATTATCCTGTGATCCAAAATGTAATTAAAGTCCTAGCCCCTCCCTCCACCTCAAATAGCTTTTGAACTTGTCTGATTCCAGTCCAGCTTGGCAAAGGGGTATCAAATGATAATTAAGTTCCTGGAAGTTTTAAGGGAAGAAAAAGAAACAAAAACAAACCAAGCCCCATGCACTCACAGAGGGGAGAAAGATGCAAAGTATTCTTCCTCTATCCTAGCCTGGGAAAAGGGGACAGATTTCAATTTACAAATGCTGTTTTGCACTAGCATATGCATCACCCAGCCTGCTTTCTTTATCTGTTTAAGAGAAACTCTGGTAAAGTAGAACCAAAACAAAATATAAAACCAAAAAGTCACACTTTCCCCTCAAAAATGCATGTCCTTCTAGAGGCTTATGCACATTCTTATTCAACACACTTAACCCAGCAGTAGAGATCACCTACAGTTGCAACCTGGAGCACAAGTTCCCTGACACAACCTAAGACACAGCTCATGTTCCTAAAGAGCAAGGCAAGGGAATCGCTTTAGGCAAAGAGCTACTTCATTGTATTGTTTCATTCCAGAAACAGCTGATACAGAGTCTGATGATTTTTTAATCTTTAAAGCAGTCACAAATACTTCAGAAGCCTTAAGGTGCTTTCATCCTTTAAGAGAGGTATAAGGCAGATGGGAAAGCAAGATTTGGCCCTTAGCTGGCAAAACATCCATGTTTCTAGGGGCACTATCTCACTCTGAGCTCAATTATGTAGAAAGTTGGAGACACCACATATGAGCTGCCCTTGAGGCGACAGCTGAGGATTTCCAACCACTGCCTAATGGTGAAGAATGCTTCATAAGTGCTGTATTTACAGTGTCAGCATCAGTAAAGAACACAGGCTCCTGGCAGATAAGTGGATTAGAGATAGTGGGATACCTTTCCATAAAGCTGACATGTGCATTTCAACACAGGAGCCACAGGTTGCAGTTGCCAGGTCTCCAGTTTGTTTGTTTTTTTCTTTCTCCGCCTGATGTGGGATAAAACTTGTAGCAGATGCAGAAGTGCCTTAGGAAGTCCCATATATTTATGTAGACATTTATGGCATTGCTCCAACCAAACTGAGAAGAGGTCTTCCTTCCCCATGCCATGTACGAGCATGACACATCTAAGCAAGGTGCATATTTGACCCCACCATGTTATTAGACAAGTTTATGCTCTGTTTTGCCTTACTGTAGCCACACTCCCTCAGGGATGCAAACCTCTGTCTCTGTATATACTTGAATGCTGTCTCACAACAGTGAGGAGGCTTCAGCTATTTTGTTACATCTCCATATCCTGCTCCTGGCTACACCGAGCAAGGGGCAGGAAGAGAAGAGGGTCCCAGGCATTCATAAGGCAGTATGGAAGCTTTTTTCAAAGCTCTTCGAGCTTCCCTGCCCTCTACAAAGGGCTCACAGGGTTGGGAATTATCCTGCAAACGAGCCCTCAAACAGGTTGGAGTTTGATGCCAGCACACAGTTTGAGAGTGGTTGAGGAGAAGAGAGGCAGACATTGTTCCTCAACTCCTCATCATTCATGGTAACGCTTCACCTGTCCCCAGGTGAGGTCCCCTGGACACCCATCCTGGGATTTCTGCCTCGTTGGTCTTGCTCTACCATTTCCACTAACTCCTCCCTGAAAATCAATACAGTAGTGATGAGGCTGATGAAATCCAAAGGGCTGGTGCCCCATTGCCTGGAGCAGTAACCCATCAATCTCACATTGCACAAGCACCTACTATGCTGTGAAACCACGGGCATCCCAACATGGCTTTCCAGAGGCTCCTGCCATGATGGCAAATTCACCTGACTCCCTGAGAAGGTTCAGGGCAGACAATCCCCATCAGAGAGGTTTATCTGGCCATGCAAGCAGCTTCCCACAATGGTCCAGTCAGCACTGGGAAAGCCCATGTATCCTCTTTCCTGTGCAGGTGCCACTTCTCAAGACTCTCTCAAGGTTCCCAGGGATTGCTCCCCTGTCCCCACACACGTGGCAGAAGGCTGTTCACCTCCAGGAGCTGGCGGGATGCCCAGTGCAGCTCTGCAGCCACCACAGCAGCCACCTGCCAGCAAGGCTTGCACCACTCCACGTGCACCGTAGATACCATCCTCTAGTCCCCAGCCAACATCCCTGTCCCTCCACATCAGCAACAACAAGACACCAAACACACAGCACATTGTGGGGTGCAGGAAGCAGAAGTAGGCCAGAACAAAAGGATCATAGATCTCCAAGGATGAAGCTCCACCTCATTGCCCACATGGTACAAGTTGTGATTGCTCCTCATGAGCATTTTTATATAGGTGGCAGAAGGTGGTTTAGAGATCAATAGAGTCCAAGTCATTGCAAAAATAGAATGAGATGCAATAACATCTTACATAAGTTCTGGTTAATAATAAACTCAACTTTACTCAGATCCTAGCGACTCTAGTCCTAGCAATGACAAGATAGGAGATAACTATGGGAACAGATTGAACTATTTACTGTGGTTTGATTAGTTTATCCTTCATGCACTTGGTAAATTGTTAATAAGGACATTTTTTCCTCCCTTCCTCCCCATTACTTGGAATAGTTCAGGTAGTTTCAATCAAATGTACAATTTAGTGGATTACTTGCAACTGTTATAGCCCACATTTGTGAATTATGTTTTACTAGGAAATGCAGAAACTTAAAGATGCAGAGACATACTGAGGAAGATTCAAGGTATTCTTTCTCTAAGAATAAAATAAAAACAAACAGTAAAAAAGGGAGAGAGGGGAGAAGAGGGAGGCACTTCCACAGGTTGTATATCAGTTTTCAAACTGAGTCTCTTTAAAGTCTAATCCAGCTATCATTGTACTTCTTGATTAGACAAGCTAGCTGTTATAAGCGATGCTTAACTTTGACAGAATCGTTTGGTCAAGAATAAACTGAATTTCTGATAAATTGGGTTATTTAGCCCTTAGTCCTCTCCTCAGCCAGTTTAACAGGAATCTGAAAAACAACTGTACCCAAGAACAGGCTCCAGCCTGTCTGTTCATACTATTCAGGATACACGTTTTGAAGAAAACGTCACATAAAATAGTGTTATCAGCCCTACCTATCCTCTTCTACAGCAGTATGAAAGATAGTGTCCTAGGACAGGTTAGAGTCAGAGAGACATCCAAGTCTCCAGTTGCCAGATGACTAAGAACATGCATTCCAGCAGCAAACAATGGAGAGAAATTTAAGGGCATTGAAATGCAACAGTTTCAGTCTCATAGATAAATGACAAAGAACATGCCCTGTAAAGGAATTTGCAAGGTCACAACCTGGTACGAATATTCATGTCCCTTCTAGACACTACCAGCTGGATTTGCAAGCTTCTTTGGAGCCTGTCCTAAGGTGCAGATTGCTTCTGGTGCCTCATTAATGCACACACAGCTGCACACAGCTGCATTACTACTACCTGCTACCAATATAAGTTATTTGGATGTTTAATTTATCTATATTTGTCTTTAACATTATTTTTAAAAACACCTTTTGTATCACATGAATCAAATTGTCCATTTCACTCAATTTGGTGACAGAAGTCGAGTCCACATTACTTCAAAAGCAAAGATATCAGAATATCTTTTAAAGGAAAAGCATAGCACTGGGTTTTCAATTACAAGCTGATTTGGCATTAACATTTTGACTGACTAAGTGTTTTCAGCTACTACTTATCAATCTGCTGATGTTCTGTGTACTTAGCAAGGCAAAGAGTATTTGTAAAAAGATAAAGGCATTCACTGACATAACTAGACATTTTTGTAAGGTATAAAAGTGGGATAAATTATAATAAGCAATCTTAACATCATCGTTTGTAAGTGCTAGATGCTCCAACTTTAACAATGTTCAACTGGGTTTTATTTTGATGAGGAAACATGCATTTATGCACATCACGATGACAACAAGCATCTCAAGATCATTTTGGAGGGAACATTTAGTTTCATACGTGATCAGCAGCAGACAGAGCACCGGAGCAGGTGCCATGGAGTTACCAGTGGATCACAGCATGACCCTGAATAAGTTCCTTGACTGCTCAGTTTGAATTTCTCAATTTAGGAAATGGGAGTTTTAATGTTTAACTACCTCAATAAATCTACATATACGCATGAAATCTGAAAGGACAACAGTACTTGCATATTAGAAGCACAAGTTATGCACCTAGGAGCTCGTTTTATCAAGGATTTGAGCCTTCATCCTTCCCTCCACATTTCCACTCCCAGATCCATATAGAACAGTGAAACAAAACTGGCACAAGGCCTCTCAGTAAGGATGTCCTGGGGATTTAATTTATCAAAGACAAGGTCAAAAGTTAACTTGATCACAATCTACAGGTACTTACACAAGAAGAGAATAGCTATGACTGGCGGGCTCCATCTCTTAGACACAGGCAAAACAACAACTAGAATTCAAATTACACAAGTAATCTTTAGATCAGGGCTGAAAAGGACACATTTCTAAAGAGATATACTAGGTTCAATCTTAAGTCATTGGGTTACCTGCAGGCATCACTGGCCAAGATGCATTCTTTGCAGAAAATGAGATTAGACTCTTTTCATGCATTTCCTAGCTTCTTGAAAAACAAACAACTCCCTCCTCCCATAAAGGTGACTTAAAGATCTAAGAGGATACCTATGTCCTCAGACTGGTAATAAATTAAGAAATTAAGAAAATAATTAAGAAAATCTATTTCTCAATGACTAATATTGATCTGAATTTACCTTAAGGGCCTAAAAACAGGGAGGCCAACAATCCCTCTGTTCAGTTAGCTTCTTCCTCTGCAAGGGGAGCATGGGCTTGCTCCGTACCTCTATTCCCAGCCTTGTTGCTGTTTAGTTGCTCTCTCTGGTCCTCCTGAGGTGGGTCTCAGAGGAGCAGAGATGAAGAGCTCTCCATAGGGCTGACCAGGCCATCTCTTGCCTCTTTTTTTTGCCTCATCTTCCCTCAATGCAGTCACCCAAGAGGCCTCCCTACTAGGGTTCACTTTGGAGCTTCAGTGGAGAAGACTCCATCTCCTTGACACTAACTCTCTGGTGTTTCTCAAGCAGTTGACAAGTGATCAAAGAGGACAGTTTCTGAAGCAGCCTAGAAACTTAGCAGCTTTAACATCAGCTCAGATTTAAGTAACAATTAAGGTAGGAGGACAATTTTGCAAGGAAGGGAAGGTGAATGCAGCACACATCAGACCAGTCTTCTTTCTTGACTTGAAATCTCTTTTTAAAAGGGCTCAGGAGTATTTTCTTTTATACACTTAATCCAGGTAGGAATAATGAAGAAGCAATCTCCAAAAGTAATGGAAAGAGTCTTTCCAGACTCACCTCTTTGGAACAACATTAAATCAAGCCCAAGAAGTCAAAGCTGTGTACTGCTAGGCCACTTTTATCCTTGCCAAACATGATTAAGAAGATCCCAGTCCCCTAAAACCACAGCATTGAATAATTCAAACAACTCTTAAAGGGCTAATCAACATTCAAGCTATAGCTGTAAACAGGTATTAATTTGGATATTCTCACCTAGCCTGTTATTCCATCACACATGCCAGAGCTAAGGAGACAAGAGATAAGGACTATTTCCAGACGCACACTCCCTTAAAGAAATTAAAATAATAATAAAATCAAACAAAAAACCCACAACCACAAGAAAGAAAAAAAGAAAAAAAAGGAAAACAGAGGAAGTATATATCTAATTCCCTGAAGACTTTCCCTCTAGAGATAGGTGTCTAAACAGATGATTTTCCATGATGGTGGGGGGTAGGCTGGTGTGGGAGGAGAGTTTAACACACATTTTAAAGATGCTGAAGTTTAGTCCCAGCTCCCTCCTTCAGATCCTGGATGTCCAATAGGCTACTGCAGCCTCAGGGTATTCTGGAGCAAGGACTGGTTTGTGTTGAAATGATGCACTTTCTGCAGTGGGGCACTCCAAAATGTCACACTGTTTACTGAAAATACCCATGAACTTCATTCACATGTATTCTTATCTCCCGATTCAAAGGTAGTTGGCAGTAGAGATCAAACCACAAATACAATACTATGTGATCTGCTATTTACTTTTCATCATTTACCAACAGTGATTCAAACTCAGCTGGGCAAGGGACTTAGGGGAGGAGTTTTTGTTGCTTTTGGTACAAATTTACTAGCGTGTAAAGTCACCTAACTCTACACTGCTAAGTCAACTGTAAAAAAGCACAACTTTGGGTAAGGACTGTGGAACTTAATTGCTGCCTGAACTGCTGTTTAAATAAATACAAATCAGTATTTTTAAGCATTACAGTTATGGCACTGCTTTAGGAAGAGAGTGGTAACCTTGATAAGAGATAAATTTCTCTGCAGTCTAAGTTCAATTAAAAGGAACATGGGAATGACTTTAGATGTCCTTTATGATCCCACATCTCTTATCACAAACCCATTGCTTTCTAAATTGGTCACAGAAATCAGTAGGGGAAAACTTGCAGAAATGCCTTAAATTGTTGTGAGGGGAAGCTGGGCACTTACCAGTCTCGTTAGCAATCAAACTATTCTGCACCTCTGAAGATATCAACTACAGGGTATTTGTATTCCTACCATCAAAGAGCTTTCTTTACTTGGGGATTTACCCATGAACATGCACCATAAGCTTATCAAAGCACAGACCAAAATCTGCATTTTCCACGTGCCTGTGCAACACAGTCAAGATAGGCAGGGCTCCATAGGATGAAAAAAAATAGGTTCCCTGTCAAATGTGCTCTACATGGAACAAGGTTTCTGGATTCCTTAGCAATAATCAGATATAAAATACAGGAAGACCCAGGACGCCAGTGCTTTGCATTTCTGACTGCCTGGTGCCCTACAGGGATCATATCTAGTGGTCATCTGAGTGGATGAGCCTTCTGTTCTCTATTCCAGACACCCAGACCTCTGGCTCTGGACTACACATGGAAATTACTGAAAGCAAGGCACCCAAACTTGACAGAGAACAAAACAAACGAATGGTTTTCATTGTCCTCACCTTTCTTTTATGGTCTTTTGTAAAAGAATGGGGGAGTAAATAAATTTGTCTTTGTTGTCCTAAAAGTAGCAATTATTAAGAGAAAGTACTCCCTTATGCAGTAGGGCTACATTTTTAAGAGGGCAACAACAATTAGTGACTATCAAAAGCTCTTTTGTCTTCACCTAGTCAGAGAGGTAACCAAGCCCTTTTTCTCCTGAAAGGGCATTGATTGCTAAGTAAGTGCTGACACAGGAGGACAGATGCCTCTAGTCTATTTGGGAGAACCATTTTGGAGAGGGTCTCTAGTTTAGCACATACTGCTCTGGCACTGTAATCAGCCCCATCTATTGCAAACAAGTCTTAGTGACAACTTGTCCTCACTGTTCTTCATTTGCTCCCCACCTACAGCTCCCTCACTGACATTATGGTACTACATTTGTTCATACCATCATGCATCCAGCTAAGTGATAGCTGATCCAGGTTAAATATCCAAGGGGAAAAAAATTGGTTTTAGCATGAGCTATTGATAGCTTGGGATAGCCAGCCCAACTCAGGCCAGTCTACCAGTACAGACGGAATAAAACGTAAAGGGGACAATAAGCGAGTCCTCTCTGAAAAAGACACGCTCAGACTCCTCCCGCAGCTTGCACCTTGCCTTCATTCTATCCTACTGCCACCCAGCCTTTAACTGAGCAAGACCAAGCTCACTAGCCATAATAGGCAAGACACATGAAACTATGGCTCCAAAAAAAGCACCATCAGAGAGTGTAAGAGTCACTGTGAAAAGTGTTCTAACTACTACATTTAAAATTGTGGTTTTCTTATAAATTAAAAGGGTTTTTTTTTAAAAGTATTTTGATTTTCAGAAACAGGTAAAGGAGAGAAACTACACTACCTGAAAGAGAAAGGAAGTGGAAAAACATAGAAGGCAAAGGATCAACTAAAACATGAATCAAGAAAGTATTTTTAATTTGTGATTTGAAAAACTTCAATAGGTTATCCAAGAAAAGACAA
This sequence comes from Nothura maculosa, assembly GCA_032353885.1. Classification (NCBI taxonomy): domain Eukaryota; kingdom Metazoa; phylum Chordata; class Aves; order Tinamiformes; family Tinamidae; genus Nothura; species Nothura maculosa. The sequence continues at coordinate 2,576,356 of JAUBOD010000837.1, read as the reverse complement.
CCCATTAAAGTCTTAATCAGGCAAAAAAAGAGCACAAAGTTCACAATGTAGTCTGGCATTTACCAGATTATCTTTATTCTGCCCCAGAGCTCAAGACACTTTTTAATTCATCAATAATGGCTAAAACAACTCAAGAAAAAAAAAAAAAGAAAGAAAACCTTACAAACAATAGCAGAATTTGCATTTGAACACCTAATACAACTGAGCAAAACTCTTATCTGCTACCACAAGTGATAATCCACTTCTTATCAATAAAGTTTGAGTCTCCAAATTAAAAAAGAAGGGTAAATCCAGAATATCTACATATTTGGTATAATCAGTAGCAGGGAAACTCACAGTAAAGCAAAACTCCCTGATATATTCCAGAATAAACCAGATCTCTCAACAAAAGAATGATTTTACCAATCCATAAACTATCTATTCACATATATATCTTTGCCTTTGAAAACTCATCTGTCACACCAGCACTGCAAAAATAAAACCCAACTTCACTGCTTGCTTTACCTGTAAAGCTCCAGCACACAGAGCTGCGAATGCATCTCAGGAAGACATGGACAAAAACAGATCTTCTAACCCCAGAGCTTGCTTGAGATCTACTGGAGCCACCTCAGCGCTCACCACCCTCACTGAGGGTTTGGGCACAGGTGGGGCTTGTTATGGCCCTGCCAGCTCTGCACGGCTGCTTAACAGCTTGCACCTGGGTCATGAGCAAGGTGCCTCTCCAGACACGCTGTGGGGGAGGCAAAAGTCTCCCCAAACCTAAGGGTGTTGGCTGGTGGACATAGATGTTACCAAAACCTCCCAAAAACACAAGTGAGAAAGTTAAGCAATAAACCATTTCCACATGGAGAACCACTACCAGAGGTTAGGAAGGTTCAAAGTTTGGCATCTATCCCTAGGCAGGAAAAGTAACTTTATACGTATAAAAGTTGACCTGGTAGATCCTTGAGTCACTACTCGTAAGACAACGAACGCAACTCTTTCTTAGGTCACAGGATGTGAGGAGGGCAAAGATGCTAGAAGTCACAACGTGTCTGGGTAATACAGTATTGCATGACATTTGGGAAGAAGTAATTCTCTATGATGGGAAACTATATACAACTTCTCTGAAATCCCTCCATAGCTTAGCTCCCTTCTCCTGCTGTGATCTGTATCTCATTAGGAGATCAGCCCTACTCTTTGCTCTGCCAAGAACATCTGGTTCCCTTGTCAAGGCTTTAGCTTCTTCCCGGACCACCTTTTACGCAGAAAATCAGCTCTTTGTTTTGTAAGCACCTTCTGTAACTCCTCCCACAGCTCCGAGCTCAAAACTCACTTTCTGAAAAACACATATAAAGCATCACTATTTGCTGACAGACATGACTGCAGCTTCTGATTCAGAACCTGCCTTTTCTCCTATAGCCACTTATTCCTTCCATTGCTTTACTCATCTGCTCTTTCTCTCTCCTTTTTAGATTAGAAATGAGTTTTAGGGCAAGAGCTACCATGTAACCTAAAAATGCACATCCCACACACAATGGGCTGCTGGAAATGAGCTATGAGCTTGCTTGGAAAATGTGACTATCAGTAGAGAATGTAGATTAATATTTCAAGTGGGTAATGTGTGACTTTATTATCCATCCTATCTGGGCTTGTAGCATTTTTTCAAATGGGGAATATAAATCAAATTCAGCTGTGATGTAAACATCATTCTTCAGATAGAGGTCTGTCATTGAACAGTCATTATAGTATTACAAATTTCACCTGCATGGCATTCTGTAGATGTGAAATGTGATGGAACCTTCATACTAAGAGTAGAATACCAGGAGAGGTAAAAAATCGGAGGCCTTTCCAGGGTAGATCACCCTGTGGACATTTCACAAACAGGATGGAAGCAACCAGAGTTAACCTAAGTAAGGACTGCTAAATTTCCATTCATACAAATAGCAGTGCCTTTGCTGTCTCTGCACAGCTAGCACACAACTTCAAAACTAGAAAGATGTGGTATCTGAACACACATAGTACACTGTCAGACTCTGGAAGGCTTTTATATTACACAGATTGCTGAATGGAAACTCTGAATCATTCCAAAGCAGTCAAACTGATGCTCATTTTGCCACTCCTAATTATCATTGCATAACAAACAAGAGAAAGGGATGACAATACATGTTTTTGAAAACATATCACCATAGCAGATGTCAGCCCTTCTTTTCCATTGTACTTATGCCTATTGTACACCTAACAATGAAATCATCTGTCATTTCAGTTACCCTGAGGAAAGCGAGTTGTATATATTCACACTGACATGTCAAGCAACAAGTAAATGTGATGAATATCAGCAATATGAAAACTTACAATAAGAGGAAAAAAATAGGCACTTATAGATCCTTGTAAAAACTGCATTCTTTTGAATTTAAATTAACCAAATGAAAAAGACAGGAAGGAAAGAAAAAGAAAACAAAACACAACATGATGAACAGCACACCAAGGAGAAGACACGTGATTAAATCCCGGCAAGATGCTTCCCCAAGCTGCCACGCAAACAGCATTGCTAAGAGCCTCACGCGAGCAACACAGCTAGCAGATCTCTGCCAAGTGTGCAGCTCCTTTGCTCTTCCCAGGGCAAGAAGACCCCTAAGGTGCCACTAGCCCTGGGCAACCTGAGCGAGGGGTCTTCACCTGTACAGCAAGTGTGTGCTCATGCTTGCCCTGCCCTGTGTTTTGGTTATGTCTTGTGGTGAGAGAGGAGGTCTCACCCACTGCGGGAGGGTAACACAGGGCAGAAAGGGGGGGAAAGAAAGAAAAGAAAAAACAAGATGTAGATGTCAGAGGAAGCAGCTGTTGGGATCTCACCAAGCGTGCAAATGGGGAGTGAGCAAAATAGAAAGCAGGCCCAGCCTTACTGAGCAAAGAAAACAGCAACCACTCATGCAAAACCAACAGCAGAGACAATGCCAGGGCCTCCTCACCCCTCGCAAGCCAGCAGTGAGATGGGCCTTTTCACCCTCCAAAGTTCTAAGGGAGAAAGGAGAGTGGCAGAGCCTTGACTCTATTCCAGTAGGGAAAATCAGATGACAGTGTCTGGCTCCTGAAGAGCTTGGCTGCTTTTCTGTGGGTTCAGGGATATTACCAGTGCAGTGGGTACTCGGGGCACATAGCTGTGTCTGAGGCTTTCTAGTCTAAGTCATGGGAATCGCCCTTGCTGGCTCACACCTGTTAAACCAGTAGCAGAAGACCTTATCTGGCCTACTCCTTCCTTACATGACATACTGTAATATTAGAGAGCAAAGTCCCCCTGATGTGTTTTTTCACTGGTAATTGTGGGATCAATACGGATTTCTTAACTTAGGGATAAGTTTGCAATGCCAATTCATCTGTTTCTTTCCACTGAAAATCTCAAGCACATTTCCCATCTCCTAAGAGTAGCAGGGGCCTGATCAGTAGTCACAACAGCTACCGGCAAAACCACAAGTATTTGGAGTATTTTTTTTTCTTTCTTTCTGTTCAGATAGATCTGCTTTGAAAAAGATTTCAAAGAGTCAATTAGTGTTTGGTCATTGGGCATCTGTGACAGAAGATGACTAAATGAATCAGTAGTTCCTTTCACTTAGAATCACTCATTGTGAATATTGGATAGCATTTGCACAAAAGTGTATGGCTACTTTTATTGTACATGGAAACTGGCTTTCAGAGCACACTGAGGGACGAATGGTGCTGCTCCGAGCACTCATTAGCCTCTTGATCAAATCTCTCTTTGATAGCCAAAGCGGCATGTTCCAGGAGCACATGTGAGTGACTGTGTTACTGCAAAAACTTGCTGGATTGTGATTTTGGTAAATCTGTTTTCTTTAATATATTCACTCTTTTTTGTTGTTCAGGGAGGGGAAAGGGGCTTGTAGGGAAGGAGAGGAGAATGGGGTAGTAAAGCAAGGCAGAGTGCCAGTGTTTTCTTTCAATCAGTATTTGTACCTATTAAAACATTTTGCCAAATCAAGGAGATGAATTACTTCACTGTTTCTGGAGTCTGATGCAATTCCTTTCACTTGCTCAGCAGTCAGCTGGTATCATTTTGCAGACTAGGAGAGCTGTAATTTACAGTCTGGGGGATATGAATTCAACGGTTGGATCACTAGTTCTTGGAACTTTCAAAGCGCAACATTGGAAGCCTGTTCTTTCAGGAGGCATTTTGGCAGAGGAAGGTAGCACAGGAAATTCCCTCCGCCTTCCCTCTCCATTAAATGTTGGCTGGTGGGCAACTGTGTTTATATACAGTTGGTAGCATTATCATTGTTCTGCACTCCTGTAACGAAACAATTTCTTCTCTTGCCCCTGCTGTGAATGACACTGAATGAATTGTATTATCTTAGCCAAAGTCACAGCAGGCACTGGGGCAATGGATAACACTGTACAATGTAGGAAGGACCTCACCCTACAGCTCAATCTCCAGCTGTTGACATGAACTGGAGAAAAAAAATAGAAAGATGGGGGAAGAGAAAAAATGTGTTGAAGAAAAAATAAATGAATCATATCAGAGGGAAAAAGAACCAGAAGCAGACTCAAATCAAAGCAACACACAAAAATAGACATACACCAGTGAGAGTGTTTCTGATAGCTAATTTTGATTTTCAAAGTTGCTTATGAGAATGGGATACAACTAGCTCAGCATTTTTACAGGGCTCTTTGAGGTGCCAGTTTTCACATGCACTGCACTCCACTGCTGAATTTCCTCTTGAGGCCTGAGGCTGCTCTGTTCATCACAGTGCAAGTTCTCAATTCCTTGTGCTTTAAACAACTGCGCCCATGCTCCCATATCTTTGTAATGGAGGCTAGCTAAGCTGAGAGCTGATGACTTGGAAAGTCATCTCACTCCCAATAAATCCCATTCCTAAACAAAGAAAGTCACAGAAACAAAGATAACTTTGCAACAAAGCAGCTACTAGTTCATTGACTCTTTTTTTATGTGAAATGTTGAGTGTAATGAGGTCTTTGAATATTGCCATAGATGAGGTTACTCAGGATCTACAGTGTCCCTCTGGAATACTTAGGGTTTACATCTTGGAAAAAAATCCAAGAATATCTGTTCGCAAAAAAACTCTATTTAAATGCTATTGTTTTGCCATCACATAATTTATTATCTCCAGAGGCAGCAAGTAGGAGAATGAGTACTGAACTGCCTCAATTCTGCAGTGTATGAGGCTGATAAGTGCAGAAGGAATATCTGCGTTTGTGAAGTGCTAAGTGTAATTCTGGCTTCTGGTGCAAATGTCAAATGCACAAGGGCTGCAGAGAGTGTGGCACTAGCAGGTCATATCCACTGGTGACATTTTTCATGACAGAGGGAGAACGATGGTTGCTGTTCTGTCCTGATGCTGGTAGATGCTACTTAACTGGGGACAAGATAATCTTGACAAAAATCACTGGCAAGTCTCCCTTTATATTTCTTAAGTGGGACATGATATTTTTAAATTTTATCTTAATCTCCTAGAGATCTCTTCCCTTGAAAGTTGTGGATTTTCTTGTTAAATATATATACATATTTAAATTTGCCTTTCAAGAACTTCATTTTATATCTTATTTGCATTACTACAGCATTGTAAGTTGGCATGCCCAGGATCGCATCAGTACTATTGCCAGAAAAGGCAACATCCACTGATTCACTAACAGGTTCCCTCAGATATTTCTCATCTTTGCAATGGTGTCTCCAGAGTCATTATCATTAAGATACGATGACCTGAGATCATCCTCCATTGGTGTCTTCTCTCTTTCTCCCATCCTGTGATTCCCAGCTCCACTCTCTCACATGCATCTCACCTGCTGGTAATCAAATTTGGCCTCTTGACATGGCAGAAAACTGATTGTCCAAAAAGTGAGTATTTTTTGTCTGGTTACGGAGCTGGGTGGCCTCAAAAGCAGTGAGACAATTGCCAGCACTAGCACAAAGAAAGCAGTGGCAACAGGAAACTACAGGAGGCAGGAATGGAGACTGCCCTCTTTATGCAATGGAGTGTGGTTAATACTCTATACCCACTGCAAATTAGAGGGTGGATGCTGAGCTACGCTCCTTCACAGATGAGAATTTCCAGTGAATTGCACAGAGGAGGAATGGAGCACTGCCCCATGTCCATACAGCACCTAGCACGGCTGGATCCTGGCTTACAGGATCCATAAGGAGCATGTGGCTGAGAGCAGGGACAGAGGGGTACAAGCAGCACCAGCCGTTGTGGCCACCAATGGTTGACATAGTGCCTTAAGTACCTCAGAAAACCACCCGTAGGAAACTTTCTGGGCCCCTCTTGCTTTTATAAAGCTTCACTTTAGTCAACTTGCTCTGTTAATACGTTCACTATTCTGAAAAATCAGGCAAATGTAGACTAGAAGCTTGACTATAGGAAAAATAAAATACTCTGAAAGCTTTATCAGTTTCTTCTCTAGCATATATTTGAAGATAATTGAAGATAATGGGTTATTAAATAGATCTAATATTTGTTTTGTTGCATTGTTTTGTTCTATTGCCTTTGATGAATAAGCTTTTTGCATTACTGAATAAATATAAAGCATAGCAGAAAAAATCAGCATGTCCATTTGATGGCATAGAAGTGAGATCATCATTGTAGAGTGTCATTGCAATGAGTGACAATTCTTTAGCTCTAGATTTCCTCACCTTTTGTTGAATTTTCCATCATGAATCAACTAATACACTTATTTTCCCTGTGCAAGAAGAAATGCAGCACCAATAAATGAGGTGCATTAATTTTACATTAAACAATCCACCTCTTGAGAGGAAAAAACTCTAGCACATCTGTCCTACATTTTAAATATATAATTGTCAAAGCTGGATTTCCTGCTGTTTCACAAACATGATGTGACTAGATGTAACAACCATGACCTTCCATTAAAAGAGGTGAACATGAGAGCCTCATGAATATATTTTTGGAAAGGAGATGGTAAAAGAGTGGTAATCCTGATGGAACAGACCATGTGGGGTGTTTTCTGTGGCCATGATAACCTTTAGGTTTCTCTTTAGATGTACCTCCAATATAGGTCAATACAATAGCCCTGGAACAGCCTGAATTAACTTTAAACTACCTAGTTGTGTTATTCCTGGCAATGTCATCAGCAGCCACATCAAATCCTGTGCTGACTGTAAACTCCCCTCCTTCTTGCTCCAGGTAAATATTTGAAGAGGAGGCAGTGCTGCTGAGGTAACGGTATCCACTCTAGCAATTTTGAAAAGAACTTGGGTCTTTGAAACAGGGACAGCTACTTTCATTTTTCTTATTTCGTCCTACGCTTAGGTTCTATCCAAGATTTATGTGTCCTCCCTCAATCATCTTCAAGAAAGAGTTTAACTTTCTGATTGCTGGAAAACTCTCCCATTCCATTTTTTCTTTTTATCATTTAAAACTATTGGTTTTTCTACCTCTTTAGTTCTCACCTACTTTTTCTCAGTCCTCCTGCTGTCATGAAAATTACTGTTCTTCCACTTACATCTTTCAATTCATCCAATGTCTTCTTATTTCACGCCAGAGCAAGTTTAAACTGTGTGACCACTCATTCCTGATACTGCACAGCTGCCATCTGTGAATGTCTGATAACATGTTAACAAGGTGCTTACGCACTCTGTCCATATGTGGTTTATATTTTTCCAGCGGAAGCTCCTAAAGGGTGGGTGTTTTCCCAGACATGCAGGATAGGTCTCAGTGGTTTCCTCAGAATCAGCGTTACGTCTCAAGGTCTTGCATTCTTCCACTTCCAGATTCTTCTGCTTAGGAAACAATGTTTATTGCTTAGTATAATTTTGCCTCAGTAATGTATAGTTTCAAGTAGAATTCCTGGAATCTGCTGTTTACAGGCACGGTCAGAGGTTATGGAAATACTCTCAATTTGCATATGAGTGATATACTAGGAGTTTTTGACCATGTGTAATATTTAAGCTGTGTGACAGCTGCTTTTTTACTGGTGTTGATAACCTCTCTGGCTCTGGAATCAAGTAGTTCTGCTATGTGGGCGGTTCAAATTATTGCTAGACAGCTCAGTCAATGAAAATGAATACTCTCCATTCCTCTTCATCATCCACACTCTTCTTCTCCCCACAAACAGCAATATTAACAAGAACAAAAACATCAGTAAAGCTCTCATACTTGACATCTCACAGACGGGGATCCTCTCTCAACCAAACACGCAGCAGCAGAATTATTATCCACTGTGTAGTGCTCCTGCAGCTTGTTACTTTTATCCCTGAGCAAGCAAAAGAAGAAAAGAGGTAACGCAGCTAAGATGAGCATCTTGACAGGTCACCACTACTGGGCATGGGCCACTCAAAAGGTTAATAGCTGATAGTATAGAGGGTTTTCAGCAAGATGATATTGAGAAGATGTCGTATGTAAGTTGACTCCTTGGGGAATGAGATTTCTTTGGTGATACTGAAGATTAATGGTTTCATACTGCTTTTACAGCCCTTCAACTTGTCAGAATAATGGTGTTCTGTACAGTTTTCCATTTCTTTTCCCACATAAGTTAATAGGTGTACCAAGCTGCTGCCACCGCTGGGGATCTGCAATGGGAGGTAGTGTTCCCATATCTAAATTATGTGAGATGATTATGTAACGAACAACTTGAGGAATTCACTGCAAAGTGGACTTTGGATTAGCGGTGGATGGCTGTATTTGCTAGACTGCACACACCAGTGATTTTAGCATACTTTCTCGGGGACCAGATGCATTGAAAGGGGGCATACATGTCATAGGTGGAGTTTCAATATGTCCAAGCACAGAACAACACCGTGGCAGCTGCCTAAAAGATTGGTCCTATGTTTGGGTCTAGAAGGGCATTGGAAAAAAACTGCTCTGGACCATGAGACACCTGCACACTGGGAGCACTGATCCAGTGGTTACCCAGGGCCTCACAGGACAGCTCAGCAGCTCCAGGATGCTCGATTTCACACAATCCTTTACTTCAGTGGTGCAGCATAATGAACTGTGGAAGGGCCTCATAAAAGTAGAACTCATGGTCTCTAAGTTCCGATGTTGTCCTTTAAAGGCAGCTACTAGAGTGCAGTTACAATATACTAACATATAAGGAGTTACCATACTATATACTCAAAGAACAAACATCTTCACATTATTCTAACAAAGTTTAAAGGTCTTAAGTGTACTTCGAAACAGGACAGCAATCCCCACCCTAATACAAACATTTACCTAAGTCAGATTTGCATAATCTCTTTGGCCCTCATCTGTTTCACCTAGCTCAATCAACCATATCTTTATTGAGAATAATGTGCCTGTATGTGCCTGGTATCTTCCGCTCCTTCTCACTGCTCATTAACCAAAAATCAACACAAAATGTTCTTTTTTTGATGTACCAAAGATTCTGGGTAAATAGCTTTCCTAGAACATGCAGGGGTTAGAAATACTCAATTTTGTCAGCTTTGACCATTTTTCAACAAAAAAGCTTATCTCATAGATATCTGTTCTCTCATTTGTAAAGCCAAAAGGCCATCTCCTTTATACATCAACTACTGAATTTGGTTACATACAAATTTTAACTGTCTTTTTCTTTTCTTCCTTTTTCAAAAGAGGAACTAAGGGACAGCAAGCAGCCATGAACATTTCTAATGGGAGTCCACCAGCAGGTACTTGAAGTGCTGTTGGAAAACACGTCGTTCTCAGAAAACCACTAGTAATGAGCACAAGTTTCACCTATGCTTTTTTTCCCCCTAGCATTTCTGCTGACTTTATACTTAAATGAAAACAAACAACCTACCATCTCACTTGATTTTGGTTTGTCCATTTGCAAAGTGGCCATAACAGTATCTCTTCCTTTGCACAAACTTAAAGTTTTAAAGTTTTAGATACCATGTCACTTCTGCTAAGGAAAATATAAGGTTGCTTAGGCAATTTTTTTTAATGTAAATGCTAACAAATACCACATTGCTGACAATTATACAACCTTCTTTACGTAGCCTTGGCAGTCTTAAGTAGCCATCTAAGTAATTGTCTCCCTCTGATAGACATATTTGAGCAGGAATGTATTTACTGTCACTCAGGGAATGTCTGGCCTATTCCCAAAAGGGTTTCATTACATAGGGCAGTGAGCCAACCTGCCAGCTCGTGGATGCCAGAGGCAGGAGTTTCGTTTCTTCCAAGTCACACCCGTCCTTGATGGTTGGTCATAATCCCTCTCTTCTCGCAGATCTGGAGCTCATCACACTCTCTGCTGAGTCAACTGAATTTGCTAGCCAAAATCCATTTCCAGAAAATGATTTTGTTGTTGTTTGTTGGATTAGCAAGTTGAATCAGCCCAGAGAGTGGGGGCAGTAGCAAAATGTATGGCTTGGAGAGGGTGGGGGAGCTAACGGTCTAACAAGATCTTCCTCTTGTGCTGGCCAGCAATTTGTTAAACTGGTTCTGCCATCACATACAATTCCTCCTAATGTAGGTCTTGCATAGAACATCATGAGGACCTACTTGTGATCTCCTAGCTTCTAATGCAATCCTTAAGAGAAACAGATTCATTTACAAGGGCATTAAATCACTATGAATAAACAGAATAAACAGTGGAATAGAAACAAAAATCAATGAAGATTGAATCCTCCAATTTTTTCACTTACATTACATCTCAGTGGGTAGATGTGGATTAAAAAGTCCCTTTTCAGGGAAGCAGCTCAACAACAACTTTACTTCCATAAAAGCAATGTGTTACCGCCATTCCACAAGTCTCACCTACTCTTAACAGTACAGAAGAAATGGAAGGTTTGGGTAACATTTTGTCCTATGAGTTTTCGAGAAGTGAGAATGTTCATTGGCACAGGGGAGCTCCTGCATTGGCACAGCACTGCTCCTGCAACTAGCACTGTTTTATCTTCGTGCTGCCTCCTGTGGCACATAAGACACTACATCAAATTGGAAGTATGGGATGGCAATGACAAGTGCAAGCAGTGCTCAATTCAGTTCTTAATGCAGTGCACAAATCTGCAGTAGACTCCGGGTCATTGACTTTCTCCCTAAGCTTTGAGGTTTTTTTTTTCCAAGTATTAAATATATGTGTACAAACCTACAAGTTCTTTAATGCTTTTCCAGATTTGGGGCAGCATCTTGTGCAACCGTTTCACAATATTTACACTGATCGCTTGTGGTGCATCTCAGGCTGCTGCTCTTAACTCCTGCTGCCATGGCTGCGATGAGCTAAAAAAGAAAAATGGAGTGGAAAGTATCTGCATTTTTTCCAGTCTGCTAAGAAAACTTATCTTACCTCCCTTAATTATGGTTAAGGTACCAAAAGAAGGGCTATGCAAGAACAAATTAACAGCCCCTGGGGGCTAGGGGGTAATACAGCATTTCCTGTATATTGATTTGGGAAAAATGTTAGTTATATACAACATTCTAATATGAAAGATAGGGAAAGATGATCTAAGGATAGTTAAATACAGGGTACAAAAGTGGTTGGAAAAACACATTGAGGAGATAATCATCAAAGGTTTGCTGCTAAAATGGAAGCCTGCACTGAGGGAGGTTTGTGTGCTGGTTAAATTCCTATTTAAGCTATTTGCATTATATCCTGGACAGGACCTATTTTCATTATGACTGTAGAATCTAATAGAGGGCATGCATATTAGATTTACAAATGACACTAATTGGGAAAGGACTATAAAATAATTGAGAACAAACCTAGATATATATATAAAAAAAAGAGATACAAGAATATAATAGAAAACAGAGCATACCAGTCATTACAATATTCCAGGTATCATTCATGTACGGAATGCTTCAAAAGGGAGACAGTAGAAACAAAAAATATCCAGACAAGGATGACAAAGGTGACCAAAACCATGGGATGTTCCTATATGGAACTCATCTACAGACAAGGGAAGACTCCTCTTTGAAGAACTGGCAGAGGAATATGTCAAGGATCTACAGATTTCTCAGTAGCAAGAAAATGTGAATAGGGAATAATTTGTTTTTCTTTTTTTCACAGAAAAGACTCACATAGCACAAAATGGAATTACGAGGTCCCTGGCCAAAATAAACAAAAGGAGAAAATGAGTACACAATGAGTAGTTCAGCTGGGGAACTCTCACATGAATGTTTTGCATGCTAGAGGTTTACATGGCTCAAAACCTGATTAGTCAAAAGAAAATCAATTCAGAAATACTAAAGAGACCACCACCTACTTTATGAAGGCCTGGAGATCCAAGCTGCTTCAGGCAAGAATACTACCTTACAGTTCCTTGTTCTTGTATTTTTTCATGGGTAGTTCCTATCAGCTAGAATGCTTCAACACCTTTCCATTTGTAATTGATTACTCATTACTAGTTAAGCTACTGACTTTGCCAAGAATAGAGTATTTGACCCATATAACTCTAGGTATATTTGGTTTGAACCCATATGCAGGGCCCAAGCAAGGCTGCTCATCCCTTCTTTTAATGATACAAACACCTTATGTGTCTGAGATGAAAAGCTTGTCTTCTTGTTAGTAAAAAGATCCATTCTGTTCTATTTCCTTCTCACTTTTCTCTCTTCATGCCCAGAATTCTGCATGTCTGTCCCAGATTCACTTCTTCATCTTCAGAAGTCTGACTGAATGGAAAGTTTTAAAGTTTTTATTTTAGGCCAGGCTGGCTGATGCTTCTTATTTTTTTTTTTAAACTAGAGTTAATTGTGAAAGGAAATCTGTACTACATCTCTTGCAACTTTGGGGCTTTGGGTGTGTGATATTCAGAGGCTGCAAGAGGTGAAAAGACTGCCAAGGTAAAACAGCACAGATCAGATTAGGGACATGAATGGTAATGGGTGTTAAGAGTACTGTATATTCATTTATTACAGACAGAGAGATCTTAGATCCTATTTGTAGTTACAGACACCTTAAGAGAGATTGATGCTACCTTAAACTAGTAGTGGACAGTATTATGACTTTGTGAGAGTAATTACCAAAACAAGAGCTATGATTGTGTAATAAAATATTACAATTAATTAATGTGGCATCATAAAAACTTTCTCCTGCCTGTCATCAAGTTTTGAGCAAGAAATAATGCACAAATTACAAAGCTAGGTCTGCCTTTAGCAGATTATCATACAAGTTCTGAAACCATCAGAATTGTAGGAATAGCTAAAACCCTTGATTTTCACAGTATCTAGATATTCACATCACTGCATGACTGTAAAATATGACCTATGAAAGCTAGAAGATAGATTGGATCTGTTACTCTAGTACACAGCTGACATGCCGGCTTCCTCTGTGCAACCGAGGAGGAGCTTAAAGGCCTAAAAATGATGGTGAAAAGCACCATGCTCCTACTGCCTAAGCAAATCTTGCCCTTTAGTTGGCTAGTTGCCTGTTGGACTAAGAGACCTCAAGAGTTTTGGCTACTGAAAGTTAAAATAAGAGCAATGGGAAGTGAAATGGAAAGTTACCAGACAACTAAAAAATGTTTTAGTTGACACGGGGTTTTATTAAGAACTGTTCAAGCTTCTGGATACAGCCTTGAAAATGTCCTGATACCCCCACATGGCACACACCACACCTTGTACCTGCTGCACTTATTTGGGGGAGACTTTGCATCAATGATTTGATACAAGGCTTCAATCATTTCTATTTATCATGACATTTTTTCCAATGGAGAAGAGTCTTAAAATTGCAACTGGGAATTATTATAAAAGCAAAGGATGAAATGCCTTCATTCTTAAGTAAACAGACTGGTCTTTCATTTGACCTCAAAACACAATTAAAAAGCGGAACCCAAGAGGCTAGACTTGTGACTAATTTATTTTACTCACACCTCAGCTCCTATGTATCCACACTGCAGGAACCCTGGAGGGACTAATATGAGTAAAGGGTCTTTAACAAAAACCTTCCCCATTGAATACTTGTTCTGATATGCACCAGTTTATTCAAGTGCTTAATTACTCATGTACCTGACTAGACTATTAGTAGGCTGAAGATGTTTTTGATGTGAGGAGATCTAATACGATAGGCTGGCAGGCTGCAGAAGCAGATGGATACAAAAATTCTCTCTGAATTTGCAACGAATTGAACTGAGACTCATTCCTGTTCAAAGGACAGCTGACTCTCCAAATCCTACAGTTCACCTTCACGCAGGAAAACTCTTCTCAATATGCATCACTTACATGTTGGAAACCTGTGAGACATTAGTAGAGCATTAAGAGAAAACATGGCATGAATGAAAGCATTTGGAGACCAATTATATTTATTGTTTGCAGGATGACAGTTAAGTTCTTTGCATGCTATAAATTCTGTCAAACGTATGCAGAAAAATCAAGATGTTACGTAGTAAACTAGCAAAATCTGTGTGACTATTTATGCTACTGCTCTCAATGTATATTTTGGTATCTGTTCATAGGTACCGAGTGAATTTGAGAAGACTTATGTGAAAGAAAAAAATGGAGGATTATGCAAAAGCTGCAGCCAGTAAAAGAAAACACTCTTCTTTGCAACTTAAAGAATGCATTTTTCAAGCTATATAGTATCTAGTAGTTTTATGCTAGAATCACTGCCAGTATCTTGACAGCTGATCTACTAAACCAGACCTTAAGAATCTTGGACCATGATAAATGAAAGTATGTAAAGTTCAAACTGAAGCATGACCTTCTATATCTTCTCCACTTTGAAATATTTCACAGTATGTCACACTGAAAGATTAAGTTAAAAAATTTAATAGTTCATGACCACACTGAAATTAATTGAACTTATGCATGATATTAAGCCTGCTATGTAATCCAAGCCAAAACAGTCTCAAATATTCATATATGAAGTGCCCTACTGAAGTAAGTTTTAAAAATACAACTAAGCAGGATGCTAGGCTTGGTCCCGATTTAGGGACTCGGTAACCCTTATGTAGTGGGTAAATAAAAACAAGTCTGCCAACTCACCTGTTTGGCTTATTGGAGGCAAATGTTATATTGCCAAAGTTAACTGGAATTCAGTCACTGTTACCTGGTTTCTCTTCAGGTGTTTAGTGCTTCCCAAGATGAGCAAATCCTTCCTTTGCAAAATGTCCACTCCTAAAAGTGTTCATGGTATTTTCTATGACATGCAACAGGGATAATATTCATCCTTAATCTTTCTTTCTTCTTCATTATGAAATATGCATGAAAACTTTGGGGAAAAAAAAGATTTAACATCATTGTATTTATTAGGTTCTGAAACAATACACATTCACATCCTTTTGAATACAGTACATTTGGCACAGTAATAATGTTTACGATGAAATAACACTAATGAATGGCAAGAGATTCAAATTACATCCATAAGAAAAAAAATTCTGTACAAATAAATCCTCACAATAAAAAAAAACCTACCCCCCCAACTGAATACATTTTATATTTAGACAGAGCTATTCTGCACATAATTTAAAAAGAGGTAATTTGTAAGCCTTTTTGGAGAGAATTATTTTTCAGTCTATGGAGAAAAATTATGTTTCTGTTTTTTGTTTTTTTTTTTAATAAAGTCTATTTGGGAGGAAAAAACAAGAAACAATGGAAATTTTAGAATAACAATTATTATTAATAATAATCTTTTTGGCATTTTGCACTCATTTTACAAAGCAGGAGCGAGAAAGATTTTACAGAACAGGCAGAAATGTAACAGAATGTCCATTTTTAAGAGTTATCTTTAAAAAATGCTCAAAGTAACAGACAAACCTTCTGATGTAAACCCAATGCGGAGGAGCTAACTATTTATATTGAAGAAATATCTGCCCATGCAAAAGTTTTTATCTCCTTGACTTTTCCTTTAAGCATCCCAGCAAACATTGCAGGTGCTGAGGCCTTTTGAGACACAAATCCACTGATTATCTTCATGTTAGAAATGGGAATATAGACTAGAGAGCTCACTTAGAGAAGCTTTATGGGACACTTTCATTCCTTCAGAATAAATGCTCCCAGTTTTCATACAAAGGCCTCGAGATAAGCAAAGAGCAGTGCACTATCCAACCACTTGTCTTCCTAGCCGGTCTACTCACCTACGGAAAAGAGGCTTTAGCTTTGTGATCAGTCCTTGCCTGGGTGGCAAAAGCTAAACTGTGATGAGAAATAAACAGAGCCAGTAGTGACACACAAACTGATGGGCAGTTCTACAATATATTTCTAAAAGAGAAAGAAATTTAAATGCTGAGATGATGCAATCATTAAGATGTTTCTGTGCTGGTACTCAGCCCCAGAAGCTAGTCTTTCCCAGTACAAAAGATTACTGAAGATAAATTAAATTAAACTAAAGACTTGATCCATTATTACACCTGTAGGCCAGACAACACATTAATTGATATATCATAATATTTAATATTTTGAAATCATCATAAGAATATATATAATAATTACACCTGAGTTTTAAAAACAAAACAAAATGGAACTGAATGTTGTCATCAGTAACGAAGGCTAGGAGCAGCCAGACACAAAAACTGACACAAACTAACTCATCTGCTTGAGACCAAGATTATCACCTAAAGCCAAAGGCTCGCACTTTGTCCACCACAACTTGAAACATTCCTCTCTCTTTCCCACCTCTATCATAGCATAATAGAGTCGAAGAGAACTATACAAGAGATTTAGTATAGCTTAATATATGTCTACATCTTTTTATAACAAAAACCTCATCTCTCTGACAGTAACTTGAACCAATACACATACAAGAGTATTGCACATGGACATTATTATAATTATTCTTTCATAGACTAACATTTTAATAGTATGCCTGAACATGCAGCAGTTGATACCTCTATATTCAATGAATTCCACAGGCCTTGCAGCAAACACTATATACAAAATCTCACCTGTACAAAAGGCAAAAAAGCTTCTTTAGTGCCACTTTGCCAATCACAAGTATATATATTTTTGTGCAGCTGGAAATCCATGTACAACAATTAGAATGGATTCCAATGACCGCTCACTCAGTCCAGTAAAATACATAATAAAATGACCTCAGCGATACATGTACACAAAAAAAACACAGGATACTCCTGGAAATATAAGTACATAACACTGTTAGCGTATCTACAGGAGGTAACTTCACATTAGTAATATTGTCCACATGAGTTACCGTTTCAATTAATACACCAGAAAATCGATTTACAACTTTCAATAATGTCAGTTTGTGAAGGTTTGATCTTCAGTTTTTTAACACATTTCCACATAATGCACGTGTAAGCCTTATTTTGTGTCTTCTAAAAGCAGATTTCTCATTAGATTTTAAACATAAAAACAACAAACACAGTAGTATTATGGTTTTGTAAAAGTGTGCAAAAGTAACACACTGCTGAGAAAAATAAATATAAATAAGAAACTATTTATCCACTTAGTTACAATGGAAAAAGGCAGATCTACAAAATGTTTGCAATTAATTTTATAAAAAATTAATTGTAAACATTTGCAACATTGCCATCACATTAATGGTTTGTTTGAATGGATATTAAAATTGTAGCATGGATAGTACTCTCAGTTGCCTGAAAAACTGTACCTATAGCTGTGCTAAAGTACTATAGGCTTTTTATTCTTTAGCCCTTTAATAACTATCCATATGGTATCTGATTTCCTACTGCAAATAATATTTCGGTTAAACCTGTGAGATTTATTCCTAAAAGTTTTTCATGAATTTTAAAAGTAATTTCATCAAAAGTCTTAATTAGCTGTGCTTCTTTTTTTGGATCATTATACTTCATGTTTCAACCTCCACTCAATAAAATATTCTCAAGCAATAACCCCACCTCCAAGAAGGCAGACTTCTTCACTTACCAGAAGGCAATATATTACTTAAATGTTCCATATCTGGGTACAGATCTCACCGTAATCACCAGTGCGGGCGAAATTGTTCTCACCTTCTTAGTTTAAGTATGTAGGACAGTTAAATAACATTATCTGCCAAATCACTTTTAATAGCAAGGTTCCATTTTCCATGCAAAGGATGCAATTTTGTCCTCTGGTGAGATCTTAGGAACAAAAGAAAAGTTGCAAATATACGGCAGTGTGTTACATCTACAATTTCTGACACAAAAATGTTTTGCATTTGCATTGCTCTGTGAGACAGAAATTAAGAGTGCTTTCAGGTCAGAAGATTAAAGAAAAAAGAACAATAAATATATAGTTTAATTGGGGATATGGGCTCAGGGTAAGAGAAGTAGTTCTTGATCTACTGAGTCTCAGTAATTTGATGATCTCTTCAGAATCATTTCTTGCAGCATCATTCATCTGTCAGCCTATTGTTGTCTATGGCAGTAGCTCTTCTCCAAAATAAGAGAACCCTTTAAATTCTTCTTGATTGATTTGTTTTATAATTGTCTCGTCCACTAGCGTTAATACTGGTTCTTCTCGCGTAAAGTCTTGATCAAAGTTATTTACATCCCTTTTGGTTTTCTGAGAAGAGAAGCACAAATAAGGTGAATGGCAAAAGAGCACATTAAAACAAAAGCTGTGCTACCTCCTCCCACCCTGCTCCCCGCAGACAGGTAGAATTTTCTGAAATGATAGAAATAAAAGAGCAGCTACTTCACACAAAGAATACAGACGTATGAGAGAAGCTACAGGAGCAAGTACCAGAAATGAGTTGGGGGAGGCCACAGAAGCAGGTACTGTAAATGAGTTTGCAGAGACTCGCTGGTCTCTGACAGGTGAAGGGAGAGCAGTATGATGATAAAGCAGGAAGCTGAGATTAAGGATAGTTTCACAAAAGGATTTGGCATAGTAGGCGGCGTGGCTGTTTCCTATTATGTTTGATAGAATGATATCTCTTTTGAGAGGCAGGGAGAGAACTGATTTCCCCACAATACAGTCTACTGTTTCCCTCTAAATGATCTTTCTCCACAGCTGGCTATTCTTGGCTTGGACATTAGATGGATACCTCACAGTGATCTCAGTCCAAAATCCTTGACCTCAACATTGGCAAATCAAATTTCCCAATGCAGCTGAATGTGATCCGGAACAATCATGGCAAAGTGTGAAATTCTGGCTCCAGAGAAATAATCTCTGAGTTCCTATTAATTTAAAGGACATCAAGATCTTGCCAAAGAAGTTGAAGACACACTGGTCTTTTAGCTAAGAGTTCAGCAAGGTGCAATGGCATGTGTTTTCTTGGGGTAGACACATTAACTAGCGACAGAACTGGAAAGGCCAACCCCTTTTTGACAGCAATTAGCTATAACTACTCACATGAAAAACTCAAGTCAGCAGGGGAAAAGGTGCCACCCTCAGGTGACACCCCACCCCGCTGGGCTCTGCAGAGCTCTTGTATTCCACCTCAGCAGTGTATTTCAGGCATGTACAGGTTTATAGAGTGGGAACAAATGTTCTTCCTTATATTCTTTTGGCTCTCTATCTTTTCTGTTTGTTTCATGAAATCTATTACTTACTCAAGAGGCACTTAAAGTGAACTGCCCTGTAAAAACTGTCTTTCTGTGTGTCAACCCCCCACACGGCTAAGATTAAGGTAATATCAGAAATAAATTAGCTATTTGACTTGCAGAGTAAAATGATAAAATCATAAAGCGAAACATCACAAAATAAGCATATTCATCTAGTCCTTTGGGACTATACACTATACATTTTCCTTTTAAATATGCATACTGACATATTTCCTTTATAATCTCCACTGAGGCAATAAAACAGTTTTCTTCCTGACAACTGTAAGACAGTAAGAATTCTTTGTTAAAACTTTATAATGTTACCTGTTGCAGCAAAAAGAAAATGTGTTTAAAAAGGTAAGTCCTCTCTGCCACTTGCAAACCAGGTACTTTTCAAGTACTAGCAAAAAACACTAAATATGTTTGTTTCTACACAATTTCATTAAAAGGAAAGGACTTGATAAACACACACACACATATATATGACTATGCTGTTTGCCCTTGAGCTATTTTTAATATTTACTTTGTACATACATAAAATGTATCTCATCCATGTATTTCCAACTACATAGAGTATATGGAACACACTTCAGGACATCACGTTTTTTTCCTAGTTGTCTGGCAAATACTGCAAATTTTGAATATGAATTTTGAAAAGCATTACATTTTAACGATATCTATTTGTTTCCCATTCTCCATGTCCTCCCATAGTATTTTCACACACTCATTCAATGAGCTTGCTGCAAGAATAGTCACTGCAGCAAAAACGAATAGCTGCAGAAGTGAAATTCAAATTCAGAACTATACTTATGTGCAAGAAAAATGCCATTAACCACTGAGGTATTCAGGGTAAATAAGTTCTGGAATAACTCAGAACAAATAGAGTATGCCTTGCTTTCTGTCTTTAATTTAAAATATATTTTTGAAAATCCTTATTTCTTTTTAAAAACTAAAATAATAGTATGGTAAATTCCTCAAACTCTACCGGGGCAATTATTCCATAATGAGCCTTTTTTCTCCCCTCCAGAAAAAAATGATTGAGATTTGTAGAAGTGCTAGAGGCCCCCCCCCAAAAAAAAAAAAAAAAGAGAACTTTTAAAAGCTGTCTCAATGCTGAGGTATCTATAACCTATATATTGAAAATCATAGCATTTCCAGTATAACTTTGAATTCTGAACACTTTTGAGATAAAAAGCAAAGGTATTTGCTCAGATTTTAAAGCCTAGTATTTAAAAAAAAATCTGCCTCTAAGACCAAAGAAGGAAGTACAACTTTTTTCGGCCTTAGATTTAGATTTAATTCCCTTTCTCTTTGGCAGCGCTGATGTAAAACACCCAAGCTATTAACAAGACAAATATGGAGTAATCAGAAGGATACACTTTAGCAAGTCTCTAACAAACCAATTGATCAAGAAAGATAAAATAAGTCATAGGGCACAAAAGTGAATGGATTAACAAGACAAAAGGCAAGGAGTTCACGACAAGGGCCTCTCTTCAACAGAGACATTTATTTGAGAAACCCTCCTTAGTGGCTTATGCAATTTCTTCCTGAAGCTATGACTATTTTGCAAGGCTCCATCTACCAAGAGGAAACAGGTCTGGCCACATTTCTGCTACTATCTGGCACTGCTATTTTAATGCTCTTGCACAGTGAATGCTCAGTAGGGCAACAGCATGAGCAAATACCTAGGCGCAGCACGAGGGCTCGGGATGAAGGTATGAAGGTCTGTGGCTGTTTCCTACCAGAGGGCCCGAGAAAAGACAGACCCTCTTCAAGGTATATAGAAATGTATGGAAGAAACAGTCTGCTGCTATTATCCAGCTTTGAATGTTCAAAAAATCCTGAAGAAAAACAGACAGATCTTTTGACTGTCTGACAAATACACCAGTAAAAATGCAGGAATGAAATGGGTGGGGTTCTGTTTACTTAGCCTCTTGTTTTTGAGAATTTGGGGCATGTTACTTTTATGTTTTCAATTTTTTTTTCTAGATACAGCAATGATTTCTGAATTTCAAATTTCAACTGACTGCCGAAGCTAGGCTATTGGAAATAAATAAATAAATAAGACCACCTAACTCCTACCAGGCTCTTGCACAGAGCCAGGAGCAGCAAAGGCACAGAGGAGGCTACAGGTAGGGCTCCAGTGCAGACACCCCTCAAACCCACAGCCATCCACTGAGGCACACAGAAACTTCACCTATTTTCAAAGCTAGTTTCTGTTTTTCTTCTTTTTTTTTTTTTTTTTCTCTAGGCTGCCCAAACAACTTGTTTGGAGCATGTATCAATGCTGCAAGAGAGGTGGAAGCAGAGGAAGGGCCACATTGACAAGGCCTCAGAGCTGGCAGTGACAGCAAGGCAATCCCTTGGCTTTTGACAAAGAGCAGCAGCACTTTCAAGAACTCAAAGTGATATGACTGCAATTTTATACCTCATCTAGAAGATCTTTGATAGTGGGAAAGAACAGTGACTTACAGGAAGTCTTGTGTTGGAAACATGACATCGAGTTGATCCTTCCCTGCTTCAGCAAACTAGATTTTAAGCATTTGACCCAGTGTGACCTGCTTATCTCGGGAGGTGTGGTGGAACCCGCTTCTTGTGGGTGATATCATATGGTCATATCTGACACCATGTCATGCTAAAGCATCTTCCTGAACTGGCCCCATACTGTTTTGGGCAAAGGAATGTTATGAGTAAAATGCTTAAGTATATTCTTAAATCTCTGCATGCTATTACTGAAAGATTATAAGTGACTTCACATGCAATAATGAGCACACATTAAACAGTGCTTTTATTAATTTGATTTAGTTTCACCACTGTTTCAATGAAGAATTAATTTGCTACCTGTATTTGCAGAGTCAAGCTTAGCAAAAACCTCCTAGACATGCTTAATAAGCTTCCTAGGACCAGGTACTGTCAACTGTGTTTGCTAATGATTTCTGCTGAATAGAAACCAATAAAACACTAAATAACAATATAAATGAATTGCAACAGAGGAGTGAAAAAAAGAAGAAAAAAGATTCGATGGTCTTATCACTAAAAATGCACTAAGAATGGTTGGAGCTTCCTGTTCATTCTGTTGCTCATTTGAGGCAAACATGAGTGAAACACAAAGGTGTGAAACAATGAATTGAATTTTCCAGCATCTGAAACTCATTGTTCCAGGAACAGAGAAATCAGCAAAGCTTGAGCATATCACCAGCTGTGTTGAGAGGTGTGGATCCTCTGAGGTCTAGCAAGAATTAAATCAATTCCACAGCTTGGAGGTATCAACTGTTACTCACCTCTATTCCCTTTTTTCCTTTTTCTTTTTTTTTTTTTTTTGCTTAAGGTCATGGGAAGAAAATCATGGAAACTCTTTCATATCCTTTGACTCCATTAACCCAATGGCTCCATGAAATTAGACTGAAATTGTTCAGTGAGTCCAAAGGATATTCAAAGGAGACGAAAGAAGATGGAAATGGTGGCTACAAAACCAAGGCTACCACAAGCATCATTTCCATAGAAAAATAACTGCAGGAAAAAAGAGGCAGAATTCTTCTCCTGTCTAAACTGATTAATACATTTCTGCTCAGTTTAGTAGGATGAGACACTAATCCCAGAACAGATCATCAACGTAAGTAAGTAACAACAGAAATGACTATTGTAACTAAGAATCAATATGATAGTAGAAAAAAATATTTTGCTAATATTCTCTTGAACAAGTGGATCTCTTGAGACAAAATATGTACCAAGTTTGACAAGGATCTTCACAATCTGAAATACTGCCATCATTTTTCTACAGATGCAGATTGTCCCTTCTATGAGACTGAACGAAGCATCTATAACTTTACTCCACTATGATATAGTTTTTTGCCAATAGCAGCACTTGATTCCTCTCATACATCTTCTGACCCACACAGAAATCTTGGAGTTTGTCATTCTTCCTGAAAATCTTCCTGGAATATCCTTATGGCTGTAATAGCACATAAAACACAAGATAGGTGTAAAAGTGGGCAGGATGTTGCTACAGTTCTAAGTGTGTAGCGGGAACTCAACAGAGCAAGAGTTGCACACCAAAACTTGCATGTTTTCACAGGTACAACAGAGTAGCATTCAATTTTACTCAGAATTCAGAAAAAAAGAAAAGATTCTTGGGATTTAGGCAGTATCAGCAGACAGGACTCATAGATCAAGAATGATCAGTTTGAGTATTTTATGTTTGTTGTCACTGGTAAGATTTTTAGATTTTTTTTTCAAGACAAATGTAAACTAAAGACATCAAACAAACTGGTCTGAAGCACAAGTTTATGGAGCTAACCTCACATATCACTGTCCTCTCATTCACCTCTCTTCACTATAACAAAAACCACAGCACAGGCAGAGATCACTGACTTGAATCAATGCATCTCTTCTCACAAGGGCAAAGTAGCTTCTAAAAGGTTGAGGACAACTGATGAGCACTCACTTTCCCATTTAACTTTTCTATATCCTTTCTAGAAGGATCCAGAACAGATTAGACATAAACTGTCAAAAAAGTCAATGCATTTGCCTGATGGTTATGATGATAAAAGAGGTTTTGAATCAAAATAGTTTTTAAAAGTATACCAACACTCGTTGCTTTTAAACTTAGGTTTAGAATTTTTGCTCCTGGCTTATTTATTCCTATTCAGTAGATGCAAAAACATAAAATTGAGATAAATAAGTGAGGAAAAAAAGATATTCAGCAAAGATTTTAATGGGTAATCAAGTAATACTGGAAAAATATACTAAGCTACGTAGCCCGTAATTCAATCTGTTATGGAAGAACACAGACCGTTAACAGAAAACAGATTAATTTCCAGAACTATGAATTTTAAAAGAGAACATTTGTGCTCCAGTAAGCCGAAGCCACCTTTATAACCAAATGCCATCTATTCTTCCTGGGAACACAAAATGCATTGAGTAGGAAGGGGGAATACACCACGCTCACACTTTTTCCTACCACAGACCCTCCCCAGTCCCCTGCAAGAAAACAAACAGAGAACACAAAACAACAAAATCTAAGCTCTGTGGGTTCATTGATAAATCACCTCATATTCAGAGTGTGAGCAGTGAGTGTTACCCACCAGAAGCCCCCATAAAGCCACGGTTCCCTATAGTCACACTGGGGTTTGGTTTTGGCACCATCTTGTACCAATTGGCACCATTTGTACCAACTGGCACCAATTTGTACCAATTGTACCAATTGGCACCAATTTGGCACCATTGGCATCCTGTACCAATGCTAAAGCCTACGGGATCCAACTACCCGCTTTGGGTCCCACCTGACTGCTGAAGTCAGCAGTAATCTGAGTGCCAAACACCAACAGAGACAGATTTCACGGGAGCTACTGGGGTGATCAACACTACTGGCTCCATGTCTGTGTGGTTAATCCTTCTCCATCAGAACTCACCTCGAGGTAAATACTGTCAGGGCTCCTTTGTTCTGTTAGGACTTAATCACGACATTAATACTGAACATCAGATATGCTCTGGTAGAATATATATCTTTTTTAGATCAAAGAGAAATGGCAGGGCAAGAATGCCAACTTCTGCATTGCCACACTATTTTTTTTCCTGGGGTGTAGAAGTCTTTATTAGTGCTCATTAATACTTTAGCACAAGGCTGTGACTAAACCCAGAAAATGGATGTGACTCACAAGAAAAAGAAGAAAAAAATGAAATGGGAGAGTTTGCAAGACATGCAGCTCTAGAATTCCAGTGTCTTCCAGGAGGTTTCTATAAATCACAGAGAGAATAGCTACATGTGATCCAGCATGGTATGGGCAGATCAGCAGTGCACAGGCATAAATGCGTGGTTATGGGCTCTCTAGTATAAGAAGGATGTGGAGCTGCTGGAGAGAGTCCAGCGCAGGGCTACGAAGACATGAGGGGCCTGGTACATTTGCCCTGTGAGGAAAGGCTGAGAGAGCTGGGCCTGTTCAACCTGAAGAAGAGAGGGATGAGGGGAGATCTGATGAGTGTGTACAAATACCTCAAAGGAGGCAGTGAGGAGGAGGGGGCCGGCCTCTTTTCAGTGGTGGCCAATGATATAACTAGAAGAAATGGTCACAAACTGAAGCACCAAAAGTTCCATAGGAACTTGAAAAATTTCTTGACAGTCAAGGTGCCAGATCCCTGGAACAGGCTGTCCAGAGGGGTTGTGGAGTCTCCTTTGGAGATCTTTAAAACCCGCTTGGATGCAGCCCTGAGCCATGTGCTCTAAGTGACCCTGCGTGTGCAGGGGGGTTGGACTAGATGATTCCTAGAGGTCTCTTCCAGGCAAAGGGCAACCAACCTTAAGGATTCTATGATTCTATGATAAAACTTGCAGTGAGGCAGCAGTCCAGAGGAAAACTGGAAAACTGGAAATCCAGACTCCTGCTATTGAATCACAACAGTTCTCATGCTGCTTGTAACACAGTCTTTTTATTTCAGCCACTTAAATATTTGTAACAGAATAAACTAGGGTGTTTACCACCATTTTATCTAAATCCAACTAGCGCAGACCTAATTTTAATATTTAAAATTAATTTTCACAAGAGTGGAAAACAAGAGGCCACTAGTACAAATTGTACTACTTCTAATCTGCAGGGAGAAATTAAAAATTTACTTCTCTTTCCATGGTTTAAGCAAACATACAAAGACAGGGAATCAAGCTGAGTATGATGCTAGCAAACAGCTGAATGATGTAATGAATGGGTGTAAAGAAATATTTCAAGTCTCCTGTCTCATTTGTGTTCCTGGATAAACACACTGATCAATGACATTTCTGATGTTTTATTCTGCCTACAATCAGCTATCCAATGTAATTACAGAAAAAAATAACCACAGGGATTCCAGTTTTTATCCTTTACTGCTACCTGCAGTAATTCTTAATGTTTTTACCTCCAGTACATGATATATGAACTAGAACACAATCATCTATTTTGTATTTCTTCAGCATATTTTTGTTCAAGCTCAACTGTCCAAACAATTCCTAAATGTCACTCACAGATACTTAATATATTTGCCACATCATTAATTCTAGGGAAAAGAAACAAATTAATAAATAATCCTCAAACAATCACAGATGATTTTTCTATCTCAAGATAACATGTACTGGTATCCTGAAATTTCTTAGAGAGTATATAGTTAAATACTTAGAATATAATTAAATATTTAGAATTCAGTAAGATTTTATTTGTAAAATATTGGGCCTTACTATAGCAAATTATAAAAGCCTATGCCTACATCCAAGGTTGTGTTAAAGCAGAAAGTGCTATACCAAGTGTATCTGTAGATACTAGCTATAAATATAAATGGTAACACTTCTCTGTCATGTACTTTAAAATATTTTATGAACCGCATTAAAAGAAGAGGACATGCATTTGGTTGAGTGCTTCACTGTTCATCAGATTCGATCCTTATCTGTTATCCATTAGAGCCATTCTCATGAGCCACACTCATACATAAAACTAAAATTACACTTTCGTTACTTTGGTTCTCAGTGCAGCTGGCTTTGATTTCATAAAAGTAGAAGCTATTTCTGCTTTTTACTGAGGATATCCTCTTCAGGGTCAAAAGATGAACTCAATATATTCTTTATATCTCTAGCTTTTCAAGATCTCTACTTTAATAGATGACACATTCCCACCATTGTCTAGGGAACGACAGTACTACATGAGGCCATCCGAGGCTCAGATGTACAGTGTTAAGTGAACTGCAAGAAAAAATCATGTAGGCCTTCCACGCATGATGAAAGAACAGGACGTAAAATTATGTTGAGACTTGGTGAAACAAATTTAAGGTAAAGCATGCAATGTACTGTATATAGCCTGGGACCCTGGTCACGAGCACCACTCATCCACGTGGGTGGCTGCTATTCCTCAGCATGCCAACTATGCATATGATGACGTTAACAATCTTCTCTGGAAGTCCGCAATGGATCCCAAGTTTGCAGATATCTTTCCTTGGGATGCCAAATTCTTTTCAATGTTTCTAAAGGTGAGATGTATCATCAATTCCTGCTGAAAACCCCAGGGAATGATTTCCAAAGTAGCAAGAGCTACTGGGCCTATGTTTCAGATCATTTTGGGGATCTTTTGGGTCCTTCTCTGTTTTATTCAAAAACTCCTTCATTTTTTCTTCTTTGTTTGACTAGTCTCCAGGTTTCAAGAATAAATATTCCTTTGCAAATTTATTCTGTCCAAGAATTTCTTCAGTGGAGAGGAGAACTGAGAATGTGTCATTTGTCTACCTACTACTTGCCACAGAGATGTTATAAACACATCAATGTGGTACTGATGCAAGTTGATCAGAAAGACGCATGTGAGCAAGATGCCATTCAAATATCAGAAGGCGACCAAATTTATGAAAGATTTTAGCAAATTATAAGTAAAACATCAACAGGATGTGATTACACTACAAGGTAGGGAGGATAGGTAGATGGGATGGTAGTAGAAATAACTTTATATTTTAAAACTTATTATCAAAACTTATTATCAAAACAATATGCCAAATAAAATGCATATTTCTGCGCTCAAAAATGCAGTTAATGAAATAGCATGTATGGTCTCACAAGCTTCCAGGTTAAAATTCAGCCTGCAAGAATACTGGAAAATCACATATTCTGACTGTTTTCTTCCAGAGTTCTTAAAGCCTGGCTTATTTTTATGAATTTTCTGGGCTCTGGAAAGTAGTTTAGAGTGGTTCAAAGAAACCTATTAACTGTGGGACATAAAACTGAGCTCGAGCTGAAACCCTAAAAATGTTACTCATACTACTTTCATACTGAAAAATGTTATGGTAGAACTTACCTTATATGAGCGAAGAAGGCTAAATAAAGATGAATTTATAGCAAGACTACTCAATTGTTAGAGATTTCTATTGATTATTTTTAAGTCTTTAGATAGATACATTAAAATATGAATATATATAACTTAACAACAAGGGTCCTGCAGTTCACCTGGACTCCAGTTGCAAATGGGACTTGCTCATGGACTTTCAGCCTTGGGCAACAGTATTTCCCTTTCCCTGATAAATTCCTCTTCTCCGTGTGATAAAGAGCCAGATTCCACTGCTTCCTAAATCAGCTGGAGTTTTACAGGAGTTCGGCTTTAGGGACATCAGAAACTGGCTCAAATCAGGAATTTTATTTATTATCTATGCTAATATATAAATAAAGTGTTTCTATTTGAATGGTTAAGAATAAACTGTAAGTAACCATGAAAATATTATTTCACTTAATAGCTTAGATTACTTTCTGAAAATAGTACTAGAGATTTAATCAGCCAAAAATTGCAAAGGAATCAGTGTTATTTTGAGGAACTCAAAAAGAAAATCTGCAATGGCTCTGCTGCTTATTGCTTCATCTCGACAAGCACTATTTAAAAATGTACATTTAATAGATAGTTAAATTAATTTAATTATTCAGTATGAAAAGATTTTAATGTTATAAGACCAGGACTCTACAAAACCAAATAAACACTGCTGGATACCCAGTACAGAATCAAAAGAAGCATAATAAAAGTTGTTTAACTTATAAATATTTGGGAACCTGCAGTGCTGGGAAGTAGCTTTCATATTTCTTTAATGCTAGTGTTGTGGTAATCACAGCTAAAAACAGCTGCTGCACACACTGGCACTGAAGAGAATAAGAAACAAAAACTAAGTCTAATAGAATGTGCAAATTCTGGGAAATCAGAACCTTGCTCCTCTAAATCAACATTA
This sequence comes from Nothura maculosa, assembly GCA_032353885.1. Taxonomy (NCBI): domain Eukaryota; kingdom Metazoa; phylum Chordata; class Aves; order Tinamiformes; family Tinamidae; genus Nothura; species Nothura maculosa. Next base: position 2,547,327 of record JAUBOD010000837.1, on the reverse strand, counting down.
AAAACCTTTAAAATTACCAGCTTGCTTATTCGTCACTTCCTTAAATTGTGATACATGCTGGATATAACCTCCTGGAAAGCTACACGCTTCTGGGAGAGACTAGAGATTGCACAAGGTCCCAAGCTATTGGGGCTTTTATGAAAGCCAAAGTCCTTTGCTTTCTTGGGAGACAAGGTAGAAGTGTCTGGGGCTCTTTGTGTGGGCTAGAGCTAGCGGCACCCGTGTCCCGGGAGGCAGTGCTGGGGTTGGGGCTGGTGACTGCCTCCCGCCAGCTAAACTGTCCAAGGTCGATGCTTTCAACCTGTAACAAACTGGTTAACACCAAAATGATACATGCTGGAACCACCTCACATTTAAGCTTCTAATTCGTGATACCCCTGTGACAGGATCAGAGTACAAAGGAAAAACAAAATGTTGGATTTGAACAGTTATGGCCTCCAAAGCCGATATCTATTTTCCCTTGCTTTTTTTTTTTTTCCTAAAGGACATGACAATTCTGTCAAATACAACTTCCCCCCCTGTTTCTAAACCTTTGTTTGTACATTGCTGTCAGTGATCGTAGTGGCACACTAAGAAGAAGGCCCACTGTGTTCCTATGCCTGAAATGCCCGCAGCAAAGTGGGGAATACATCATGTACAATGCTTTAAGATGGTGCATGAGTGCCTGAGGCCTGAAGACCACTTCCCAGGGTTTGGTCTGAGCAGTAACACTTCATGCAAACGCATGCAGTATAGCCCCTCGCGTGCCCCTCTGCTAAATGCTCATTGCCATGCACCGATGACCAAATGGAAATATATTATGAAACTGGAGGGACACCTCAAGGTTATCAGGCCTAAAAATGGACCTACCTTAGCATTTTCCCCATACTGTAGGCCTTACCTTAAAGAGGGACATTCACACTGAAGCAAACTTGAAAAGAGAGAACATTCATACAAAAATAAATTTACTTGGCCAGTTATTTCCTACGGTTCCTTTTGGCATTACTGAATGATACTGCATTTTCAAAGGGCTTCTCCCCCACAGTGTAAAGGCAAAGTCATAATTCTGCACTTAACGGCCACACAATCCACTGTCACAAAAAAAGAGGTGTATCAAAAATCCCCCCAGTAAACAGTATCATGACTTCCCAACACGAGGTTAAAAATCCTGCATTAAAAAGTTGAAATAGCTTTGCCTCTTAACAGTCACGTACAAAATGCCATCTGAAAGCATGGGGAGGGTTGCAAGACTTCTGTTTCAGAGTTTCCTCCAGAGATGTGGTCCCTCTTTAAGGACTCCAGCCCTACTCCACGTCAGCAGACGGTGCCGCAGCAGCTCAGCCCTGACCGCGGCCGTGGGAGCTGACGTGACCCCGTTCTCAAACACTGGGGGCATCTGCCTTGGCACAGCTCGTCTGTGCAGGTCTGCTAAAATAGCACCCGTTTTTCAATCATTTGGGGAAGGCAGGAAAAGAAAAAAAAAAAAAAAAGAATTTATTTCGACCCTTTGCAGTGCCAAATCAAAGGAGAAGACAGAAGACATTACTGGCATCCTTAAGTCAAGACTTAACAGAGGAGTTGAGTTTTACAAGGCAACTACAGAGAACACGGCCCAGAAAATGGTAGCTAAGAGGGGAGGCAATTAGACAACAGTTTATCTTAGAGCTAGCGGTAAAAAGAGAGACGTGCAAATGAATATAGGCCATCTGAGACCAAATATCAAGATGAAATCTCCCAATGCTGAGGTCTGATACAGCACAGAACACTCTTCCAAGGGAAGTGATACAGGTGTAGGGCAGTTAAAGTCGGTCTGATCTTGAACATTTGGATTTTAACCCCTCTCAATCACATTGTTCCTCTGTTGCCATAGAGCTTACTTGTGCATTAAGCATCAAGAGACTCTATTATCTCCACGGAGAAGAAAGTGAGGAATAAAAAGGTTAGGTGGTGAGTCCTGGGCCACCCTCCTAGTTCCTAGGAAAGGTGGTAAAAGGACCTGTTTATCTTGCAGTTCTCAGGTCTTGGTTGCTAGATCAATCCACTAGCCCAGAGAATGCAGAACCAGAGAAAGAATACACAAATAATCAGAAAACATTCTCAATGATAAAATGGTAGGAATGGAAAAGTCTGAAAATTATACAGAGTCAGATTAAAGGTCTAAACAGGCCCTTTTGGCAGCACCTGCTTAGATCTGCAGGACAATTCTGCAAAAGACTGTCTTGCTCATTTTGTTTCTAACACCCTTAAAGACGTTTATCTTTTAAGGCAGAAAAATTAGAATTTACAAAGGCACATGCAAATTTAAGTAGTGCTCTATGAGAGCTGCACGTTCACAGTAAATCATCATAACACAATTATTTTGTTAACTCCCATCTTCATACAGCCACACTAAGCATGGACTGCCACAGGCCCTGATAAAACCATTAGAGACAAGACTTTGGCGTAATTGCTGAAAAGATAGCACATATGGCAAACATCTGTTTCACCAGGCTTTGTGTTATCCCCTGGCTCACAGTCCTTCAGCGGTTGCATGTTGAGGGCTCCTTAGGCAAAGTCTCAAATTTTCCCTACCCTGACATTTACAACAGGGGAAATGACAAGGACGTTTTTGTTTGCATGCGTGCATGCAGGCTGACAGAGAAAACCCTGCCTAAAAGGTAGTGAGATTTAGTTTGCTGTGATCTGCATAGGACTTTCTGAAGGTCTCATGCATCTTTTGCAGCACACAGAGTCACTGTGATCTATAGCCTAAGAAACAAGGTGTTAAGTTTATTGCGCTGGTCCAGCTCTGCAAAGACACAAGAAATCAAGGTTCTTATGAAGCTGATTTCAAATAAATGAGCTACAAATTTAGGACCATAAATTTCCCTCCTCCCTGGGAAGTGATCCTGGTGGGGCTGGTTACATATTACCACCCTTTACTCCGCTTGTGCACATCTCTCTGAGAACTTCACTGGCCGCTGCTAGGGATAAATTATCGCAGGCCAGCACCACACTCTGGAAAGCCAGCACAGCACCAGCTGTGCCCTCAAATGGCATAAAGCAAGACAATTTCTTGCAGCATCTCACATATTTGGAGAACAGTAAGGCAACAGCAAAATAAATATAATGGACTCTTTGCTGCTTCAAATATAACTTCGCCAGAAAATAACAACTTGGACAATATAAATGTTAGTAATTTATATTCAAGGTGAAATACTTACCTGTTTCAATCAGTGTTTTGAATGTGTATTTTATTACTTAGCATGGCATAAATAGAATTATCCCATCATGTTAGTAAGCGAGGCTGGCTGAGGGTAACACTTTGATAGAAATCAACCCTTGTTTTCATATGTAGTATGACAAAGTGCTTTGGAAAGAGAGATAATCCAATTCAACCAAACCAGGAGCTTAGGCATGGAAACAAGGAAGGATGGAGAACAGAGAATCACCAAGGCCTTTAAGGCCTTTGCGGTCCATGGGCAATAAATTATTTTGGAAACTACAGCCAGCTGTCATAGCCAGTGATGAGGGAGATTTCCTTCACCAAATGGAAAAACTCCAGGAAAAATATAGGAGCCAAAATATCTCAACAAAGGAATCAAGTGCCTGAAAGTGAGCACTCTCTCACAAAAATCGCCTTGGAGAACAGAATTCTGTCAACATTACGATGGAACTTGCTTCTTGAATATAAAATTACACTGTCATGTCTGTGTTAAAATTAACACAGAAAAATAACAGAAAGTTTCAAGATACTCTCTAAAACTCAAAGAATCATTTTTTTAGAACACAGGAATAATCTGTAAGAGACATTATCAAGATCAACTGTCTTCTACATACTCATTCAAAAGTCAGATTGATTTCTGTATTTCCTCCCAGATCCCAAAGCTATTCCATTATTTTTTCTAGCAGCCTAACCTTTATAATAACTCCATAGTTAGGAGAAATGCTCCCAAAGAATAAAGCAAAAAGAACAAAGTTTTCTAAATCTAGATTTAGGAAAGGAAGGGCTGGTAGACAACATGCATCCCAGCACTGGGCCTAAGTGCATTTTCATCCCTTCCTATTTGCTGTTTCCCTGAGCAAGTTTGCGGATGACACCAAGCTGGGTGGAGTGGCCGACACTCCGGAGGGATGTGCTGCCATCCAGAGA
>JAUBOD010000837.1:2522107-2532134 GCA_032353885.1 Nothura maculosa | reverse complement strand
AAGCTTAGAAAGGTTCTGGAAAGGCAAAAGGCAGGGCATAAAATAACCTCTGAGTTGTAGTAAAAAAAAAAGCAAAACAAACACACAAACACGAAGAAGTAGTAATAATATTTCATGAGAAATGATGAAATTCAAAATGGACAATGATCCAGTGTTATTGCATGGCTTGTTTGATTTTTATACTTCTGTGTAGGCTCCAGATGCCTCTGTAGTGCATGCCTGAATGCCTAAGGAGACAAGAATCAAAAGCAGAGCATAGATGCTCTAGGGTCTCCAAGTGTGGATACCTGCTTAGAGCTTAGCTCCTAGCACTCTTTGAGAGGTTTCCATAGATGGACTCAATCAGAAGTAACTTTGCAGAGAAGCTCTAAATCTGAGTAAGAAAATCCCCTGCCAACCTCTGTGAACAAATCTTACCCGAAGGCTTACAGAAACACATGGATTTTGTTGCAAAAGTCCTTAATGCCAGCAAATGCCATCTGAGTGAGGTGTGAGAAGCCTTCATCTTACTCTTAGGATACGTTTTGGAGAAGTGTCTCCCTTTCAAGGCTTGCTCTTCAGAATCAAAGTCAGCATAGCACAGTGGAAGCTGTCAGACATATTAAATGATTAAACAGCCCTTCAGAAGTTACATTATGTTGGAATTTCCCTGGACATGTCCAGGGCAATAGTATGCTTGGATTTCCCCAGACGTGTTCATTTTCTTCCTTGATTTTACCTGGCAGTATTATTTCTTTTATTTTCTTTCCTTTCCTTTTCTCTTTTTTCTCTTCTTTTTCTTTTTTCACCTATGTTGAAAACTTTTGGACATGCTGGTTGAGCTGAATCTAACATACACTTTACATAGGGCAGCATAAAAATCAAATACTTCTGGGATGCACTGGATTTACTACTCAAATGCTGCATAATCATTGCACATCTGTGCAGCAAATGAGACATTTCTGGGAAGCACTGGATGACTTACTGTGCATGTAGAAATCAATTGTGCAGTATACATATTACAAAGGGACTTGTGCATGTGCAAGAAGCCTGTCACAGTCCAATAAAGTCAGATTTACCTCACTTACAGTAAATCTACTGTCTCCCACAGATATGTATGTCTTATCAGATATGTATTATGTGGCTGAAATCCATACCAGTCATAGAAATGTTCCTTGCAACTGATACACCCTATACCAGACCTTCCCATCTCCAGATCAGTTGCGCTGCTCCTGCAGATCCTCAGTTGATTACCCACATTAAGGTCCCTTGGGGCAGACTATATATTTTAACATTCTGTAAAGTCAACCTTTCTTCCAGCTCCTACACACAGCCAGTATCTGACTGGATACAACAAAAACCTCTGTATCTAACCATTTAACCAACGAATCACTTCTACATACGTTGGGAAAGGCATTTACAGGATGACAGCTATCACACAGCTATCTGTTCATCACACAAGTCAAATGAACAAAATGAAACCCCTAGCTCCAAAAATCATCCTCCAAATTTTTCTCCCAGGGAATCATAATTGTTACAACCGAAAGACATGTTTTAAGACAAGACTATGACAACATCAAGATCTTCTGAGAACATTTGGCACTTGTAGATAGGGAAAGAAATTTGTGTTTGCAGCTTCATCTTTTAGCCTTCTAAATCCCGAATTACATGCTCCTAAATGGAAGAATACATGCTGAATTTCAAAAAGTCAAGATGTTTAGATAAATCAATCAAAGCATAATTAGGTTTGATGTAATCTGGGAACCACTTCCAGCTGGGATCACAGCAGAGTATTAGAAAGAAGGTCATAAAATGGATAGTTATGACAGGAATGAATGAAATTCAAGAAGTTGCTCAGAAAACTGGATCCATTTGAAAGTAGAAGATGATCTCAGAGCCACATTAACCCTATCATCCCAGAAGCAGGTCTTTCCAGGGAAAGATGACACCCTTGAGCTATTAGGGCCTACAGTTGTTTAAATTTTGTTTAATGCCAGATGTGCTTGAAACGGAATGAAAGTAGGTATAGGTTTCCACCTATTCAGAATCTCCTAAACTGAGGGAATCTGGACTGTAACAGGGCCTAACACTGAGCCACCACAGAGTGCAGGAGGACAGAATATCCACCGTTGTCCTTGCTGGCTCAAAGACTCGTGCAACCAACAGAAAAGCTGAACAAAAAATTAACCTGATGAGGAGAATTGAGCAAATAAAACTAAGATCCTAAATATCAAATTTTGACTACCTGAAAAGACCAAATTTCAAGCATACCTGTAAAAGGATGAGTCAATTTCAAGGTTCTTCCTATTTAACGAGTTATAAGCCTATTTGACAGAACAAAAACATCTGGTACCCTGTCATCAAGCCAAAACAAAGCAGCAAAGCCTATAAGCTTCTTCAAGATGCTATTCCAGGCACTGAGGACATCAGCTTAATTACTCATGCATTAATGGAATTTAATACCAGTAGATTCTTATTGGCATAAATACAAAGTGCACCAGAGTAGAATGAAGTCAGAAAAAATCTGGAAGAGACTAAAGCAACAGCAGCATGACTCCCATGGAAGAACAGATGGGAGGTGAAAAAGTAAGCTGAGAGCCTGCCATAGTGCCAAATTCATAGCTATCCCACAAGGGTATCATAGCCCACTGTGCACACTGAAAACAATTCCAAATCTAGCCTATTATTTTACAGTTTCCAGATTAAGGAAAAAAAAACAAAAGAAACCCCAAGTATCTATGCAACTTTGGAAAAATAAAGTTCAGAGACTAAATAAATGTGAGAAAATGGCATGTAAGAAAAGGGCATGTGCCCTTTAATCTCTCACAGAAACAAAGAAAGTAACAAAACATTTGGGTACAGATGAGGAAACAAATGTAAAAGCAACAGAAAAGAGTTGTCAGGGATTCCTATCTCTCCAGAACTGTTCTAAGAAGTAGCCAACTCCCCTATCATGTCAGAAAGCACAGTAAATAGCTATCAGTTGCTGGAATGTAAATTAATTGGCTATATAGGATGATTCATTCTGTCCTTTACTTGGTTCCTGGTATTAGTGCCAGCTGTCTGCCTCTAAATCAGAGCTTACCAAACGATACAGTGTCAGATAGCTCAGTGACAAAGGTCTATTAAATTCTTCTTTTTCGCGTTTTGCATTCTCTTTGTAGGAACTAAGGAAAGTTATCTGTGCCTGACAAAGGGAGTTCCTGCAGCTTGAGTAATTACATACAAGTGCAGACTGCCTGAGCAGTCAGGCTAGGAAAATGCCCAGATTGCTTGAGTGCAATAATGTTAGATTAAGCTATTTCTCCCTCTGGTTTGTTTGCCAAGATAATCTGCACAGTCAGTTCAGTTGACTCAAGCGTTTACTTACATAAAATATATTTTTAAAACTTTTCTTTCTTTCAGAAAGTGTGAAACAGAAATTTAAGTCTTGGCTTCTGTTTCTGGATACTTGCCAGCATCACAAGCACCTCAGAAGCTGCAGCAACTGGCAGGATGTCAAGAAAGAATCAGGATTATGGTAAAGTAGGTGCAAGTCGGAACAGAAGAGCAGGTTGGCTGCAGGTAACCTGCAACAAAACTTCCATCATGCTCATTCATTCCTCCATATACCAGCATCATGAGACACTGACAGCATCCAGTTCCCATAAATGCTAAACTGCTTAGGTCTGCACAGGATCAGATTCCCTAAGTCTGATTTCAAACAGTGGGCAGGAAGGTAAGTACCTGGTATGTGTGGCCATGTGTGTCATTTAGATAACACAAAATTTTCCTGTGGAAGCAAGGCAATTAAATAGTCACAATGGGCTCAAATCAATAAAATCAGAAAGTCTGCCAAACATTGCTACTGGTAGCCACTGAATCAGGTAAATATCAGTAGATCTAAGGGAGGTCTTCAAAACCCGCCTGGATGCCGCCCTGTGCCACCTGCTCTAGGTGTGCCCGCTGCAGCGGGAAGGTTGGACTAAATGATCTCTAGAGGTCCCGTCCAACCTTGAAGATTCTATGATTCTTTCAGTAGTGCATTTGAAATTGTTTTGCCGTTGCCTTTGTTTTGCTGCATGGGAAAACCCCATCTCTGCTGCATGTCCTAACTGGACATAGAAGAAACTGCAGAAGAAATTGCAGAAAGAGAGAAAATTTCTGATAACAAGACATGGAGAACCCATCAAAATCACTTTCTAGGTACTACTGTTATTGAAATTCATAACAGAAGACAATATCCTCATTATATCAATTAATAATTTCATTCAGCAAACTGAAACTGTTTTTCTCTTTCAATTAAGGTAAATTACTTTCTACCTTACTCAGTGGTATGCAGATTGCTATGGGGACAAAGACACAATTCTACCCCAGGGAATCTCTCCTGTGCCTAGTAACAATCTGTAATACTCTGTAGCACGCTGTAGCATTGCATTTTCAACACAAGCCTCAATCATAATCAGTAAGTATCACAAAATCTGGATCACTTGTACTGTCTGAAATACTATTTTCCAGAAGACTGATGAATCTACCAAATGGTTGTTATAATTCTACAAATATATTGGTTTCCCCAAAATATCCACCTAATTCATGCCCTACATTCAGATCTCAGCAAGATGGATGAAGCTGCTCAATAAAACAAAAAGAAATGATTTTTTTAATGTTCAGATATTACCTTCTTTTGTGATTAAATCTCAACAACTTAATCTCAACTTCCATACATAAATTATGGGCTAGATATATCAAGAGTCTCCTTCATTAGTGACTTCCTTCATTATTTTAAATATTTTATTCAAAGGACACCAGCATGGCTTTTTTTTTTTTTTTTTTTTTTTTTTTAATCCTGGTACAGATGAGAGAGAAATGAGAAAATCTGATATGCGACTATTGCTGCACCCTGTGTCAGTGCACGTTTACTTTTTAAACCCCACACACTTACTTTCCCTGTCTGGCATAACGTGCACCCCATGTCATCTGCAAACAGCCTTTGCACTATGAAGGGTGTCACAGAAAGGACGATGGACGTAGCACGTGCAAGTTTTGCCGCTTACAAAAAAATCAGAATGAGTCATACACATAAATGCCACTGGTGGCTCTGTAAACACTAGTCATTAAGAGGCAAAGTGACTTAAGGAAACTAGTTACTTTTCTGGTGGCATAAAGACATTTTATATACAACCATTTCCATAGATGGCTTTCTAATGGCTTTGACCATAACTTGCTTACAATTGTCGGTAGCTGCTTAGGACGTTACAAGTGCATAATTTGCTTATCTGACTAAACTGAGTTTCCTTAAAATAACGTGCTGACAAATAAATGCATAGCACTCAACAGCTTTCTTTTGTGTTGCTTTTCCTTTCTTATTATTTCCACATTTTTATTTGTGAGCATAAGCGAACTTGCTGGAAGTTGAAATAGGCATTACATAAAACATTCTCAAAAAGTGACTGAGCACCAGGGGAGTGGTCTCCCTCTCCTCTTCAGGAGAGAGCTGCCTTTTATACTTGCATCTCGCTGCTTTTTAAACCCAGTCCTTCCATGACCCCTACCTGGGAAAGCAGTAATTCTTCCATGAGCCTAAGGCCAGAATGGGATGTAGAGCTACAGCAGTGCCTGTTTCTTAGTCTGTATTTGGAGGCCTAATTTATACGAATTTTGTGCTGAACTCGAGTAGCAATTCTGTCTTCACATAGCCGGCAAGCCCGGTATTTTTACACCAACCAGAGAAGTATCTTAAACAGAGCTGGTTTCATATTAGGCCTAGAGTATAAAAAGTTATGTCCCATAAACTTACAGCTAACCTAGCTAGGAAATAAATCTGTCACTTTGTAAAGCTCCTTGAGATTTAATGAAACATTTCTTTCGGACTTTTCAAAGGTTTTTGCCAAACCAGCATGCAAATTGCTGCAAACAGCATTGTCATCTTGGGAACGTGCTCTTAGCCGAGGTGGACGTCCCTGGTCTTTTCGGTCTCCTATCTCGCTTGTGAGTGCAGGGTACTGAGGCTACTAATGGTCCTGTGTTTTTCCATTTCCAGTTAGGTTAAACCCACTTTTTTTTCCGTTTTTTTTTGGGTAAAGATTTCCTCTCTACCTAGCTATTTGGCTGCGAATGACAGGCTGCAGCCTGTGCCACTGTGGTTTCAACCTCCATGACAAGGCCCGGTTAGGCCCGGGCCGCCTACGGCGCGCGGTGACACCCATCCTCACTGACTGCTCCGTGACCCCATTGCAGGCAAGAGAGCTCCCCGGGGTTAGCCAAGGACACGCTCCAGCTGGGGTGCTTGACTCCGTGAGGCTCCGTGCTTTGTGTTCTTGGTTTTTCTTGTAATATCTCAAATAACATAAGCGTTAGATTGCATTTTATAACAATAGGTTAGGTGGAGTGCAAACAAAAAGTGCCTACTATGTACATTTATAATCCTTTTAAGCAAAACAGTTCTAAACCATTATTTGATAAAGATCCTTGATGAAAGACGGTGAAAGGATGGCATGAAGCTAGAAAAGCTTGTCAGATCAAGTTTAGAAAGCTTAACAACTTTATCAACAGGCATACTAATGAATTTTTTACATTCGATCAGTTCAAAAGTTTGCCTTTTGAAAACAGGAGCAATGGTTTTTTTGGGTGCTCTTAGGAGCTAAGATGCCAAAGTCACCATCGTTTCAACACCAATGCAATACAAATTATGCAAACGGGCAGAAAATAAAACAATACTTGGGTTTCATGCATACAAGTTCTGTGATAACTGAAAATACTGACATTCTTTCCTTTCTCTGCTTCCTTCATAGACGGATTTTTTTGCATGAAGTAGAAGAACACACAACCAAGAAATGCATGTCCATCCACATGGCACCTTAAATAGTTCCTCTCATTTGAGTATCTCAGCAGTGAAACTTTATAACTCACAGTAACCCCAAAGTACGTTACAGCCCATCACAAATAGCAGGAAAGACAGAATAAAAGGATGTCATGCAATCAATCACAATTCTACCCTGCTTTTAACTTTACCTTCCACATGAAAGCAACCAGACTTCTGAAACATTTTGCTCGGTTCTGATGATAATTTTCTTCTATGCATTTTTTTTTTCAGGATTTTGGCCCAGATCCATCTCACCAAGCATTGGGTTTTGGATGGGGGTACCACAGTTTGCCCCAGGTTCCTTCCATGCCCATCCATGCTGGGACAGGAATCTCCCAGCAGTTGATGCACAGAATGTGCAAGAGTTTCCTAGAGATGCCCAGCCCAAGACAAATGGACAAACAGGTTCCTGACTCAGAAGCTTTAGTTACTTTCTAAATTTAAGGGAGATGAATTTGAGCTGCTGCTGCGTATTTTCTGTATAGCTGCTTCCCTGCTTCCTGTGTCTCACTAGCAATTTATCCTGTTCTCATTCGTGTTAGTGATGAAACTTCCATTTTTGTAGGAAGTAGACAAGCAAAGGCAGGTTTTAAAAAAGGTTCTCCATTTATCTCGCATGTTATATACACTGGAATTGCCACATACACACAAAATTTGCTAGTTTTTAAAGTTATACCCTGTAACAATTCTTAATTTTTCTCACATTTCTCATATTGCACTCTCCTGACTGCAGAACCTGCCAGCATCCAGAAGAGTATGCATAGCCATTGAAAAGCCAGACATTTAATTGCCCTACTTGGAAATACAAAATAAAGGGCTCCAAAGCACTATTATTCTACATTGTTTCAGGCACACAGAAAGAGCATTCTAAAAAATGAAAACAACAGAAGAAAAGCTGCTACTGTAATCAGCCATGATTGAAGGCATTTCCTGCATTTTGCTATCAAACCTGTTGTTTTTTCCATTACACACTAACTGAACTTTACTAAGGTCAAGACACCAGAGAAAAACAGGATCAGAATATCTTTAATCAGCTAAAGTCAACTACTTCAGTCTCTTTCTTTGAGAGGTTCAGTTCTGGATCTCATCCCAGATACCCAATTTTCTTCCTTATATCACAGATGTATAAAACAAGTCTTCCTGAATTTGTGATTTTGATGGTTTTCTTTGACAGCGTCTCGCGTATGAGGCTTAAAATCACCTTAGCCTAAAGGTCAGCATTGCATAACAATACTCCTATTATTTTAGTATGATATAAGCACAGTAGTGTAGACAAGGTTTCACTCACAGTCTTGATACAGGGTCAAAACCTTCCCTCAACTGCAAACCTATCACTTCCATAATGCTGCCCACTAAGCCTGAAAGTGAGCTCTCAAATGGCTGTTAAAAAACAGGTCAAAGTTGCAATACCACAAATTAATTCAATGCAATCCATTAATCCTGCTGTCACCCTAAGTGCAGACACAGTGTGTTGCAGCTATATAGCATCCCTGTGCTATGATCTAACAGTACTTTATCCCTACCTGTTTTTTTCCACAAGTTTCAACTGACATTCATTTACTAGCTAACAAAACACAAATTGTGATTCCTTCCCAGCCAGTGACCAGTTCCAAATACATCGTTGTCTCACTAAAGACGGGAAAAGCCACTTAGTTTTCCGTGCAGGGACTCGGAATCCCTGTGGTTTGGTCAAATTCTGCTATGGATTAATGTCACAGCAGCGCAGTGACTAGACTGAAAGCCAACTCGTGCAACCTTCACGCAGCCAGGGCATCATCTACCTACAGAACAGGGATGTGGAGGCTACTTAGTACAGCTGATACTCAAAGCTTGCCTTAAGCCCTATCCCTCCTGCTTTCTAATGGTTACAAAGCTTTAGAAATGTTTCTCTGTTTAATTCAGATAAGATTGTCTATATAAAAACAACAACAAAAAATCCCCCAAAACTACACAATACTAATTAAGCTTATATAAATCTCAATTTTCCAGCTAAAAACCTTCTGTGCTACTCATAGCACCGGACCCTCCATGTACTCAGAGGAGAACATCTAGTAAAGACAAAGAACTCCTACAATATTATCATCTGCTTGTAAATGGTAACAGAAATCTTTTGCTCCCTAAATAATGCTTATTATGTTGAGGGGATGAGTTTTATAAGTTGAATTGATCTGCATTTTCTTTTTTTTTTCTTTTTTTTTTAAAGAGTAATTTCAAAACTCTCTATGGACATTTAAAGAAGACTTTCTTTGGCAACTGCAACATGAAGTATAGAAGAAATTAGCCCAGCAGAGGCAAGCCATTAAGGTGTCAGCATGAACTGGCATTTAGTGCCTTCTATACAACAGCCAAGGCCCCCTCACAAATTCATAATACACAGCGAGCATAACAGAAAAGGGTTGCTGATGGTTTCTGCAAACAGTGTTCCCTTTTATAAAAAGTAACAAATCTATCAGAATTCTCTTCCCTGGGCTCCCAAGGGTGTCTTTAGCAAGAAACAAATACAGCTCCTAGCAGCAAGCAGGCTCCTGTTAAAGCTCTGTATCATGTTTCCATGAAGAATGCTTTCTTAGTCAAAAAATTAAAGAAAAAATAATAACGAAAACTTTGTAATAAACTTTGTACAGATACTCATTTTTCCATCCTCACTTTGGACTCAGTTCAACCTCTTGGGTCCTTTGGGGTCTTTCTATGGAGAGCTTTTCCAAAGAGAAGAACATGTAGCATTACACAAAACAGATTAAATAATTTATATAACATAAATAAAATGATGTAAGTCAGCAAGAATGCCGCTCCCAATAAAATGTTTGCTTATATGGACTCACTAGAGGAAAGATTTTAATAATTTCTGCTTCTATTCTGACTTTAGAAGCATAGCTCACATGCCTAACGTCTTGCTACACAAGCATGTGATTTGAGCCGGGGAAGGGTATTTAGGTTCTTAATTCAGAAACGTTTCTAACCATGCTGAATGTAAGAAGGATCTAAATATCACCATTCAACAGAAGTTTAACTGTTTTCGGCAGAACTTCTCGTAAAACCAAGGAGCTAAATCTTCCTCTGCTTCTTAGTGCCTAAGGGGATTCTGTTACATGAATTTCTATATTTTTCAAAATTTGGTACAATAAACAGTATTTCTATTAGATGATTAATATAGTGGGAGGATTCTGCCAAAATTAAGAAGAAACAAAATTAAGATGATTATTTATC
>JAUBOD010000837.1:2490567-2509524 GCA_032353885.1 Nothura maculosa | reverse complement strand
ATGATAATCCTTTTCTAAGAATATCCATTTAATCACTTTCATGCTAAACAGTTCCATGTCTGATCCCAACAGAACCAATGTTTTTTTGTGACATTTATCAAACATGTAATTGCCAACTCTAAATATCAGAAATTATGTTCTGCTCAAATTCTTTCTTTTGTTTTGGATTGGTGCTTGCTATAACATCTCCAGTTTAGCTGACTGTAAATTCATCTGGATTGTTTAGCAAAATATCACGTCATTAGGGAGTCAGAACTAAATATTTAGCAGCAGGTCTGTTCCTAGGTTTGGATAATGCTAAGTCTCCTACGCTGCTTCATATCTTAGCTGCATCCCATCCTCAATGAGAAGGAGTATTTCTGCCACATTCTAGAGCTTAGTTGATCATCTCTTCCAAAGTATGGTTATTGAAACTTGAATTAACAGTCCTGAGGCTGAAATTGCTCTGCTGTTGTGTTTTCTGCTATACAACAGTTCTCCCTGCTTGAGCAGGGGGGCTGGACCAGCCAATCTCTAGAGGTACCTTCCAACCTCAACTGTTCTGTGGACAATATTTAGAGCTGCTTTTCTAGGTGCACATTTCAATTGCCTCAGCAGAATTCACAGCAAAAAATACGACTCTAAGTTCTGCTCTCTGCTCTGCTTATCATGAATTCAGCAGAGGATTGAATGTTTGAAAGAGAAGAATATTAATTCTCAAGCACTAACATGAGATAAACAAGGAGATGCACAACATGCACATGCTCAGCAGGTGAAAGTTTCAACATTAGAATATATGCACTTTTTGGATGAAATATACTCAGCTCCTATGAGTACTACTTTCCTAAAACCACTGTATAGTATGGTCAGAATGCTGACATGGTCACTGGAACTAGAATAGAAAAAAAAAACTTTTTTTTCTTTTGGCTTTCAAACCTAAACTGCAGTAACACAGAAAAACTTTTCAGTCTTTTTGCTACTTAATCTTTTTCACCATATTTTCCACTAAAAATTAACAATCAAAACAGTTTCCTAATGCAATGAATGTTTAATTTGTCTCCAAGTGCATTCTCTTCTACAAACACGCAGTTACCCAACAAGTGTTTAATGAGAACAGGATTTCATCCTTCAGTAGCCACTACGAAGCAACTGAATTATGCCTGCTAATGTATATCTTGCTATATGTATTTCCAGGATATATTACACCACTAGACGTAGGAGAATGTAGAGTGAGTGCCCTAAAATTATTCATTATTAAGGGAAACACAATGTTTATTCAGCTAAAAATGAGATACAAGGTATGAGATACAATGTTGATTGCCTTCCAAGAGAAAATTGACCGGGGTTTGGTTTGGATTGGATTCTTTTTGGACGGTGCTTTCATAAAATTTGAGAAGCATATTTTGATGAATAAAGTAAGCGTAAAGCAGTCCTGGGAACTCTTTAATTACATAAACTGAAATAAAAGAAAAGATCACAAAGGCATTATAGATTAAGTCTGTCTTGGCATCGATAAAGCAAAGAAAGTACTGTCAAGTAAGCCAATATGCTTTATGAAGTAATTAGATTCTTTTACAGGGTTTATTTACTCCCTTAATCATACCTGTTTTTCCTTGAATTTTTCAAAAGGTTCTGTTCAATGAGAATAATTAAAATAATAGATGGAAAGAAAAACAGAACAGGGAGTATGGGTAAGAGTTTTTAAAACTGAAGAGGACATGGAGTAAGCATGGAAGCCAAGCCAAAAGAAAAGTTCAACTTTGTTTCCCATGGTATTTTCTGACTTTTACTAGTATATTTGAATGGATAACTGCCTGTCTTTAAAACTCTGTTTTCCCATCTTAGCTCTTGACTTCCTTAATTCAACTACACTGAACGCTTTATGGTGTCTCCAAAAAACTGGATTGTAAATGTGTCCTTCCTTCTGATCTCTGTTCCTATCACTATCTGGAAAAGAAGCATACTTGTTACTTAAACTAGAAACCAAGTTTTATCTTCTCCCTTGCTTTACTCTTTTATTTGTCACCCAATCTTAATTTTCACTGTCCTTGATACTTAAAATAGCTATGTTTCAGCTCTATAGAAAATGCTTTCACTGAAGCTTTTACTCTTCATTCTGATTATTACCACTGCCTCCCCTCTTCAAAATCACTTCTTCTAATTTGGAGGGTTTATTGATAATACAGACTTATGTTCTTAAGACATATATGTTTGCCATCCTCTTTATATTTCCTCGGTTTTAGATTTTTGTGAGTTCTAAAGGACAGACCTTTTCTTTCATAATAATGTACAAGTCTTTAACTGGGAAAAATAAGGTGAATTCCAATAAATATTTATAGTAATAAGCTTTTAGGACTCAACTAGAATCAATCCAGTTCCTTACCGTGGAGGTGTGATTAATGATCATGAACTTCCTACTAGTAAGACCAGATAATCTTGCCAATCAATTTTGATTTCACAGATGACCCTATATATCTCTGCCTACCAGTTGTTTAGATAAGGAATGATACCATTGTTGAGGTACAAGCTTCTATGTAAACCCCCTACGAAAGCTTAGACATGGAATGACTTTGATGTATTGTTTATATTAATTACTGTTTAGCCCTTTAAAAATGCTAAACAATTTATAAAATTGTTATCACTCATTAATCTGTCCATTGTTTGTTTTCCATTAAATCTCTCTAACATTAGATTGCAGCTTGAAGACAATGCATTGACAGACACAGGGCTGGGCAACCTGAAGAGCAACAGCAGACACCGGCAATCTGAAGAGGACAAATTCTTTTACTTTCTTTCACATCAGTTCTGTAAGCTGGGGGACCCAGAATGCAGCTCAGCACGGCCTCATTACTGAATTTTTACAAAACAAAAATAAATCATGCAACTTTTAAATCTGAGATGTGCCTTCATGCTACTAAGCCAGGAAGCGAATCTTTTCACTGCTGTTTTTTGTCTCTCAGATCCACCCAAGCATTCACTCTTCAAGCAAAATTCACAATCGATAAGACTTTATCAGCCTACTCCAACTACCGTTTTTCCTTCTTTTATGTTTCTCATACAATTGGGTGTGAATAAATTCTTCCTGATTCCCATTAGTTCCCTACACTAAGGGCTAAGTTCTTTGTGTGAATAGAGCTTTTCTTTCTCCAAACAATTTCAGAAAGTCATATTTGAATTACATTTCTCCAGAGGTTACTAAAAATATGAGGGAAACCAAAACATATTAAATACAGACAGAAGGTTTAAAAATGAAATATTTCATATTGTAATCACATAATACAATAAGTTTATTACTAAACATTTTACTAAAAGAAAAAAAAAGTCAAAGTTATACCTTTTATTGCGCAAGTCAGATAAATACATCACAATCCTGGTATGCTCTGTAAAATGATATTTTATTCATATCATGCATGTAAGAAATTCTTTTCCAGCTAGTACAAAACTGTGATTACTTAACGCTATTTAAACAGGATGCTCAAACAGTTTGTTTAAAATTACCTAAAACTGCAGCAACTATCCCACCCCTTAGAACTTGAATAAACATTTCCTGCTTCTGATGGAAATTGTAGAGACATGCTGTACACAAAGTGAAATGAAAGCCTTCAACACCCAGAGCATAAGACTAACCAGAACTATAAATTAATCTTTTACAATCTCAGCATTAGGAAGGACAAATATAAAAAAAAAGCCAACACCAAAACTAGATATAATATTAAACAAAATAACAAAAAGCCTTCTCCTGTTCATTTGATTTTTTTTGATGTTTACAGTAAGAATCTTCAGCAAGGGACTATGATAGGTTATCTGTCTCTGCTTTCGGTGTTTATACTCAAGGCTAATTGTGGTGTTTTTTCCTGTTTT
This sequence comes from Nothura maculosa, assembly GCA_032353885.1. Lineage (NCBI taxonomy): Eukaryota > Metazoa > Chordata > Aves > Tinamiformes > Tinamidae > Nothura > Nothura maculosa. The sequence continues at coordinate 2,505,684 of JAUBOD010000837.1, read as the reverse complement.
GTAGCAATGTTTTCATGGAATTCGAAATGAAACGAGAACAATTTCTGTGAATTTCTTAGAACAAACAGTCGTACATAGGAACTGCTATTTTAAACTTCACAAGGACGGTTAACTTGGGCTATTTTCAGCATCCACTTTAAAAAAAAGTATGCATATACATGCATGTAAATATCGTATTAAAGATATTTTCTGTCAACCAAACTCTTCAATTTTCTCTCAAGTGTTCCTCTTGCTAGGAGCTTATTGCATATTTTCACTCAGCTTTACTCAATTCGGGATCTGCCTTTTTGCCCTCAAAAAAAAAAAAAAGGATGACCTCAAAGTGGAGACACGGATTTGAGGGCCTGAGAATCAGCGAGCCTTGGATACAGGGGCCTCGCAAGGACATCTGGTGAAGTGAACTCGGCTGCTGGTGTGCAGGGTCAGCAGTACCCAGGGCCAGCGGAACGGGCCTTTTTGGGCCACGTGCCCTCCTGTGGGGCAGACTCCACCTGGCCCACAGAGACCTCGAAGCAGAAGCAACTTGTCTGTAACAGGCCTGATCAAATACAGGGCGAGGGGTTTGTGTTCACAGCATTGTGGGGGGGCCCTGGCTGTGACAGAAATGCTCTCTTCCCCTCTCAGTCCCCTTGCCAGTAGCAGAAGGCAGCCATGAGCAGTATTCCTCAGACTTCTGCCTTGTTGGACATAAAAACCACCCAGGTACCCCAAGACTATATCAGTTCCTGAAACTAATCTGATTAGCCCTCAAAACCCATCACTGACAAGGATTCTTAGCCCTCCGCTGGCTGTCTATTGCAGTGCTAGAGAAAATACCATCAGAAACACTTCCCTCTGGTGCAGATTAATTGTGTGACTGTGCTGACTGTTTGTGCTCACCTAGGTATTTCTACTGTGTTTGTGGAGAGCTTAGTTACTACGTTAACTGAGGGCTTGTAAAATAAAAAAACACTTTTAAATTCTTGAATATGGTCTCAAGGATAACTGGCCCTCTTTGAGATGGTGAAGTAACTAGAAAGACTCTCCACCCCCTCATGCCAAACCTCACAAAGGCAAGAAAAAGCTGCAAACTGACTAGTTTCCAAAACAGTGCTTTTGGAGGTAGCATACAGCATCTCACAGTCTTTACACCTTCACTATAAAGACTTACATCACAGCATATACCACACCATAATGTGACCAGAACAGCATTTTTAAGTGAGCTGTTTGAGATCTCTAATCTTCATAAAGCAGACCTGGCATGTGGCTCTTGTCTTGGAAGATTTGTTGCCTCCTTGTGAAATACCAAGTGGACAGCAGAAGAGAATGCAGTTCTAGCATGCTTTCCATGACTCTAGTGCAGCCTATACCACACTACTCAACAGGAAAGGCATGGCTAGCGTATGTACTATGACAGAAAAGATGCGTGATGGGAGTGGGCAACTTCCTGTTTGCTGGCAATGGGTCCACAGAACTAGGCAAAAAGCAGATTTTAATTTAAAGTCTAGACCCTATCAATAGCACCTATTCTTTCCAAAAAAAGTCAAGAAAATTAAGTTTTACCTGAACTGGAATTGAAGAAGGAAATTTGTACTATTTTTTTTTCCCCTCAAAGACACATCCAGTCACAATCTAAAACTGCCCAAAATGGGAAGTCTACACAGCCTAAACTTCATGCAAGGATGATAACATGATAAAGAAAGAAAAAAATGCATCACTTGGGTACCTTCTTAACAATAATAATTTTACATAGTTTTAGTTGATAGCTACTTAAACAATCACACATTGCTGTGGCCAGCAAGATTGACTGACCTTGATATTGCACTAGAATGTACAGTCCCTCATCTGCACTGTAAGTTTTGGAATATAATAAGGTATGAATTAATTGACATCTTGGAATTTGGAATTATCAACCACATACATCAGAGTAACAGAAGAAGGTTAAGTCTCTTGCATAGAGCTTTTTTTCCTGTGTAAATTGCAACTACATTGTGTATTTATAACAATTTTCCATATAAGTAGTTCTGTTTGGATACTATTTTAACCAAATGGATTGAATAATAAATATATCAGGCTTATAAATGTGTCAAGAAAAAGAAAATATGCTTCAAAATTAATTAATCTTGTTTTAAAAAGGACAAAGTTTAGACTCACAGAAAGCTCTTGTAAACTTGCTCCTTAGACTTCCATCTTGTTACTTTGCTAGTGAGAATGAGGCAAAATGTAAGTTCTACTTAAGTCTCCTGAATAGATCTATAATTCATATTAAGTTGAAAATAGTTGCATGAATATAAATATTTTCTTATATATTTTCTTAATTTTATATTTCTTTTTTTTTTCTTCTAAAAAATAACAAAAAAGAACAAAAAGTCATTTCAGATGCAGTTCATATTTTTAATGCTACAACGCAAGGGATTTGTTAGGCCAGGGCATGCAGTGAAGTCAAAGAATAAATTACATGCATTGCCTTTTCATCACTTTGAAGCTCTCTGGTTTAACATCAGAAATGAACTGAAAGATTGTCAGCTTTGGGAAAATTCTTAACCCCAAGTGTCAGATTAGTCTGGAAAGAGCCATGCCATGGGCTCACTGGACTTTTTTGGGTGTTAATGAGAACCTTTTGGCGCCTACCCCAGGCTGCAGAGCCGTCACTCCCTGCTCCCTAGCGGGCTCCTCCATCCCCATAAGCCAAGCAGGAACCCTCACATGGCCAGGCTGCAAGCTCCTTCAATCAGCTTTTTCTGCCCTTCTCACACACGAAACAAGGAGAAACAGAACTGGAATCCTCTGCAGAAATGGTGTGTTTTGTGGTTCTAGTCACTTCAAAAGGGGTATCAAGTAGGAAAAGCTTTTCAGGCCATTTCCCTAATACCTGCATTTGATGACAGATAAGCTGCAAAAAGAGCCTTTTATGAAATTCTTTGATCTCATTTTCTTTCACTGTTGTTTGGAAAAAAAGAACAGTTCTGGTGAGATAATTTTAAAGACCTCTAATTTAATGGCCTGATGCACATGGCAGAAAATTATATCAAGCCTGCAAAATGTCATTATGCAGAAAATGTTACAATGTGCAGGCAGCTACTAATATTCCTTTGTTCTGAATCTTATAGGAAAAATATAAACACTGACTTCCAGTCATAAACATGTACTTTTTGAAGATACCGAAGAAGAGTAAAAAATAAAACATTTAATCTGATTACACTTTACTGAGGAGCTTAGATGAAGATGCCCTTTGTCCTAGGAGGCTTCTCAGCTCCTGGGCTGATTCTGGGACCCTTCTTGTCTTTATAAGCCCTGTCTCCTCATGTCACTTGGGGACCTAGCTTGTTTCTTTGAGTCCATGGGGAAACTCATCAGTGGTCCCCATCTTATGGAGAGCTTTGTGGGGAGCAGAGGCCACACAGGAAGGAAAGGAACCTACTCAAGGAAGATAATGAAAATGGTGGGACAAAACATGTATCCTGCAAACACACTTTGAGAAATTATCCTTTAGTGTTGCCAAGTTTCTTATAAGTAACTGAGTGGGAAACACAATGATGATATATTGCAAAAGTGATTTTTTTCCTGTTTCAAGGAGTGCAATCAATGGACTGAAATAGAAAAGAATTCTTCTCAGATCTAGAAAGTTGTGTATCACAATCCACAAGGAAACCAAAATGTCTTAATAACTGAGTTATTTGTATAAAGGCTCACCAGACAAGGAAGCCTGCTCAGGTGTGATTTCCAGTTAAGCATATCAGGATGAGCCACAGTTCAGCAAAATGGTTACTACTGCAGGAATATACAGGCCTATTTTTTGCTTTTCATCAACCATTTACATTCTCAGAAGGAGAATTTCACACAGTAGATTACTAAATAGCTAAAACTTTTATAAAACCTCCTGCCTACAAAAATTCTCATTCCTGCCTAAGCAAAAAAAGTGACAAGCGTGGGTGAAAAGAGAAGTAGTCCCTTCAAGTGACTTTTTTTCTGAAGGGAAATCACAGAATGAAACTTCATAAACTTCAAGCATTAGCATTCAAGAAGGGCTTTTACCAATTTCTAAATACAAATTTCTTACTCTCTTGTGACGATGATCTTCTACTCCTGAGCTGGATGTAATCATCATACATAATTAAGGCTCCCACGAGAGCATCCCTTTGCATGTTGTTCATGCTTTCTATAACCAATGCAATCACTTTGACCTATGCAAAAAGTATATTATTCACTAACCCACCTACTCTGGTACACAGTGTTTTGTGTTCAGTGACTATACACAAGTCAGAATACAATGAAACGTTCCCTAGCCTTGCTTTAGGACCTAATTTTGTAACTTTTATTTGTCATATCATGCCATTGACTCCTATGGGACATTTTGAGGGATTAGGTAGTAAGGAATTGGCTCATTTATACCTTATGAAGTCTGCAATGGGGGAGGAGAGGGAATCCTGTGCTCCATTCAAAAGCAGCAGATGAATGAAAACTTTGGCAACATAAAGATATTCACTAGCAGAGAAACAGCTCTTCTCTATTATGTGAAGTGTTTCAATAATGTTCCCACGTACTTATAAACAAAGGTCAGCCAGTGACAACAGTTGGTTCTAGCTTGACAACACAGCAAGAAACTTCTACTGCTCTGTGATCCTCCAGATGGAAAATTTATATGAGATACTGCCACATCAGTTCGCAAACTATGCCCTGGATGCCAGAAATAACTTATACTCTACAGTTTACTTGAACATCATGTACTGAGTAATAAAAAAGCAGTTCTATTTGTACTAACAAAATCTTGTTGAGGATTAAAAATCTCTTAAAGTAAGCCATTAACATGAGTAACTGTCTGTCTCCATTCACACGAAAGAATAAAGTAAAACAACAGTATTATTTTATAGTCTTTACCAAACAACTTTCTTTTGGGGAACTCAGCTGAGCCAGACAAAATAATTACAACAGCAAAAAAAGAAAAAAAAAAAGATGCAATTATACTGTAATTTAAGAAATATTCCCATTCAGAAATATCTAATTCCAATGTTTTCTTTAGGACCCTCACACACTCTTTTCTTGGGGGTATTAATTTGTAATGTCTTACTGAAAGTAACGAGGTAACAGTGACAGTCACATTAATGAGCTGACACTCTCAACCCCAAACTCTAGGTCAGCAACCTCACATGGCAACCTCATATACAAAAGAACTAAAGCAATACACTGAGCTACAATGTACGCTGCTGTTCGTTGCAATACAACACCCTTGCAAGACCCCAGCGACTGACCAACTTGTCACTGCATGAAGAAATGCAGACTGAAAGGACCTCAGGGACTCAGTGTAAGGGCAAGAAGAGGTAGATCTGGGCTGAAAACAGGCAGAGCATCAGTTAAAACAACACTAAAGGAAGAGCTTGCAGAGTAGGTGCTGCCTCGGCAGAGCTTGCTGCAATTCTTGCTGAGAAGGGGAGCACTGTTGAAGCCTCAAGCACCACCTCACTTTGCACCAAGTCCTTCTCCAAGCTCCTGGGATTCAGATGCGATGTCTCACCTTGTAAAGGTGCCTAGCCTACCTCTCATACAGAAAGCTTCACTGTGTTGACTGCAGTAAATAAAGAATAAACTCAAAGTGCTTAAGAATTGTACCCTTTGCTTAGAGGGGACAGCATAAAATCATCACTGAGGCAGGCTCTTTGGGAAGAGGCCTTAAAGAAGCCAATCTCATGGCTAGTGCAAGGTCAAATGCAAAGCTGTCTCTTTTGTACATGTCATCTTACACTACACTTCCTAATCCTAGGCTGCCCTATGGAACAGTTAGGGTAAAAGCTAAATAAGATGGTGAAAATGCTGATTAGCATAGAATAGTTGAAGATTTTCAATGTGGAACCTTTACCTGGAACCTGGAACCTTTCCATGGAAAAATGACACCACCAAAATCCTCCCGTTACATGGAAATAGAGGTTGGTGTGAACAGCAGCTTATGGGCAGAGCTTTCACCCTGGCGAAAATGCTCTGAACAAACTCGTGCACAGCTGCTGTTGCTAAGCAGATGCCAGATAACCTGCTTTTACAGAGTGGCTGCCAATGAGGGAAGCTTGAACTTAATTTGCTCTTGCTTGTGTTTCTTGTGTCCACCACTACTGTACCCACATGCTCAAATTTTCTTGCATTTAAAAGCTCTTATAACAAAACAAAAAAAAGGGGAGAATGAAATTATAACAATAAATAGAAATAATCTTAAATGCTAAAAAAGTGTCCATGTAACAATTAATACACATTGAAATAAATACGGTTGCTTAAACTCCACTTGCAAGAGAACTCCCAGTTACTTAAAAATAACTAATGCACACAGAGATTCTCTGAATCAGCTGATGGTAGGAGACAATTCTACTGCATGAAATTACACCGTAAGGTAAGGGCCGTGACCGACTACCTCCGTGTTAGGCTTTCTCCTAGGCTGAGCACAGCCAAGATCTGCAGGCCCCACTCTCCCCACTGCTAACACAGGCTCATGTCACTGTGCCCACAGCACTCTGAATTTGACATGCTTTGAAGGAAGGCAAGTGGGACCTGGTCCAGTGCAATCCCCTGGAGCTCGGGACAAGGGAGCTTTACTTACCTGAGCCAGAGGTTGCTCCTGCAGATCTCGTTTGCTATCCGAGCTGCTTGTGAGGAAGAAAGGCGGTAGCGTAGGGAGGGAGAGCCATGAAAGACACAGTAAGAAGGCAGTAGGCTTTAAAACTAGAACCAAGTTTTACCTGAAACAAGTGGGGTACTAAGAGATGGCAGTTCACCATTCCCCACCATTGCTTGGTAAGGATATGCTAAATACCCTGCATTGTGCTGTAAGGAACAGAGTATCTCCATTCAGATTTTAACACAGCCTGGAAGCTACAAATAGCGGACACTTCTGGTTTGGGCAAAGTCTTTTTTAAGGTTTTATTCGAACCTGCTGCCTACAGTAACATACCTGTACTGCCTGCAGGCTGGCTCTGTTCATTACCAGACATGTTAAGCACATCCTGAAGCACAGGTAATTTAAAACATAGGTCCTGTAATGCTTCTATGCGTTAATACCTACATATTTTGGGTACATACTCTGTATGCGTTGCTCTGCATTGCTGAGATGCCGAAATGGAGTTAAGCTTGCCTGCTAGCTGCTCAGTGAAATTCCATCTTCTTATGGTGGGATAGTATTTGATACACAGCAAACAAACTTCAACTTATCTGCTATGTCGATAGGCTTTTTCAATTACCTAAAAATCCGCTTCTTTGATTTGTTCTTTAGCTGGTTAAAGGTTAAAAATCTTCACAGAACACAGAATTTATTGCAACATCAAAGATGACTAGAGAATAGCCTGGCAGTTTACTTCTCTGGAGAACTCCCATAAAAAAGAAAGATTTGTGCACTAGGAATTTGCAGAATGTGCTTCACTGTAAGATAAACTGAAAAAGGAAGGTAGATATGTATGAATACAGTGATGCTTTGACAGTTACCGAAATAGCCTAAGTGATATCATTTTTTTCATAAGCTAGGAAGAAAGATGTTTCCATAAAATATTTAAAGAGATGATAGAATTTAATGAGATGATAGATGATCCAGTTCAGGAAAGTTTAATAGTAATTTAAATAGAAATTGGAATGTAATTCAAAGCTAAGAAGAGAAATTACAAGTGGTGGAAATATTCAATTTAAACTGGATTTTTGGTATTGTTACCATCACAAAATTTGCAGCCATCACAAGGAGATAATGCTACAAAGCAGATAGAACATATTAACCTTGGAAATGAAGCCCTGGTCATTGCTCATGAAGACTGGCAAACATTTCTTGCACAACAATTTTGCTAAATCTTCGCATTAGCCCCCCTCAAAACTGCTTATATAAGGAGCTAGTATCAACTAATGGTCTTAACAACTCCTATTTGCAGTAATAAGAGCAGGAAATAAACTGCACAAGGACTTCTCAGACTGGGCAGGCAAAAGATGGCTGTGAAGCTTCACTACAGATAGCTATATATAGAACCTTTCTTCAAGGGCAAAATATCTGACATCCCATCTACATGATGCTGAACTAAGAATGGAGAAGTACAACTCTGGCAAAACATCTTGGTATCATTTTGGCAGCTCTCTATCATTGGCTTGAAGTGCAGGAGCACTCAAAAAAGCCAACAAACGTCGGGTGCCATGAGGAAATAAAGTGAGAAAGATTCAGGGCGTCTTTCCACTGCTGCATAAATCTTGGGTGTCTCTACATCCTGAGCACTGTGTGCAGCTCTGGCCTCCACAGCTCAAGGAGGATGTGATGGAGATCTAGCAGACAGGTAACAGGAGGTAAAGACAGCATAAGTGAGATTAGTATAAACATAAAGATGGTGGAAAAACTGAATATGGAACTTATGGTCAGCAAACCCTTTCACTACTTAAGAAGAATTTAAAGTAAGAATTTAAAACTATTTCTCTTATAACATCTTTATACAGTTTTGGAGGCGGCAGCAACATGAGGACAAGACATTGCAGAAAGTGCCACCTACTTGTTCTCTTTCAATATGCCCCTTGTCCTATCCTGTGTTAGCAGCAGCATAATGGACTATGTAGGTCATTGATCTGACCTAGTAGGACATTTCAGGTTACCAACAAACTTACATGATATTTATGTCTATAAAGACATAAGAAAACATTTTCTTTACAGACCACTATCCTCATAAAAGCGAAAATATACAGAAAGAATAACTGCTGTATAGCAATCCTGTTAAAAAGGAAAGTAAATGAGTTTGCCGGGCCAAGGACTTAAATTCTGACTGCACTGGCTTGAAAAAAGAGCAATGCTAAGTCACATTTATTTTCATGTGTTTTGGATACCAGACAGCAGGTTACCTTGTTTCAGGCTCTCAGTTCGTATTTGGCACAGTGAACATTTTTTTTTATCTGGAATCATAAATTAACCTTAAAGTGTGAAAATATTTAAACAAAAATGTTTGGAATAAGTGAGAAATGTACAGGTGCCACATTAGTTGTGTGTATCAAGTCTTCATCTCTTAAGAAGAATTTCAAGCTGTTTCCTTTGCATGTACCAAAGAATTGTGACATCTGCTAATCATGTACTACAATGGAGAGCAAATGTAAAGCCATAATAAAAAAATTCCATTCACCAACTACAAGCTTTCATTAAGAGCATGTATTTATAATAGAAAGCATTATGAATAGTCTCACTTAGAAAAATATGTCGTGAATAAATTTCATTAGAGTTCGAAGGCTCCATTCAGAAGGATTCATGCAGATCCTACACAGACTGAAAGATCCCCTAGAAGAGATTTGGTTGCACAATAGGACCTTATTTTTAATTTGGCCTTTTACCTGTAGATATGTGCCTATCACACCAGAGTACTAGAAATAAAACCAGGAGTTCGGAATTTTATAAAGGAATTGATTTCAAGTTGTAGATTGAAGAGAAAGCAAAAATAAAAGAGGGAAAAAATAGAATACAGGTCATATTTTTAATCTCAGTCTTTTCATGGGATAGATATTTATGCATATAAAATCAATACTATAAAATAATTCCAAATCCATATGTAGTCATCTTTATTTCTGAAATCTTTTTCAAAATATGTGTCTTGCCTTTGTGACATGACATGGGAACCTTTTTTTTTACACTTACATTACATAGGACAAACAAGCTTTATACTGATTCACAGAACCTCAAATGTCTTAAAAAAGTTTCCATTATCCCAATCAGGTGGGCTTAAAAAAATAATCTAACTGCAAAGCCAATCAAAATATGTTTCTATGTCTGTGGTGAGCAAGAATAAAACAATAAAATTATTTCAGCTGCTTTAGTACAGGAAATAAAACAAAAACACCAAGCAGAATCAAGAAAGAAACAGAAGTCCTGGCTTTCTGTCTCCTTTCTTTCTGCATTTATTATCCTGCTGTTAAAATAATTGCTACACTAGAAACAGATCTTTGTCTGCATTTATAAAGTTTTCTAAAATGATACTGGTTTGCTCAAACTGCTTTCTGGTCAAATCATTCTCATGAAATTGTTTTTGTGTGTGTAGTCAGTCGGTGAGCTGGCACAGAGACTGCTCCCAGTGATGTGCGCTTACTGTGAATATGTACCATGCTGTGTGTGTGGCATTATTGCTGAAATTCTGCAAAATACAAAGAGATTTCCAAGAACCTCAAGGGCCCAGCAGAAAGGAAGATTTTCAATCTAACGAGTTTAACCATAAAACATAGGTATTTTGAAGCAAATTTTGCTGTAAGAGGTTCCTTCACTTATGCCAGGAAAGAATTCCCTTACTTGCATATCAACTTTAATGTGCTGTCTAGCTAATATTTTGCCACCCCAAGCAACTTAAAACTTCTGTAGAATCATTTAATTCTTTTGACTCTAAATGTTTTCTTCTTTGGAAATCAGTGAAATATTCTTTAAACAGAGAGTTTTCTGATTTTTCAGAAAATTTACTTTGACTCCATGTCAACAACCTAATGCTCCACAGGCGACTGAAAGCAGATGCCCTTCTCCTCCAGCTACTGGACTTGAGCTTAATCCACTCCACCATCAGGGAAGTCCAAGCACTATCAAAGGTTTTCCAGTGGCCCCAAAGGCTGAGGGTCTGGCAACCATCACCCAGGGCCCACTCCCTGCCCGCGCGAGGACTGCAGGAGGGCCTCAGATTTCCTGCTGTTCTTCCAAGGGCCTCAAAGGAGCCACTTCCCAGCAAACAAAAGAGGGATCCAATATTTTCCTGGGATCCTGGAGGAGATTTTACTATACTATACAAACAAAACCCAGACTGATGCTATGTAGTCTTACTGTTACACAAGCGTAAGGAAAACTCACTTAAGCAATACATTATCCTAAAATTACTTGTGATGGACTAAAGACAGTGATATAGCCTGCACCAATAGTTCAGGGTATTCTGTGCCCTTCATAGTCATTGAACTCTGTGTCAGCCTGCATGAAGACTCATACATTTTTCCTTGGTGAGGTTTAAAAGTTAGCCCTTTGACCTTATTTAAAAGCAGTTTTGTTTTACTGAATAAATATTCAACATCCTGGACAGCGGACTTGTTCCTCCCAACTATTTCTTCCCATCACAACATGGGTTGCAGGATCTCTGCCAGGCTGATCCTGGTGTATGGAGGGACAAGGCATTATCCTTCGGATAATGTGGCCATGCAAGTGTCCCGAGTTGCACTGTGCTCTCTGCAGCTTCTGTATTAGTCAGTGCTGGTTTATTTATGTCTTACCAGAGCAGAAAAAAATATAAGTTCAAATAAACTGAGGTCACAAGATGCAGTAAGCCTCTACAAGTCTAATTCCAGCATGGTATTTAAAATCTTGGCAAGCTTTTGGTAATATGACCTCATATGAAAAAAATAACCTATTCACCACTGGTACTAGCGAGGCAAAACTCAATTGAATCAACAAATCTGAGCTTACCTATACCAGCCATGAAGTTGATTTACTCTGTTTAAAAGTATTGGACACTGAGAAAGTAAACAGCTACTACACAGTATTTTGTATTTACAAACATTGAGCAAGACAAAAAAAACCTTATATAATACAGAAATTCAAACTTGAAGTTCAAGAAAAAAACTGGGCTTTGTTTTTTTTTTCTTCTGTTTATTTTTCACAAATGGGTTGCCATCTTATTAGTTTGATAAAGACTGGGAAAAAAAAACTATAAGATAAGATTTAAAATACCAGCTGGAAGAAATACCTATTCTGACATGACTCCTACTTGGGATGCAGAAAAAAAAATTGCAATCTACAGTAGAAAAATCATGTTTGTAACCCGTTTAAAACTAATGAGGCTCTAAAAGACTGTCAAAACCAAATCCATACCAAAATGGTAAGAGAACTTTAGCTCAAAGTTTATTAAAAACACATATACCAAAAAAAAACCCAAAACAAAATCCCAACAGATTACATAGAACCTGATAAGATCAATTACAGCAAACTGAAAATAGCCATTATTTTGGGGAACATAATAAATGTTTCTTCCTCCTCTAGTCACCCATCATTTGATTTCATCAAACAGTATGACATTTCATTGAGACTTATACCATCAACTATAAAATTCTTGTTGTGGGCAGCAGTTTACTAACTATATTTACATTTTTAAATACTTATATGCTAGAACTGAGAATGAGAAGGAAGACAAGCAGCACAAGATTTCAGAAGAGAAATAAATTTTTCTGAATAATGTTTTCCAAGAACAAGAAGTCTCACTAATTATTCAGCAAGACTCTTCATTACTGATTTCCCCTTCTACAGAAGGCTGCTGCCTTCAGTGTGGCAAAGGGATGCTACAGAAAAGCAGATAATGCAAATACTTGATAAGACCACACTTATTATCATTAATCCTTTTTGTTTTTCCTGTCATGGAATATTCTGGGGAATAGTTAGAAAAATAAAATTAATCTTCCAGTCATCTATACATTTTATTTTTCGGCACAACAGTAAGGTGGCAAACTGATGGATTTGTAACACCCAGCCTTGCTTAGCATTGCTTAGATTAGACAATTGACTTGAGGTAAACAAGGCTACTGTGAAATATGAAGCTGTTGAAACCTTCTGTAGGTGAAAAAACACTACTGCCAATTACTTTAAAATAATACATAAATTTCTGCCTCACAATGCATTCAGACATGTAAACTTTGATAATAACTTTTCAATGACCTGCTCCTTTGTTTAGCTATATTTTAGGAACTTTAGGTAATGACTTTTTAAAAATCACAACTACAATTCATATGCTGTTCCAGATTTTACAGAGATTCTTTATGAAAAATTGAACATGTAAAACTAAACAGTTTTTCAAAATGAACTTACTGGCGATCATTCTGTTTTCTTTCTAACCTTTGAGGACTATTACAATGACTTGTAAACAGCTTCAGGTCCCTCTCCCTTAAATGCATATACATCCTAAGCTCACTGTGTGCACATACGAATACTAAATGGCAGTCCAGTACACTAGCACACTATCTCTCATTATCCAGATGAGAAGACCAGACACAAGGTTAGAAAATGCCAACTCACTGCAATTGTTTTCCCTTGTTTTTGTTTATGATAGATACACTAAACTTAAATAAGAGGAAAAAATAAGAAAAAAAAGGAATTTCTGTTGTGTTTCCATAAAAGTGAAGTGAATTCAGAAATGATGTTGCCAGGAGAAGACACAAAGTGAAACGATATGTCAGGGATGTAAACAATGATGTGAACAATGCATGTCACACATCTACAGCACTCTGCTCAATGCAAGCTCAACACATGTTCTGAACCATCCATTCTTGAAAAAAGGCAAAATGCTAGAGACCAGTGAAACACCACATCAACACAACGTAGCACTCATTCCTATGAGGGAAACAAGCCACTGAAAGAGGTGGAAAAAGCCTTTCATTTTACCTTTCAGGTCCCTTGACTGTGAATAGATGTGATGATGTATAAACTAGGAGGTGACAATAACACTTAAACTCTTCTATCACCAAAGAGTAGACTTTCCATCAATCAGACCACAGCGGACATGTTACTGAAATTACTCTGATAAAGGAACGTATTTATCACATTCAGACCTCAGACACATCATGGTAGACTTCACCGGAGCCTTAACGAGAAATTTGGCAAAAGTAATGAGTGTAAGCCAAAGAATAGGTTCCCTAAAAAAATAAACAGCATATCTGAAACTACTTAAAGACAAGAAGAACATAAAACTAGGGCCAGAATCACTAAATACAACTCCTTTTTCTAGAGTAATAGCCTGGGATAAAAACAGAGTAATAGCCTGGTGCACCATAGTGCAGGCCTTGAGTCCATGCTTGTATATGTTTTTATCCTGCACTATGGTGCAGGCCTCGGGAAGCTCAATTGCACAGGAAATCTCAGTACAGTAATGGCATTTCCTAGGCTTGTGAGGGTTTGGCTGTGCGACCTTAGCATTCTTTCCCTGCAGTGCCCTGTGACGCAATTTTGAAGAGGGATTATAGAGTTTTTGTTGTAAGCTAAATATTTAAAGGCTTTGGTGATTAGTTCCTTTAAAAGTGGCTCTTTGCACACTTAAGGAAGACATTCATATGCTCTTTGTCAGCTAGTAAGAACTGGATCTAAGTGGATGATTCACTTGACTGAGAGATTGGGAGTGGGGGAGGAAATATCATGCAAATTCTTGTATAAAATAGCCAAAGTATAAGATTTCTTACCCTAAAATATGCATATAAAATATGCAAAGAGGTTTATCAGAGGGAAGAGAACCTTATCTCCATACAATAGTGACAAGAAGAAACCAGCAAAGGTAAGCAAAATTAAATGATCTGCTGTGAAATTCTCATTGGCTTCAGTAGAGCCAGAATCTTACCTTGCTAGCTACATTTGTGGATTAGAAAAAAAAATTCTGTAAAGGAAGAGAAGCCGCTCTTGCTGTAGGTGATTAAATCAACTTAAAAATCTGTTGTCTGTCTTTCTGCCTTGTCAGCAGGTAGCTTGGTCTCAGCCTAAGTTTATGTCCTTAAAGGCGTGCCCCGCAATATCTAGGGACACATTATAGTGGAGGTGCTGACGGAGAAGCGACATGTTTAACCTTGGCAGGGGGAAGAAGGGGAACTTAACAATAAGCAGTTTTCTTTTAAGGAGCAGCTGCTTTCTTGAACTTCACTTAAGCAGAGGAAGTAGCATCCAGCTGGGCTAGAGCTCTAACAAAGGCCTTGAGTAGCACAGAAAAGGGGTGGGCAGAAGAGGGAGGAAGAAAAACTTGACTTCTTATATAACCTACTTGGTATGCCAGCAGAGTTTCTTGGACCTGTTTTTTGCTGGAATCATCTCTTCTCCACTGAACTTGTTGCTGTTGAAAAACTGAGGATTTGAACAACTTCGGAGTGTTGCAAAAATTGTTTCCAAGAAATAAAAAGGCACCCACTTAAAATCATGATACTGCTTTATACCAGAGGAATATTCATACTATTCAGCCCATAAGTGCCATTGCCATTAAAGGAGACATACTCAGAGAATTTTTTTGGAGCGGGGGGGGAAGGGAGAGGGGAGAATAACTCAGTTATATTTAGTGCAGTCCTATCAAAAATTGAAAAGAGCAAAATAAAACACAGAGAGAGGAGAGAAGGAGCGAGAGAGAGGAGAGAAGGAGCGAGAGAGAGGAGAGAAGGAGCGAGAGAGAGGAGAGA
>JAUBOD010000837.1:2467955-2490415 GCA_032353885.1 Nothura maculosa | reverse complement strand
ACACAGAGATTTCCTCTTTGAATGGAGCCTCCTTTAGGGGCAGTAATCACTAGTGGAAAAAGGAGGACAAACAGAAGCGCAACTGGAGAAGTTCCAGACAGGAAAATCTCCCACCACAATGAAAACTGCAGAAGCCTAAATCCTCCTTTGGAAGGTGCTGTTAGTGACACAGTGATGTGACTGATACTACAGAAGTTCACTATCAATTATATGTAGCACTAGGGGAGTGAGGAAGAACTTCTTCAGCATGAGGGTGACAGAGCCTTGGAACAGGCTGCCCAGGTTTTGGAGTCTCCTTCTCTGGAGATCTTCAAAACCCACCTGGATGCCACCCTGTGTCCCGTGCTCTGGGTGTACCTGCTAGAGCAGGGGAGTTGGACCCAATGATCTCTAGAGGCACCTTCCAACCTCAACCATTCTGTGATTCTGTAACAAGGGGGGAACTAACACTGTGAACTTCTGTGCTATTTTGATCTTCAAGTAAAACTCTGACGTGGCAACCAACAAAGCCAAGAAGTTACACAAGCAGTTCCCCACGTATCAAAATGGAAACGTTACATACCCCTCAAAATGCCCAAATTATTCTTGACTGTAATCCAGAAACTTCAAAGACAAAACAAACAAGAACTGGAAGTCTGGATATCTACTGAAAAAAACCCAACATAGCCATTCTATCAGGCTGTTCCTAAAAGTCAACAACCTTTGTATGCAGTATGTTACTGATGTGGAGTTCATATAATAGATTTTAGAAGAGTTATGAGCCAACATGACATAGTCAAATATTAGCGGCAGCTTTATCATTCAGATGCTTTGAGTCTGGACAATTTATCAGTATATAAACATACGTATTTTTTACCAGGAAAGCAACTTTGGTTCAACATATAGGCCAGATTTTCTGATAATTCTGATGGTCTGAACTGCAGGACTAACATATGGTTGGAAATTTTCATTTTGTCACCATCTTGCCTGTGTTCACGTACATCTGTACAACTACCTTCTAATTCCGTGAAATTATTCTACAGCTAAACGTCCTTCTGATACACAAGGAAATTTCTTTTAACACCCTCTAACACAGTTGCCCATGCACATGAAGCTAATCATGCACAATCTGCATTTGCTAGTCTCCCATCAAATTATTCCTGTGATAATGGCCCACAATCCTGCCCCTTTCAAATCCCCTGGCAAGGCCAAGGTGAGAAACCACAGGCCTCTAGCAGCCTGATAACGCTGCGCTGCTCTGAATTTGTGCATGAGGGTGGGTGTGTGGGGATAGGGTGGAGTAGCCTAGATGAGAGATTCCTTCTAAGTCTAGCTTGGATTTCTATTCTTTCTCATTTGACATAAAAAAAATAAAATGACAGATTAAAAAAAAATTGAGCCTAAAGACTCACCAATTTTCATCTTAATCCAAGACAGATATAGACAAATAAACAAGAGCAATTAGCAATGGGAGTTAGTGAACAATTGAAGAGTTTGGTAGTTATTAGAAAGACGCCCTTAAAGGCCTTTAATCTACGCACACAAAAAACACAAAGGATTTGTTAACTTCAAATAAAAACCTGCTCCTCTTTTTTCTTGCCTTTAGCATTATAATTACATTGACAGTTAAAGACAAACCTCTAACTGCTTTCCTAAGCACAGACAAGAACATGTACAGTAATTTTTCTACTTGCTTAAAAAAAAAAAAAAGAGAGACTCCACAAAAGAGAATGCAGACACAGTCCAACATGTCAGAAGGCAGAAAGCTGTTATGATTCTAGCTCGGTAACCCCTCCAGACATACATTTTGGCAATATGCATAATTCCCAAATGGTTTTGTGAAATAAGGAAAAGATAATTTTCTAAACTACAGATATAAAATTGTGCAAGTCATTTTACTTTTATTACACACCAACAGCAATCTGTTAGAACTTGACTTCAAAAAAAGAAAATCTAAAGTTTGCAGTAAGTCTGATTGGACAAATCAAATTTACTCAACTCTGAAATCTAGATCATGAAGGCTACATTTTTCAGAAACAAAGAATGAAACTATTCTTTGGGATTTAATGTCTCAAAATGCAGTTCTTTTCAACACTACAGCTAGAAGTTTCTTGAAAAAAAATCTGAACCTAATTATATTGCATGCATGACTTTTCCCCTATGCCACTGTTGGACTGCACAATGTTTTTCCTGCCACATAAGCATGTCTATAAGAAGCCCAAACAAGTTCAGAGAGAGTTATGTAACATTTTTTGCATTTTTAGGGACTATAATTAAAGCGATAAGATTATGGCAGAGATCCTAGAACAGATTAAGCGCAGAATTCTATGATGAATGAAAGATTGGGTCATTAAAAGTGCAGACCTAGATTTTTTTTTTAAACCACACACAGTTAAATATCTAGGACATGAGATTTTGCCCTTAAACACCGTTAATCGAGGTCAGTAAGAGTACGTGTACATAAGTTTAAAAAAAAATAAAGATAGTATCAGTTTGACTCAAAATCTAGATTAAAAGTAATTCAGTGAAAGGACAGACCTCATCTTCGATGTGAAAAAAGTCACACTAATTCTTACAGAAAAATACTTTAGGAACTCCTGATAGAGATAAGTTGGATGTATGTTGGGCCCAGTGTATCTTTGAATCCAGGCACATCACTAGTTTTATAGATCTTGCAAGCTGCCTGAAGACAGCGAATATTTTTATTAGCACACCAAAACACTAGAAACAGAACACTTAGACACTCTAATTTGAAAACTGCATGAAAAACAAAATCCAAAACTTGATCTTTACGCTTACTCCAGTATGGACAGTATTAGTTTTGAGCAAAAAGAGTATTTCTGTTGAAAGCAATGTGTGGAAGAATACACTCCTCTATATTTCTCTTCCAACAACCAGCTTTTCTGCATCAGAAATGTGACTGTGTAGTAAGGAAAGGTAATCCCATGGACATCTGTTCGGACTTTCCTCCTCTTATAGAAAGAAAGGAGAGGAGCAGTTTATACTTATATGAACAATCCATCCATCTTAGAAGCCTTCAACATTAAGTATTCAGCTTTTCAATGCCAATAAGTCCAATGTACTTTGTGCAGTGCGAAGCATTTTTATGTGAGATTTGAATCATTTCTCAGCACTGAGTCATACAGAAATGTAAAAACTATTATCTTCTATTACTAACTGTAAGTGAATTTAAGTAGAACCACCCTTAAAATGATTTCAGCAGATCTAGTTTAGATTTGCAGTGTGAAAAAGTTATTAATCTCAAAGATACAGAGGAAAAGTCCAATTAACTCAAGAGGGAACCCAAGAGTTTTTGGAATGCAAGGCCATAATCAAAAAGGCAAATAGTTCCACAAGTTTTAGAAGTACAGCAGCTATATTAAAGAAGAAGTTATGAAAATAACTAACCCATGCTCAAGGGAAGCTGGACAAACAGAGAACAAGGACAGAATATGTTACAACCAAAGCCTATACGCTGTGTGTGCATGGATACCCACACATATTCCTCAAATCTTTCATAGGCAGACTTTGGCCAGCAAAGCAGTCTGTAAGGCACAGAGTAAGTGTAGTCAGCCGGCTAAGACTTGTGTCTATGCAGCTGACTCAGGCCATGCTCAAATACAGAAGTCAAGACTGCAGATTTCAAACTAACGGCCATGTGTCTGCAGTGATGCTAAGCAGAGCAGCAGTCCACGGGCAGGCTGATCCTGGCTGAAGAGAAGATGGTGAAAAAAGTCACAGTGGATATTTGAGAAAAGTCAGAATTGTTGAAAGGAAGACTATGCAATGACCTGTCAGTTCCTGTAAGATCAACTTGTCAGTGGAGTACCAACACAAGTCCACTTTATTTTAGAAATGCTCAGTGGTTTTCCAGATTAACTGCTGCACTTGAGATACAGGAATACACTGGCCTTTTTTTGGTTGTTTTTGCAATTCTGCATTCAGGTACTTTAAGTTCTAATTGGAAAGCCTCTAAACACTACCCGGCATAGGTAACGTACAGTCTACTCCACCCAATCAGCAAGAGTCATGCTGAGTAGCTAGACATGCAAATTATAGCATATCACTTTGAGGCTATAATGAATTTATGCATAACTGCTACTGAGGTTTCATTGGTTATAACACTGGAACTGGAACAACAACAAAATAACAACTGCATGTGTTGCTTGTATATTCATAGTGCTAAGAGCTGCGTTTCTTGCAGATGACTGACCTCTCACCAGCAAAACACAGGTCTGGAAGCATCATGATAAAATCCCTTAAGTCTAATATTTCTGATACTTCTTAAGTCAAACTATTATCTTCAAAAGGATCAAAATTGACCCACATATCTCATTTTCCAGTCGCATTATCAAGTTGGGAATAACCAGTGAAAAAAGAGTTCAGGATAACATCTAAACTAATTAAAGCCACAAAACACAAAGGTCAAGAATATGCTGTGCAAATTTTATATTACTATTTTTTAAAAAAAGATCATTAATGTGCAAAGACCTAGAGTTATATGCAATTTCAGAGATGAAGTAACAGCTACTGAAAAAGGCAGCAGTCCCATTCCCAGAGGCTGCCTCTTTGGCACCAGTAGGTGTCTGGCAGGTCAGAGCTGCTCATTTGCTTTTTCTTTGGATAAAAAACATTTTAATCCTTTTTACAGCTTTAGTCTTCAGTTGGATCAGCAAACTGATCCAACTAATCCACGCAAAGACTTGCTAGAACAGATCCAGTGGGGAGACTAGGCACCTACTGTAAGAGGGTGAAATGCCTCCTTCACGAGCAGCGAGATGGTTTTAGATCAGTTTACACTTATGAAGCCACACAACCAGCTGCGTCAGTGTTTGAGTGGCCTGCAGAAAAGCAGCTTTGCTTCATTTTGTACAAACAGATCCCCAAAATATTTATTTTACAATTTTGTTCCTTTAATAGCTAATTTTATCAGCTTCGCTGAATTAAATATAGCCTCTAATAATAAAAGAAACCTTCAAGTTGCTCAGTATTCTGAAAAACAGAAAATTTGCTGATTTACATTTGACTGTCAAAAATGGACTGAGATTTTCTGTGCTCTTTGCATTCTGTGCTAGTCTCATTAGACGACAGACTGCAGCAGTAGAATATTATACAACTCTGCTAAAATCTGTAAGGTGTCATCACATAATACCCTGCTTTGATCATTATGAGCTTGATTAGAAACAAAGCAACTTTTATGGGTTCTGGATCAGATCAAAATTCTAGTTGCAACTTATGCATCTTCACTTAATTGTTCCCTGTGAACAGTGAAAACACACAAACATGAACTTTAATTTCTAAGATGAGGTTTTCAAGACAGAACTTTCGTTATCTTTTCTTTCATACAGTTTTGAGGTTGACTACAAACAACACAAAAAGATTTGATTTTTTGATTTGACCATTTTTTTGATAAGCCATGAGTAAAAATGAGGAATGTTTATACACCTAGCACCATGACTTGCAAGTCAAAAATACCACCCTATATGTATAGCACAAGCAAATTTCAACATAGTTCCAATCTCCTTTTATATTAAGAAAATAAACTGAAACAGCTACTGCTTTAGTGAGATTACACGTATTAGAGTTGAAAATCTCAGTGGTATTTACGAACAGCAGAGTGATGGAATTATAGTTGAATATACAATATAGATGGATATATAGAATGGTTGGTGAAGATGTTCTCTTTTTTGTTATGTATGCAATGCTAAGTCAAGCTTCCTTTCCTTAAACAGCATATGAAAAACACATTGTCTTTGGAAAATGCAAACAAGATTGTAACTAAAAAACAAATAGCTACTATGTATTTTCTGAATTTCTAAAAACATTCTGTATTGTACCTGTGATCCTACGCTCACTGCTTTCAGGCAGAGAGATGCATTTAAGTCAGAACTCTCAGGAAAAGAAGAATTCTCTCCCTCTTCATTTTCAATTATCTGTTTTCATACTGTGTAACAGAGAAGTTTCACCTCTACCTCCCTGATTTTTAATTATTTTAGGCTTTATCTTTTCAAGCTGCTGAGGATTCTGGTCCTAACCCAGTAAAGCTCTTCAGCATATTAAAGAACATAACATAGGAGTAGCTTTTTGCTCACAATGATCAGTGTGCATGCAACAATGGATGAATCAGGTTTTGAAACTAACATCAAAATTTATTTTAACATAAATACAAAAAAAAAGCCCTATCACCCTACATCATATTTATTTTTGTTTGATAGCAGTTGTGCTCTTGCATGAAACAAGGCAAGGAAAGGCATTTTTTTAAAATCTTTTTTGATTCATAAAGGATCAAAAACTGCTCTTAAGTCAAAAGACCAGAAATGACAGACATCAGGCAAGCTGGTAAAGCAGACAGATGTGATCAGTGTCTCTTAAGTAACAAAAAATACAAAGAAATATCCTATTTTGCTGAAAAACAGAAATCCTCAAGGGTATATATCTTTAACTTTGCAAGATTACAAAATGCAACACTATTGCACACACTATGTCTATATATATTCTGAATACCTTATTTTTGCCCCATTGATTTCATTATGCACTTTAGCATATTGGAGGAATAAAACAGGTTCAAGGGATGTAGCACCTCTTAAATTCGACCCAGTGCAAAATTATATTCCAAGAAATGTACGTTAATCACTAAAAAATGTTCTCTGGAATTAGGAACAAAAGAGCAGTGGTAACAATATTTGCATGAATTTAGTCTTTGGTGATTCAGCAAGTGTACTAACAATGATTTGAAGCTTCCCATTTTGCACTTTGTGGTCAAGCAAACCTAACATTTCAAAGCAAACTTCAGCTGAACCGACACCATTTCCCATGTCTTTAGTTCCAAGGAAGGGAGAAGTACTTTTGGAAATTTTCCCTTGAATTCATCTTGAGGCTTTGGGCAACTCCTTTCAAGTTTACAACCAAAGGTTTCTGTGGGACAACAATTTACATAATGGAACGGTGAGCTTCAAGGAAAGATCACAAATTGCTACCTGTTAAATTAACAAACGTCTATGCTTATAGGAAAAAAAAAAAGAAGCAAAAATAAGTTAAAATCCCAAAAGAATCACATTTTAAACATATCCTCAAATAATTTTATTTGTAGTCTGTGTGTTTTCTACAAGCACCAGTAACCAGTTATAGCAGATACTGTGCTTTTTTGTAAGCAGAACTTGTGAGTTGGACAAAAAGACTTTCTTTGCTGTATCATGATAAGATCTAGGACTTTTTTTCATAATTTATATTTTTTTATTCAAGTGCAATACAGTAACTTATTTCAACAGGACAAAATGTTCTCTGCTGTCTGGGAAATAACTTAATAATGTAATTTAGAATTTGTTTGAAGAGTATTTTCAAAAAGAACCCAGAAACTCATATGTCCTTTAGCCTCCTCAAGCAGTAACTTCCACAATTTCTCAAAGAATGTAAATAGCTCTAAAAACAACATATTCATAATGGATAAAACATTAGCTTTCTCTGGACAAGGCCAGTAAATAAAGCTCCTTTCTGTCAATGCTATTTTCAGACTGCTGTTAACAATGCAAATTTTAATGAAATCTTCACTGTTTATCAAGTCTTGAACTTGGAGATACTTTAGATTCTAGGAAGCTGCCTGACATCTTAAACCCAAATCATCAGTCCAAATCCACTTAAAAAGCAGAGTGAAACAATACTCGTATATTGGGTTACACATGTTGCTGAGATTACATGTTAGCCTAAAGGGATATCTGAACCACACCGAGTGTTTTATATAATAATACTACATTGAACTGCACAGTGGAAAGCAGTTAATCTCCTTGAGCATATCACCCAGCAACAATCCTTTCTTAACGTTTCCCACAGATTCAGGGCAAATTGCCAAGAGTTCAGAGGTTTGGTGAGCTTAAGACTCTTTAAATTCAGATTCCTATCTAAAGCCCTGCCATTCCTGATGCAGAAATCTCCCTGGATATGCTTTGCCTGTTTCTTGTTCTGCTAGGAAAGCCCTGCATATTTCCTTTTCTACACTGCTGCAATACAGCAGCTGCCATTGAAGGACTCACTCTTAAACACTGCGAGCACAGACTGGATGTTTATATATACAAGGCACGAAGCCAACACGTGGCAAAGCCTGTATTAATAAGATACAGCAACACGACCACCGAGTTCCTCACATCTGAATGCAACTAGAAAGTGCTACCTGCAATTAAATACATCATAAAAGTGGATGGAAGCATAAGCCCCTGCAGAAAGATCCTTTATCCACCATTTTTTTCCCCTCCACATTTTGATTCTCTACAAAAGGCAACGTGAATTTTCTGGAAAGTACGGATAAGCTAAATGATATACATTTTAGATCTTCTCCTACTTCAGTAGCTTGATCACAAACGAAACTATGAATTACACTTACCAATATACACAATAAAGCTATTGTCATTTCTGAGAGAGTTGTCTATATCCTGCCTTTTTGGTAACAAACATTCCAACACAAGCATTCAACAGGGGCTGAAGCAGGTTTGAAATATCCCTTTACTTGAATGCTACTTCAGAAAGTCAACCAAAGAGCACTGCAGACTGCATATGTGGAAGATGACAGCATCATTCTTTGGCAGGCTTCTTAATTAACACTAATGAACTATGTAGGACACACTTTTGGGTCTGGCACAACTGACACGTGTGGTCCACACCTTACATTCCTGACAGGAAGCACGGAACACTTTAATATCTCTTTCTTTCAGTACCTAACTGCTCACACTCTAATTTGAGTTGTGTTTCATCAAATTCATTATGTAGCATTTATCTGTATAACAGCATGTAATGTTTTTTTTGGAACCTATCTATGACAATCCATTATGGAATAGACTATCAAGCCATCTGTTGGGAATTCCAATTTTCTCTGTTTGAGAAACTTCGATCATTGATCATCCATGGTCATCGATCTTCTGATACTGGGAGAGAGTTCTGGAAAAATATGATGATCTGCCTACCCTACACCTAGATGTTCCTCCTGAGCATCTGCTTTGGCACTAGTAGAAACAGGATACTGGGCCAAATGAGCCTTTGGCTATTCTTACGTTAATAGTTCTCATTTAGTACTTCACGTAATCCAGCCCTCATTTTGCCTTTTTCTTTGGCCCTCTGTACAAATTAGCTTTCCAAAAGAAGATGAAAGTCTAGCAAGAGGTTAAAAATACGTAGATTTCAAGAGAAAAAATAGAGGCATACAGAATTAACAAAAACTCATACGTACATGCAAAACCCTTAGTGCACATATAGCATTCTCAGTTCAGTACATTTTCAAAATCCTTCCCGCAAATACAGGTCTTCATAAATATCCATTAAGCTGTATAACTACCACACACGGATTTTTTGTTCTATATGATAAACATGAGTTACCTGAGCTAGGCTTTTTCAATACCTATTGAAAGTGATTATTCATACAGCAGTCTTCATCATCTGGATTTCTGTAGTTCTATAAATGCAACAGTGACCTTTAAAAGCATTAATTATATCTACTTTATTTTCCATACCTTCCTGTTTCCAGAACATGATTAATTTTTGGCAAAGCATATGCTTGTCGCAGCTGAAAACCTTTGCAAGTATAAATTAGTCAGACAACAGGAAAAACTGGCCAAAATTCTGCCATCGTTTTAGCCATCCAAACCTTCTGAAGTAAGCAAAGCAGTACAGAAGAGCATATCCTAATTTTTAAGGCATAGTCTTCTCTATAATTCAGGACATGGCTTTAATAAGTAGAACTTTTTGTGATTACTTTAATAACATCCCTTAAAAAAAAAGAAAAAAGCAGCACAGATTTTTCAAGAAGCTATTTATCAATTAGAGGTTTCAAATTTAATTATCTCATGTGATTCTGAAAATATTCCTAGAAAAGCTTATTTATAGAAGCCTGAGAAATGGACTTCCTTCATCCTTCCATCTGCTGATTGGAAAATTAAGTACCTGCAAGCACAGTTTCCTTTCTTGTGTACGTGGCAAGATATACATACTCTAAAAGGAAGAGTTAAAACTGGGCTTATTTTGGATCTATTGAAGATATAAGGGAGTGCCCTCTCTAGGTCACAACTTAGAAATTAGCCTACAGAAAGATGCATAATAGCTGATAGTATTTTGTATACAATTATAATATTAAGTGTTCAGGTCTTCAGAGTATCTTCCATGAACCTTAAGTTTCCTTGCAGTATATTACCCTTAAAAGAAGTTTTTGTGTTTTTTTCCCCCCCAGTATGAAATTATTTTCAGTAAGTGTCGTCATTACATTAGAGTTTTTTAATAATCATACCATTCCTTCAAAACTTCATTAATCCTTAGTGGACCCAGTGGTCTAACAGCTACAAAGCTAACCTTGCACACAGAAAGAAGTCAGTGTGCATGGGAAAAGAATTACAGTTATTAAATATAGTGTACATTACAGGAAAAAATGGATTAGCACAAATGATGCAGGAAAAGTAAAAATATTTATGCTACTCTGTGTAGGAGGAAAAAGACTGAGCAAATTAAGTGGAGGAGTTTCCTTTGGGAAATAAATTAAAATATTGTTTTACAGTGGTTTCAAAATATAATAGACATAGTAATGGAATGCATTCTGAGATCACTATAAAACAACATTCATCCTTCTGTAATAATCAGAATCCATTTATTATGGCAAAGAACATGAAGCCAAACTAACAACCCCATCCTCCTCCTCTTTCGCATTCAAAGGTGACTGCACAAATTGACAATAGACATGGAAAGGGGAAAAAGCAAAACAAAGATGATTCACAGTATTGCACAGCCACTTGCTGGGAGATGCAACAGTAGCACCCAAAACCTCTGTCTTTTGCTGTCACAACCTCTCAATTACTAAACAATGTTTGCATTCCTCTGAACCACTGTACTGATAAGCTTAGGCGGGATTTGGAAGGAGTCTTTGCAGGAGCACTGTGTTACACATCAGCTTTCCTCTGTCCTCAACGTTTAGGTTTTAACAGCTGAGCGTGCCATTTACCAGGAGGAGAGAACAGAAAGCATTAATGATGAGATGCAATTTACTAGCATGTGCTTTACAGAGCTGCATTTACTGTTCCTTACTGTTCATGGAAGATGCATAAACTGCATACTCCAGATTTCAGCCCTTTTGTAGAGGCACTGAGCAATCACACACATACACGTGACCTACCACTTTTTCCTCCAGACAGTCTAACTGCTAAGTTGGCATTAAGGATCCAATTCCCTGCCATCTTTTGAAGGTGATAAGCAGGCTCTGAATGCTTCCTAGCCATGGGCCCACCTTGTGCAGACCAAAAAGCAGCTCTTTACATCATTCTGTTTCTAGGCTAGGCCCCACTACTCTCACCCCACTGCAATCTAGCAACAGCAAAACCTGCTGCCAGAAAAACAAACCAACAAACTCTTTAACAGGGTAAAAATAAGCTACTGATGGTGCACTTCTGAGACGAAGCTCAACAGAAATAGTAAGACACCAAAGTTGGATCTGTCAGGTGTATGATGCAGAAGATGCACTATGGTGAAACTATATTTTTTCACCCTAATCCATAACAATATATATGAGATAATCCTACTCCATAACAAAAAAATGTGAGATAAAACAAATTCAAATCATTACGTT
The DNA here is from genome assembly GCA_032353885.1 of Nothura maculosa. Taxonomy (NCBI): domain Eukaryota; kingdom Metazoa; phylum Chordata; class Aves; order Tinamiformes; family Tinamidae; genus Nothura; species Nothura maculosa. Next base: position 2,478,846 of record JAUBOD010000837.1, on the reverse strand, counting down.
GAGCATAAGCTAAAAAAAACTAACAATGACTATTTAAATGAGAATGCAATAACAAACGTTCTGAAAAGTCTATTCTTTCCCATAGTGTAATTCTCAAGTGTACAATTATCCATTACTGCACTTACTGTTGTTACCGAAAAAAGAGAAGTATTAAAGGGCCCAAATGAATCCCAAAGAGAATCATTTCCTGCATTTAGAAAAGAAGCTGCAGAAGAATCAAATTTTATATAGCTTCCTTTTTCCTGAGTCTTCCTCTGGGCTCAGCTAGTTGTTTACTTGTAAGAGCAACACCTAACAAACAGAGCATAAAATATTCCCCCACAATCACTGGGGAGTGAAACAGGCCTTCTTTCACATGTTCCTCAAGCAGCCAGCTGGCATAAACAGGGAATCCTGACAGTTACCATGTATGCACTATCTTTCCACTTATTTTGAAGATGGGTTTTGTCATAACAAATTTGTTTTCATATTGGAATCCAAGAAAAGTAAAATGTGAAGAGACTTCTGTGGCTATAAAATTCAACAAAAAGCATGTGGGGTCTTTGGGACTTGGTTTCTGAATGCCAGGACAAAAGGCCAGTGTGTTCATATACATTGTGTACTCTGGTGCCTACTGACTAAACAGAGCTCTGAGGATTCTGCCCAGCCCTGGGTGGCAAGGGCCTCCCTCCTGCAAGGCCTTCCTGCAGGAGGCCTGTGCTATCCCCTCCTTCCTATTTGAACATCCATGCCAGATTCTGGGGCAAAAGCTAACAGATGAGCCTGCTATGGACACAGGGGGCAGGCAATGGCAGAGCACGGCTCGAGTAGCACAGCCCAGTCCCAGCCCCAATCCCATGCCGGGAGAGGTTGTGCCTCCCCACACAGCCAGCTAGATCTGCTGCAAATCGAGCGGGCAGGGCTTACATGGGCGGCTGCTGCTGCGAGATGGGTTACCCACATTCTCCCCGCACCTCTCTCCCCAGAGGAAGTTACGCTCAAAGCCATGATCCATCCTCAGCCTGAAGATTTTCACTTAAAGCAGCATTGTTCAATCGTTAACTTTTGAATACTGGATTCACCATCAACAAGCACGATGCTACAACAGCCATGAAACAAAGTGTGCACAGAGCTTTTGGAGACCCAGTAAAGGACATGTCTGCTGCCATTCTATTCAAAGGCTGCCTCTCCCTCTGCCTTATTTGGATGACAGCATCCCTGACTCCTCCGATCTCAGCTAGCACATGGTATACAAGACAGACAGACTTGCCAGGAAACTTGCTGGCAAAGCCTCTGCTGGATATTCTGAAAATTCCTCTCCTCAGACATGCTTCAACTGGAGAAGTAATTTTTCCTCAAGAGATACAGAAACAGCACCCAAAAGGTGCACACGTCAGTTCCACCTGTTAGCTGAAGAACCTCCTGTTCACCTCTCCTGCAACCACCTCTCACGCAAACTTATTCATTTCACTACTGCTGTCAGACCGAGCCCGGGCTGCAGATGCTGAGCCAGGGCTAGTCCCAGCCTTGTGGAGGCCCCAGCAGGCTCCAGCAAAGCAGCCGGCAGAGCTGCAGCTGCAGCGCTCGCTTTCGTACACGCAAACTCGGAACAAGCGCCAGCTTTGAGAGGGTGTGAAAGAGTCCTGTTCAGGGGCGCAATGCCGAAAAATAAAAGTTCTTCCTGTGTGAAAGAGAAGCATTTACAGTCTCTGATTGATGCCTTCTCGAGGCTGGAGGGGCCGTTTCTCTGCTGGGCCCTTGATGAGTCTGGCTGCGCTGATAGCCTGACTTGGAGTTTAACACTGACAGGAGTAACGTGAACAATGAGGCCTCAGTGAGCTAAACCAGGCTTTAATAATCTTCCAGGAGCAGCTAGCAATAACTGGGCAGCATCACAGCAAGTTTCCCAAAACCGAGTCATCATGCTGGAAACAGGGCCTTGTGTGGCAGAGGGACACAATGATTACAGTATTTACCCATCAGCCTCACCATCCCAATTATTTTTGACCACGGTGTCTACCTCTAGACAAGACACTGATAAGCAATCCAAGCGTTCACATTGTGTGGCAGTCAAAATAACTCAACGTTCGTAGTCCCCAGATCGCTGGGAAATCTCCTGTTGCCCAGTTTTAGCACATGCCCATGGCTCCTCGACTGTGCAGGACAGGAGCTATCACCAGATGTCATTCCTCCTAACTGCTAGTGCCTGATGAGATATTCTGAAGCATAAATGAATAACACTTTAATTTCTTATGATGTGAATTGCCTGTTGGAACCAGTTAACAATCTAAAAACTGTATATAAACTATGTGCATTTGCATATAGAATAATATATTTAAATAAAATGAAGTGAAGCTTAAATATATAAGAGTATATAAAAAAGCATAACAAAACATATAGGTAACATTACTGTATGCTTGCCTACCATTTTATTCCACTTTTTACCACAACTACATTCACAGGTTGAAAGTGTATTACAAAGTAGAATTGTATTAAAATATTTCAGCACTGAAAAATACAAGGGCTAATTTAGCTTTTTGACTCACATGTATAAATCCACTGAAGCAGGGATAATAATGAACAGAACTGGACCTAGAAGTTTTAATTTGACACTAATCAGTAATAAAAGGCAATGCAAACTTGTGCTAACCTGATTACAGCCATATAGCAATATCTGCATAACTACTTTAGCTGCTTAGCAACCAAAGCACAAGAATACCAGATAAAATGGATTATAAGCTTTGATTAGTCCCAGATGAATGTAACACTGGCCAGTGAGATAGGTTAATTTGTACTGTGTATCATAAATGACACTATTCTGAGTAATTATTACACAAGACACTTAAATTTTTTTGTTATCTTCAAGTACACATAAGAGTAATAAAACCCTCTTTTGCATCAAACAGTTTTGGTCACATGTAAAGATGATTCTTCTTCAATAATTCAAATGTCATGACGGAAGAGAGCTATGACGTTCTTCCTCTTGCCATGCTACCTTTTCTCATGCAAATAAAATAAGACACTTTCTTTAAAAATTTATCTCCAATTTATACCTTTTACAATGTTCCACTTTTCCATCTCAATTCTCATGCACAACTGTAATATTGTCCTGTGGGACTTTCAAATTCTCTTTGGAAAAAAAATCCATTTAAACCACAAGTAGAAGGACTGATTACTTTTTTCTTCTTTGCTCTTCTTTAACAGAGGAAGGAGGGGTGAGGCAGAAGTTATGCCTCAAGTTGGTTAGAAGTTAACAGTGCTATGCCTAAACCATTAAGAAACATCATGACAGCTGGAAGCTGATGCAAAATCTCCTTCCAACGATATTCAAAGTGTGCTAGAAGCAGTGCTAAAGCACAGAAAGGAATGGTATCTCAGCCACAGAACGCACAATCTAGGATAAATAAGTTAAAAAACCCAGATATGTTAAATAGCTCAAAATCACTATGATAAATGAGTTACATACACGACAATAGCAAGGTGATCCTCAACATGGAAATAAGGTCAGAGTCAGTTCATACACCTCGCTCAGTGTAGATCTCATTAGGAACTAAACATCATGAATCCATATATTGCTTTTAACATATAGTTGCTGTGCTCTCTGCCTTTAGTAACGCACTTGATTTTTCTCTAACGTTTACTCAAATATTTATTTTCTCTAGTAGAAACAGAAATGCTACAGATCCTTTAGAAGCTTTGAGCATCTTGAACAGGGGGACTGCTCTGTACTTGCTCATGTGCGTGTGCAAAGCAGTTTTGTTGAAGGCAGTCCTCTGAAGAGGACTATTCCCATAACAACTCATTTCATGAAGTTGCATTAAAAAGGTAGATATTAAAGCAGTAGGTCTCTTGTTCTAAATTTATAATGAATTATCCTACTAAATCATTCACTGTTATATAAAAAATCCTTCCTAATATATTTATTAGGATATTAGAAATTCTAAGGGATGTCTGTGTGTGTGCATATATATATCTACACACATTTATGTAGACATATATATGTGTGTAGATATATACTATGAAGAGGTTGATGGGAGATAGCAGGCATAAAACAGTGTCAACCACACCTACCTTACGTATAATCCAAATTTCCTATTAAAAAGGCTAAATTAGACTGTTGTTAAGCTTTACATTTTCTCTGTTCAATACAGACCCATTTTACCGAGCTCACTGAACAAGAAATGGAACCGAACTTCTAAAAAAGTCCTTCAGTTGAAGGCTCCATTTCTGAAAAGCACATGTCTGTCAGGAAAATTTCTAAACATTGGAGTGAAATTGGGTGCATCTGTTCAGCCCAAACATTTAGCTGAACTGAGGCCACACTAAGACTGTATTGCTAATCCCCAATTCAGTAGAAGTACTCTTGCATTTAAAAAAGTGATGCACATAAATGGGGGTTTGGATCCTGATATCTATAATTTACAGAATTTTCCTACACTATCAAGAAATTGCATAAAACCGCTAAAAGCCTTCTAAATTCAGAGATGAAGGGCTAAGACACATTAGTGTATAAATGCATGCTGTTATTTGCCATTATTCGGCATAATTTATGCATTCCATAAAATGAGATCCTCACTCATCCTGAGGATAACAACATAGCTTAAAAATGGTAATAATGAAAACTCTTTTTGAAAATAAAATAATGTTGAACCATACTTATTGCACAAAGCATATTAGGCAACTTGTCTGCAGCGTCTTCACAATATTACTCAAGGAAAACACCTCAATACACAAAACCCTTATGTTTTTATCTTGGTGCAAGAGGAACAAAGCAAGCAATCTTATTACATACAGAAGGTGAAACCTGCAAGTGCTTTGCCACTGAATACAGAGCCAATCTTCACATTAAGTCAGAATGTACACAGCAAATAAGTTCTACTTGAGATATAAAATGTAATTCCAGCATGAGCACTTCAGGGACTAGTTCTGCAAAATGCAGCCAGCCATGGCACTGCATACAATAGTAGCCTAAGTAACCAGACACTACTGTCAAACACATTTTAAAGGCTATTGTACAAATAGCTTTTGTCTCATTAAAGCTATTTTTGTATGGACCTTGTTTGTTCAAGCAAGTTTTTCTACCTGTTCTTCCACTGAACCTGAGCAAATAATTCAATGACTAATTTACTTGGTAGCTTTTCATTTGTTGACACTTATAAATAAATAAGAGCTTTAACAGATATGTGTATATATTTTTAGACATGTTTTGGAGCTTTTTTCCTTTATAACAGTTCCTTCATAAGGATTTATAAACCACACTCAAAATCTCTCAAATTGTTCAGTTGTGTTCTTTTAATTTTATTTGCCTTCACAAGATATAGTTTTATTTGCTTTATAAGTCTTCTGACTGTTTATATCGGACTATTTCTAACTAACTACTAACATAAATTACCTATCAACTCATTTGAATTCAAGCAAAACAACAAACTACACTGCAACAGAGGACACTCAGTTAAAAGATGGTCTGTGGAAAGAGGGAAGATGGTGTGAAAGGAACTTCTGAATGACCTATTTTGAAAAAGGGCTTTGAAAAGTAAAGAGGATCAAACAAAATGCATGATATAAAAGAAAGGAGAACAGATGAGAAATATAAAGGGAAATAAAACTCGAGGAAACCAGAGAAGTAGCAGAAAAACCTGGCATAATTTACTTTTACTATGTAAAAGTAATCTTTACTGATGTTCTGCTACATGATTCATGTCAGGCTGGTGATATATTTATTTACATTTCAGGGAGTGTGGTCTGCTTTAGTCCTGGAGATTTCTCTTTTCACGGAGTTGATTCTTCACTCCAAGTAGTATCTTTCTACCACTTAAAATAATATGTGCATGTATATTTTAAAATAAGATTTTAAAACATTAAAATTATATGTCCATATATATATATGAATATATATATATAAAAATAAAGTGTGAATGAATCAAACACATTTCCTAGATGCAAGCTGGAAGTGTGAGACTAATATATAACTTCACGGGTCATTTTTGTCAACCTTAAAGCGTATAGAAAGCTAATGAATTTGATATTTCATATCAAGTTACAGATTTTTGTAATGATACGTATTTCAATATATGAGCAACTGCTCATTTGTGTCATACACATTTTGATTATACTGTGTGACTAATTAGCAATATGGAGATATTTACATACATGTGCATGCAACAAGGCTAAAGCTGAAGTCAAAGTGCTTTGAAATAGCAAATATTTTATCAGGCAATTCAAAGACAGGAGGCTTCAGTAAATTCAGTAGTATAGAACTGTTATTTTATCTGCCAGACAGATTCATTATTGTGATTGTTTTTCTTTTCCTGGACAATCAGATGACTTCTAATATCAGATAAAAAACTGACAGTTTTGCTGAAAGGCAAGAGAGAAATAAAGGGCTAGAAAAATCAGAGATAGTTTCTGAGTGCAACTGGTCTCAAGCACTTAGTCTAATTAGGTTCAGAAAGGCAGCTGCACCACCCAAACATTTCTTCTCATTTTAGCAGCAAATCCAAAATGTGTGCTATAAAGGTATATATGCTATATGAAAGATAGCCAATAAGAATCATACCGTGGCAACAGATTCTTCCCAACTCTTTCTCTTCTTTGATTGCTGTTCAAGCTCATGCTGATCATTACCATTATAGGAAGGTATATGAAAAGCAACTTGTTTCTTTTCCCTTTTGAATGTTTTATATGCTACCATAGCCCAAGGAATTTGGCAAGATGAGTGTTCCTTCATAATTTTCTTTTCGACAGAATTGATACCACCATTTCTGTGAACATTTTGAAATCTTTACTCCAAATAGAGGATGTTAATGTTTATGCATAGTTCAACAAGTGATAAACACTATTAATGTGCACCACAAAGCCAGAAAATGGCACCTCAGTAGCTTTTTCTCTTATACTTTGTTGGTTTTTTTTTGTTTGTTTGTTTTGTTTGTTTTTTAAGCTCATTTACTGCCATCTCCTGGCACTTACAAGGTAATAGTATTTACACTGTTTCTAACAACAGTCAGCATTCCTATTCAATCCTACTGAAATGCTGAACTGTCAGGATCATCTAAGAAATGTTTCAGTACTGCTGTATATTCTGTGCTGTTGTCCTTTTTCATGTAAATAAGTAACATTGTTCCTTGGGTGCAGATTGGGAAAACATTTATGCAGCTTACCTTTGTTTGGAAGCAGCAGTAGAGTTGTGTTAGGTACGGATGTTTCCGTGCTAATGCCAGAATCCTCTTTTCTGTCATCGTACAATCTACATCATCATCCTGAAGAATAACATCTTTCTTCAAGACTTTCACTGCATACACTTCATCTTTACCTTTTAGCTCTGCTAACATGACCTAAAACAATCAGAATTTCTGTTTATGTATGTTTAACATCATAAATGCAAGGTTCCATATGTTTTTAATACACTGTAAATACAGAGATCAAAAAATAGCAGTGGAATGATAACTATACATATGTCTGGTTGAAACTGCACGTTTTATATCATTACGGTAATATAATTCTAGAAAAGATAGCTCTAGTAGTAGATTTGAGAGAACAGATAAAGTTGATATAGGTTAATAATGCAGAAGGTTATATTTTAATAACGGGATAAAAAAATTAAAGTCTATTAATCTCAAAAGCTAATTAAGTTGGTATAAACATTAGTCTTTCTCACTTCAATTCCTATTTTCGGTAGGAAGACTTTTGCGTGTGATGAACATAATGACATACAATCACACACAACTCTAGTAGTTTTAAAGTTACTGATTATAACTGCTGTTATTTAAGGTTTACGTCCTATACTGTGTTTTACCCTCATCAATTCCCTATTGGGGGAAGGCATTTGACAAATTACAGCTTTGCAGGATGCACGGCGTTTTCAGCATTTCTTTAAGCTGCTTCTGCTCATCAGACCCGAGTGGAAACGCTCAAGTTCTGCTTCCTGCAGAACTGAGCACTCACCGAGGAAAAACACACACATATCAACTGTTTGGTGAAGCAAGTGAGTAAACTGGAACTGGATATTATCTAAGGAGCAAAAAGACTCTTTATGCTCTTTTTCCCTGCTTCACCATGTGCTTTTTTAAAATAGTATAGATACTCTTCATTATCAAAACTGTGAAACACAGAGATATTGGCATCTCATTTCAAAATGCTTGAGCCTTGTTATTGTAGTGACCTAAAGTGCAAGAAACTCCATTGATGATCAGGTTGATACTCCCAATACTCACTATAAAACCTGTTTTTACCCAGACAATAAAGAATAGAAAAACAACACTGGGTTGGAAGCACTTATTCAGTAGCAGTACGAATACTTTCAAAGCAGTACAGTCAAAAAACAACCTGTGCATCAGACAGAAAAAGCCACCCACCTTGCCAAAGCTGCCTTTCCCTAATACTTTGATGAAGTTGAACTCTTCAAGGCCTATTCGCTTGGTCTGGGCTTGTTTGAGCTCCCCATTTTCACCATTCTCCCCAGCTTGAAGCTGGTTGTCTGTTGATGCTGTAGCTGCTGCCCTGTGCTCCTCTCCTCGATTGTCAAATGATAACGCTTTCCTAATATTGTTTTCCAGCTCTTTGATTTCTGTGGACATGCAAGAGAAAACATTCACTTTAACTAAGCATTAGAAAAATCAATGTTTGTTCCATATCAGTTCTAGGCAGAGATATCCATCTTCAATCTCCTTCCCATCATTTCTTAGCATTCTTGAACGCTATGCAGTGCATTCTGCGGCTAAGAATACATACTTAAACTACTTCTCCAATTTAGCATAATCAGTCAAAAACCTGAAGCAACAGGAAGGGTGGCCTTTTAGAAAGATCCTACAAAATGACACAAGTAAAACGTGAAAGATAAGTGGTCAAATAATTGCCTCAGATTTGGGGGAGTTCCTGCATCACAGAGCAGTCCTTTGTTTTATACTGATAGTCCTGTCTTCCTGAAGTACTTACTCATCTTCCTGCTTAAGTATTTTATAGTTGTAACCTCAAAAGTTCAAAGGATAGTTGGGTGTCCCAGTCCTACTTGAAGTTACTGTGAATAGAGCATCTTACTCAACTTCAGTTGTTATCAGGCAGCCACCAAGAGAGAAGGACCATCTCTCAGTGCCACTTCGAGCACAAATTGTAGATCTGCTACATGATTCTGAAGCTTCCTAAAGGTTAAGTATGGTGAGTCCTAGTGGACCTCAGTGAGGGTCTCAAGCATTTACATTGAGCTTTCTCCTTATAGCCCTGGAAGCAATAATTTTCCCAGGTAGCTCAAAAGCAAAATTTAAATAGAATTTAGATATTTTTGTTGTTTTTCCTTGAGCCAAAACCTCAGGTACTTTCAAAACACTATTCACAACCAAAAATTGTTTGTGAAGCTTAAAATTGGTTCTAGACTCACAGACTTACAATTGCCATTGAGCTTCGGAAGCTTTTATCCCTCTTCAAAGTAAGGATGGGAATTTTCCTAGCTGTAAATAATTTGTCAAGATTTTGACACAAAAGTATGTGTCTTGATGTAAAAGCAGATTTTTCATACACCATTGTATTCTCAAGATGGTACATAAGATCTCACAGACAGAGTTTTAAAACATAAATCAGATCAGGTTATAAAAGTGCTGCTGAGATGTGTTCTCAGGCTGTCCTTTTCAATAAAATCAGGTCAAATCATTGAAAGTTGCAATATTTGTTTCCAAATGAATGCATGTAAAGAATGTCTGACATGAAGCATGGTTTTATCTTCATAAAGCTATCTTCATATCTTCACCTTTATCTCTAAAGGCCATACAGACATTCTAGGATGGCCTAATCAAATGGAAGCTGCTATTTTCAGAAATATTCAACAAGGAACTTGAAGATGGCAATATCATGGCAAAAACTTGCTCAGGATTCTTGGTACTATCTATAAATTTCCTATGCTTACAATAAAAGTAATTGCAATAGCAACTTTACTCTTTATAGTCAAGAAAATTTAAACATATATATCAGTTAGGAAATAAGAAAAGATATTCTACCTTGATCACATGGAGAAGTTGGTGCTGACTTTGACCTATCATCCTCTGCTGATGCAGTCCCAGGAATCTGCTGTTGAGTCTCTGCACCTGCAATCAGCTAAGAACATTTCCAAAAGGAGTACTCAGCAATTTATTTTAACAACATTAATTCACAAGAAGAAAGCACGAAGGAAACTGAAAATGTTCTAGCCTTGATGAATCTCAGTGGCAAACCTCAGCCCACACAATACACGACATCTTTTCAAAAACAGAGCAGAATATATTCTGAGGAATGCAAGTTTTAAAGAAGAATCAAAACTAATAATCATAATCAGTAAGCAAGAAATTTTTTGGATAGCTACCCTGAGAGCCTGTGTAGAAATCTATCTAGTTAATACATTTTTAACTACGACAAATGCCAATAAGCACTGTGAACTAGCTCATGCAGTAAGAATAAGAGTAAAATGAATAATGCAATATTGAATATGAATAACATGAATATTGCAATAAATGCAATAAAAGTAAAATGAAGCTACAGCAGAACAGAGAGGATATTTTATGAATATACAGTCATATTTATTTCTGCAAGTGACCGCAATGGTTCTGTTGACACAACAGAGATAGAAAGTGTGGTCAAATTCTGATCCAGGATACACATTATGAAATCAGAATACTTCCATTAACTTTGGATGTACTCAGGGTGACCTATCCTTTTTGTTCCAAGAACAACAGCCTAGTTCTTCCTATAACAGTGATGATAACACTGAAACCAATTAACTCTGTAACCACCATCTGGCAAACAGTTCCTCTTTATCAGAGTCAGCATACTGGACATTTATCAGCATTTATGAGCAGTATCATTTTGTGTATAGCGTCCCAACCAATCAATTATTCCACGCCATTTTGGAGCAGATAGTCATTTATGGTTTTACAAACGGTTGTGTCAGACC
>JAUBOD010000837.1:2435096-2449945 GCA_032353885.1 Nothura maculosa | reverse complement strand
TGCTAGATTTCAAGCCTTGGCATCTCTTGCACTGTAAAAATGGAAACATGCTAAATGGCATGCTCTTTTTCTCTGCAGGGCTCTGGGCACAGCATCATGAGGCAACTGCAAATTATGAGTTTGCAAATTATCAGCTGAACCTGAATGTGTTAAATAGGTTTTTTTTACAGGGTGGACCTTTATGACCCATCATTGGCAGAACAATACACATTACTTCTCATTAATAAAACCAAAAATAAGTTCTCAGATTTCTCAGTTGCTTTTAGATTTCAATATATAGTTTATTTTACTTATGTGCACTACAAAGTGATAAGAAACACAGCAACATGACAAGCCAAAAGAATTGCTCATACTCCTTCTGTACAAGTAATTTGGTGCCTACTGTTCATTTGCTCCCAGCTCTATCATCTGCTCCAACTGCTAACACTGGATTGCCCATTCTAAATATCCAATTGATTTCCCCTGTTCCAGCCCTTCAGAGCACAGAGCACTAAAGAAATCTCTCTCCATTAAGGTCTGTCTGCAAAGTTTTGTGGTATTTGGCATTCTGTATACTCTGCCAACTGAGAATCTCACCTCTTGTTCAGCAAAGCAGCATGTACCCAGCCCTCAGGCTATGGGAAAAAAAACTTTAAAATGTAACATATTCACCTGAAGAATGAGGAAAAAATGGAAAAAGCCCTAAGGGGAACCTCCCACCACCTTTAATCTTTATTACACAAAATCTCACCTATCTCTGTAAACTGTGATTTCAAACCAGTATGGGGTTGACCAAAGTATTTATCTTACCACGCAATAAAGACACAGGAGAAGTTAAAACACTGTGTTAGAAAGGAGTTATAAAAAGCTGCTTGTTGCCAGCTTTTTCTATCTCTTTGATAGTCCAATCTTCCCACCTCCAGTGTTCACATATTCCATGAATTCTGTAGCCTTGGGAAAAGCAGGCACTTCAGCATCTTTCACAGTCTCGGTATTTTGGTGAGCACTTTGTCCAAGCTTTCATACAAGCTGAAAAGTGCTTCCAACTAATGAGGAACTGTCTTCTTGGACAATTACAACACTCCAGCTGAGTCAGAATTTCAGTTAAGTTTTAAAGTATCAGCTGCTTGAAGTAATCTAGTGGGAGCTGAGCCATTTTTCCTGACTTAGGGCAGTTCATGTCTCTAACGAAAGTAAACTCCCAAAGGAAAAGAATTGGCAAAATGGACTTTGAAGAGGGAACAGATGTGTTGATTGAGACGTATTTTGTTTTTCATAGCTCTGTAAAGCTGATGTAATATTCAGGAATGCTTAAGAACTTACTGATTGAAGCAGCTGGCAAGTGGGAAGGGCGAGATGTTGGATTATGAGGTGCCTTGCTGTGGGAATTGAAGGGAAGGGGGGGAAAAAAAAAAAAAGGAGACTGAAATGGAGTCAGCCATAATTCTTATCCTTTCACTTCAGAGACAGAGAAAAACAGGACATCAGCAAAAAGGGATGGAGAAATAAAAGCAAGCCCAAGGATGATGGAAGAGAAGACATTAGAGAACACTTCTCTTGTTCAGGGTAGGGAACCAGTGAGCTCACATCCATAAGGAGTAACCCCCAGCAGCAATGGCAGTGCAAGATCAATGGCAATCAAATGAATTTCCTTCTTATTCATCTCACCCAAGGAAAAGTTAACTCTCCTTGCAAATAATTTTTCCATGATATAAACTAGTAGGGTTTTTTTATATATACATATGCACACACACACACATATATAAAAATTCAGAGATAGCTAGGGAAAAGTACACAGAACAAGGACTATTCCCGTGCAAAAAAAATTACGTTCAGATTCACCAATGTTTTCACAAAGATACTGGGCCAAATCTATTTCATTTAATGCAAATGACTTGAAAAATAAATATTACTTCTAGTTTTTTTATTCCAGATATGTGATATTCAATGTTATATTTATACATGCTACACTGAATAGCTATGTTTACACAGAAGAATGGGTAGAGAAAGAGAGCTTTGCAAGACTAAGATACTTAAGACAGTTACATACCATATTCTATTACTCTAAGTAAATTGACTTTTCCTGCTTCAGCAAATTTCCTTACCACTTGTTACTTTTTAAGACCTAAAATAGCTCAGTACTAGTGAATCCCCACAGCACTCACCAGAAGCCAACTGGTGAAGACTCAGTACAAGAATTAATCTTCGTGTGTGGGAGAAAATCTACTTCTAACATTTCTTAGCATGGTGTGTCTTTTAGGAAAAAAAATTGTTAAACTCTGGGCTGGACACCTGTATACTATAGCTTAGAGAAAATGGAACACAGAGAAAGGCACTGAAATCTTTTTCATCTCTTCTGTAGCACAAATGTGATAATCAAATATCACTTTAGGATCCAAACAATTTGATTCCTATTCATTCCAGAGAGGAAGAAACTAGATCAGACAAAAATTGAGAAAATACATCATCAATAATTCCAAGAAGTGTAATTTTTTTCTTATTATTCTAGTATTCTGTGTAGCTGTTTTCCATTAGACATAGAACCTGCTGACTATATTGTCAATACTACCTTTTATTTTAACCATTCTGGAAAAGAGCAGAGCTTATTGCTCTTAACAACACAAACCCAACCCGGAATCCTGCCTACAATGCAAGGAAGATGAGGCCTAAGCCAAATACACAGAGCAGGAAGGGAAGTATGTACAGAATGAAGGATCAGTTATCACGCATCTTCAGAAGGATTCATAATGGAATGAAACTCTTCCCTAAAAACTGAGGGAAAAAGGGTTATTGGTTGCAATCCTTTAGTTATTCCAGAAAATGGAGATACATATATAAAAAAAAATGCAGAAATTGGCTCAGATTACTTACTGTGTAGTCCAAAGTATAAGATGACAATACATTTCTGGAATTATAAAATATTAAACTTTAAAACTTAATTCTAGTCAATGTTTTGTTTAACAAGAGGTCAAAAGGTAGCAGACTCTATTAAAATAACTTTCCAAAGCATACTCAAATCACAGCCTAGGAACACAAATCCTTTCTGTCTTCCCTGTTTTCCCAAGCACCTCTGTTCATATTCCAGCACCATATAATTCATTTTAACTTGGCCTTATCAAGTTGCCCAATAAGGATGTGGAAGTCAACTGGCCATAAGTTAAATAAAATATACTCAGTGACTCCCTGTTACTGCTGTCACCAATATAGCTGTTCCCATGGCTAACTTAAATACCACCACAGGAAGCTGCATCCCCAATCAATTCACAAGTTGGGAAGTGTGGTGTAGGGAGATTTGATTTAACAGAGACCAGAACTGTTTGGTTGAAGGATGTGGCAGTTAAAAGCTGGAGGCTGGATTTTTCTCTCTCTCCTTTCTTTTTTTTTAAAAAAAAAAAAAAAAAAAAAAAAAAAGAATTTTATAATATAAAAAAAACTAAGACATATGGCAGAATTTCCAAGTTGGTTCCAGACAGATTTCAATTTCTCACTTACTTTCTCTAAGTGTAAATTACCTAAGAAAGTGTCAGAAGTTCCTCGAAAAAATCCTTTAACATAATTTGCCGTTAGAAAATGAACTTCTAAACAGAAACTCCCACTTTTGACAGCTCTGTAGCTAGAGCCTCTGACAACTATCCAAATGAGACATTATAGCATTCATGAATTAATTTTGTATAATCATTTCAATTCAGAAAAAAAGATAAGCATCCTTGTTGACAATTAGGCCAAGAACTCCCTAAGAAAGACTTCACCCAGAAAGTGATTCTATCACCCAAAATTATAGCTAAAAGCCAATGAGTCAAATGACAACTTTTTCTATAGCAAAATATTTATCAGAAAATGATCTTACACACAGAAAAAGGTATTTAAATTCCTTTTCTGTAATAAAAGATTACTGTTGCTATTAATATGCCAAAAGTAAAAATAAAGTCATTCATTTTGAGAAATAAATTTGAAAAAAAAAATCTTTGAGGTAATGTAGATTTAAGCCAAATTTATAGTCTATTCTTTTATTTTATTCCATTATGAAGAGATAGCAGCCAAGAGATCTGAACAACAACAACAAAAATTATAAAACAGGAGAGAAAACACCATTTCTGAATTTTAGTACTCCAAAAATCACTTGAAGTGACTACGTTATTCGCCTTGATGTTGTTACAAGGTTCAAAATAACATCATCTAACATCCAGAACACGGACACAAGCTTTTTTTAGTTTACTTCAATACGCATGCATTTAAAAATGTTATATTATGCAGTGAATCCAAACTAGTCCAAAGCGCTGAGAGATTTTGAGGTCCTCCATTTTGGAGCACAACACAATGACCTTGTGCTATAAAGTTCTGGTTTTATAAGATGCAGCAAAGCACTCTGACCTCAGCTACATTAGACATGCCTTAAATTACAGATCCAAAAACCTGAGGCACTCAGCAAAGCTGGCCACATTTACAAAGGGGGGGGACCACCACGAGCATATTTCAGAATCAGTTTGCTTTTTCTCCTGCATACATGAATCTCATCCATATATAAAAGAAACCTCATTACATGATGGAAAAAAGTCACAGAAACTGCCCAAGAAAATTAGATGGAGCTAAGTGATTTTTCAGCCAGCCCACACAGAACATTAGGGGGAAGAAAGCATTCCTGTGAGCAAGCATTAGCACTATTATTAGCAGCTCTGAAACTTATTTAAAAGAATTATTCCAGCTTCTATCCCAGCAGGCAACACAAACTACACTTGTTCCCTGGATAGAAAAAGAGAGATACAAAGTCATTAAAATATGATCCTCCCTCTGCATTGTATTTATCTTTGCCAGAAGCAAGGAAAGCAGGACTGAAACAGTTCCTGGAAAATAAGGGCAAAAAAAATCAATCTCAGTTTAAGAGAGGTCATTTTGGATGTTACAGCTCTTATGCTAGGGCTGTGGGTTGATGAAAATGGTTTGCAGTTGGTCTAGAAAGATGTAGAAAGCTGCGCTGGCAGGTAAAAGCACTAAGGTCTCAGCTTGAAACTGGTCATGTTGAACATGCAGAGAGCAGCAGATCACTGTTGAACAGCCCCAGAAATGAAAGACTAGGCTCCCTAGTGCACTCGGAGCACTTTTTGAATCAAGCTTTCCTGAACTAGAAATGAACATAATAAACTAATATGGGCACCTACACATCGTAATTGGGTGCAATTAGGAGATATAAGGGACTGTGGGCTTCACAGCAGTGCTTACAGCGTGAACTGTTCCAGCCTACAGCCCATCTCTTTGAGGAGCACTGCCCCCAAAACCATCGTTCTCTCAGCAGAAACTGTGTAACTGCTAAAATATAATATATATGGCCCTCATCAGGGACTATCTGTCATACACTGCCTGCAGCCTTGAATTATGGTGCTGTAAACACACAGAAAGAGTTGAACAAGGAAAAAAATGGCTCAGCAAGTATGAGACTTCCTTAAGAAACACTAAAGCAGAAAGTTTCCTGAGAGGTAACATGAAATAACACCTTATATTAGACTAGGCTAATAATTACTCCCTGATTTTTTTAAAAAAACTGTAACAGTGGTGTTATTGCTTTCCTTTAGCTCTAACTCTTGAACAATGGCATTTCTCTTATGATCCATTTTTCTTCTAACACTGTCAAATACTTATTCTCCCTGTCCCTGTGCACCCCTGATTCCAAAGGAACAATAGCTAGAATTGACATGACTGCTTTTGTCAAATATATGGCATCTTTCATAGATTTAAGGTATCTTCTATGCACTAATCTCGGTGACTACAGCATTTCAAACCTTATGAATATACACTGCTAAGTAAATCTAATAGGTAAAATTTTAAAAAATAGTAAAATATAAAAAGATAATTTTTAGGATTTTAGAATTACATAAAAGCAATCCTGCTAACATGAAAACAATTATTAAAGAAATAGTCAATGATAGGTCTTAAACTTGCATACAAAAGCCAACAGTCTTAACCATAATTAGTACATGAATACATTAATACGAACATGTCATGAGCTCAAAAATTCATAATTAAAATATATAGCCTTTTCCACCGATTCTACCCGTCATCCCCTCTAACAGTTCTTAATGCAGCAAAAGCTGAGAGTTAGCAGCAGTCACAGTGTATCTGATACGGCATTCCTTTTTTTGTTTTTTAAACTGGTAGATGTCAAAGGGCTTTCCTGAGGACACATCAAAACATTAAGTGATTTGCTCAGAGCTGAAGACCTCCTGCAGAGGTTTGCAGCTTGCTAGTGCAGTCGGCCTCGATCAAGATTTCCTTCCCAGCCCTTCTAAGAAACCACAAGCTGGTTAGCTCACAACTGAAACCAAATAACCATTTCCCTCTATGTAGCTTCTTAATAACTAAATTACAATGACATTGCTTTCCCCTCCCCTTTTTTTTCCCCCTCTTTCCCCATAGTATGAAGATATGAACATTAGGCCCTCTTCAACAGTTTGAGCTCTACATCTCTATTTCTGAACCACATTTTAACTCTGGACTGTACTTTGCAAATACTTTGCAGATTCCTTCAGCTGGGCAGAAACTGGTCATCGTAAATCAGTTACAGATAAAAGACAATGGAAGTCTTAGAAACACCTGTATCTGAAAGCAATATCTAAAACAAGGTCAACAATAACTACCAAGAATTTGGAAGCTGTATGATATGCCATAGCCCTGTTTTTCAAAGGGAAGTTTATAACCTTCCTCTTGAGATATCACGAGGAAGTTAAAAAGAAGAACAGGATCCACATAGGACATTTGGTTCTGTTCATTATCAAGCCACATGTATCACAGATATACTCTAAAATTAGGCACCTTAATCCTGCCCCACTGAAAAAAATGTGTAAATCATCATCTTACTGCTTGGGTAGCTTAAGTAGCTTTTCTCCCTACCCAATTTACATGTCTTTTGTGATTCAGACTGCAAAATGAGTTGCCCTTTGTGCTCAGAAGCAAAAAATATGATAGTAAGAATACCCAAAATATATAGGAACCATACAAGTATTTCTCCCCCATAAAGTGTTTTTTTATTTGAAGATCTGTAATCAAAATATAACTATATTTTAGGTAAAAAGATTGTTTTATTCCTCTTACAGATAATTTTCCTGGAACCACAGGATAAGTTGGACTAGAAGATGCCTTTGGGGGGTGGAGGAGTCTCTGGGCCAAACTCCTCCTCTCAGCAGGTCCTGAGCTGGTTGCTCAGGGCCTTGATCTAGTCAAACTCCTGGTCCAGTCCAATTCCTCCTTGGAATTGCTTGGAAGAGTTCATAGCCACTCTGGAGCCCTGCTCCAACAGTTATCCTCTGTGTCACCTCTGTTGGCTTGCTTACTTTCAGTTAGGCAGTCTACCAATGACAAAGCCAAGACTAAACCCCCTATGAAACTGCATTTAGATTCTTTGATCTAATGATTATACCACAACATTTCTTCAAGAATCAACAAAAGGGCTTGGCTAAGTGGAATCATATGATTCTAAGATCTATAGGACAAACGTGCAGATGCCTGGGAATGCCTCCGTGCAAGCCAAAATTTCTCAGCTTGCCTTGGTATCTCACTGAAAGATCTGCTAGAAAAATGCAAATAAAAGAGAAAAAGTTGGAGTGAGAACTGCAATAAAAGAAGCAGGTATATTATACAAAGGCTAAAGTGCTTAGCTCATTTTATTGAGGTAATGCAGAAAAAAAAAACATTACTACTTCTTAAAGCTAGCACTGATAGCACAACCTTCTGACATCTTTTAGGATGATCATCTACATATCTGCTCTATGATCAACTACATATCTGCTTCTCTTCATGTCAGCATCTTAATAATTGTGCCATATTCAAGTAATTAGTACACAAAGTCTTTTAAATAGTACATTATATATACTTTGAAGTCTAAATAGAAATTACAAAGAACTCATTAAACCACACAATATCTATTTATATATGATACGATTTAACTAACGCTGGCCTGGTCATGGCTGCCAATTTTCTTGTCTTTAACTAGTGCTAAGAAAATAGACTCACTGCTTATATAAGAGCTGGCAAGATTTTTATATATAATTTACAATGTAGAAGATAGGCAGGCGGGCAGATAGATCAATCAACTTTTGAAATGTAGTATTTATGGTTTACTGAGAAAGGAGATATTTTTTCCACAGAGAACAGTTTAGAAATCTCTATTTTTATTTATGTTATCACATCTTTCCAGCAGATCACGATTCATTGACTCGACTTCAAGGAAGATTAGTGCACATGGATATTTTTAAGCCTGGTATCTGCACAGCTTAAAACTCATTTACTGCAGTGAGATTAGATCTGTGCTGAAATTGCGGTTTTCCCGCATACAATGTGTGCGACGAGCTCTGCAGAACTCCCCAGCTCAGCTACACAAGTGCTGCAGAAACCAAGCTGCAAGCCTGCACACAGGCTGGGCACTTTTAGATTGGGCTTAACTCAGGCTCACCAAGTCCTCAGCACAGGGATATCTGGTTGGCTGGTTTCCAACCAGCCTGGTTTTTGGCTGGTTTTTCTGAAGCCAAATTGAGAAAAAAAGGCTAATTTTTTTCATTTAACTTAGGTCTTCTGGGGTATGTACATGTGGGTACCTAGTCAAATCTGTTGTAAGATTAGATACATACACTTATGCTGTGCCCTCCTTCTGAAATTTATAATCACTGTTAATTTAACAGCACAGAGACTGTCCTTTATATACTTTACTCATCTAAATCATATCATGAACGTGCAGCATCACTTTCTTTAGCACCCTTTACCTCTCCTACCAAACCCCAGCACAACTTTTGGGCCTGCTAAGAGACAGCCATGTTGAGAAGCGCTGTCTCCACTCCTGGGGAAAACTGACCCTTCTCCATGCTTGCAGTTTTCCAAGACTCTTTCAGTTTGGTGACTACCAATTAACTAGTGCCATGTTTGCAACATAAGGAACTTCTCAGGGTAGGGAATTCCTAGGCAGCCTAACTTCTCCTAAAACAAACCCTATATGTTAATGGTTAAAACCATAAAAACAAACAAAATAGGAAGCCAAGCAGAATAGGAGAACTCCTGGAGCAATAACAATCCTGGACATTTGAAAATAAGAGGACTCATAAGCAAAGTAAATAAACCTTTGGACACTGCAGTTCAAACATGCCATCCTCAGACTCTGCTAGCTCAAACACTAATAATGTTCAGCCTCCAAGTGGTATAAAACTTTCAGAGTAAGACAGTTATAAGCCAAATGTTATAAAACACCCCCCTGAAGACTATAAGCTATGATCCGATATATATTTTTATATATAGCATAAAATACATAAAAAACAGGACTTAATATGGCGTTATGACAAGAACCAGCAATCATGACATTTTATCGTAACTACAAGTGGCATTTTTTTATTTTAATTTGAGCTAGTAACTCAAAGATGCGATCCCCCTATAAGCTCAGTTATGCTTGGTGTAACACAGTAACAGTGTCTGCTCCTGGATAAACACCATGCAAGTCCCAGCCCTCAATCACTTTTGGGGAACAGCCAAGTAGGAAGAAAAACATTTAAGCTATCTTTCCAGACACTGTTATCTAAGCATAATTATCACTGTTTTTTCTCAAGTATTTAAAAGGATTTGGTTCTCACCTAGTCATAAAAAGGTTGCCAAACTGCTTCAAAGACCTCAATAATTTACATAAAGAGGCCACCATGCAAAAGGTAGTAATTAGAGCAAAAGTAATACATAACTTTTGATAAATTTTAAGCCCAGTTTTAAGTCCATTTTTAACTTAATACAAGAAGCTTAGTTAATCAAGTCTCCTCCTAAGATATGGAGGTAGAGACATGACAGTGACTTGTTATTGGGTGCAGAGTAGAGGGTTTGCACCCAAAAAGAGAAAATCCAGAAGGAACGTCAGAGCTCCCGCTGGAAACGCATCCACCCGCAAGCCACCAAGGAGCACCCGAGCTGTGATCCAGATGACCGCGCCACCTCTCCCAGTTTAGCAGAACTCATTGCAAGGTCCTCTAAAGACTCCCTTCTGAACAGAGCTATGATCTAGCTGAAAAAAATGTAAAAGGATTATATTTTTGGCTCTTCGAACCTAGGTTTTTTGGCATTTACAAACTTTGCTGAATCGTTTTGGCTGTGCTGCCTTTCCTTATCTGCCCAAGCAATACTCAGCTGTATGGAATTTGCTTCAAGTGCACACTAAAAGTGCTAACACTTTGCAAAAGCCATTATTTCTTTAGTGAAGCATATTTCATTGTGTTTTACAATACAAATTGGAAGCTTTTTCAACACATCCAGACAATGGCCAACAGCACAGCAGAAAGGTCCTTAAATGCATGCAAGAAAATCTCTAAAGCAAAGAAACATCTATCACAATATGACCCCCAAAGCAGCACGTGACAGATAGTTGGTTGGTTAGGACATGAACGCAACAAGTTCCAGTGTTTTAAGCTAAAAGGAATGAGCATTGAATGCCCTGGCTGATGGTTATAGACACTGATGTACTTCAGGTTTCAGAAAATCCAAAATCAATTAAAAGAATCTGTTTTCACTACAGAACATTTTATAACTTAATTAACACTGTAACACAGATGACTGAGGCTCAGAGTTAACACTCGGCAGAGTTGATAAAAAAGAGCTAAGCAATTTAATTGCACCTTTCAAATCTGCCTGCACGCATGCACAGCAGAGCTCAACGTTCAAACTTAGTTTCATCCCTTCCACTAAAAATATCCCTTATTGCAGAGGAGTAAAAGCAAAAAGCTTATTCAGAACAAAAATTATAATTTAAGACAATGCCTGGTGTGAAATGACATGTACCTTGCCATATTAATGAGCATTTCGGTAGCAGTGGCGCTTACGCAATAATCACTGCCTTTCTGGCAATTGGTTATTTTGACAAGAAATCTGAAAGTGCTGTAGGAAAATAGCTCAGAGGGAAGGAAAGGAAAGCAGTAGGTAGGACATGTCAGACTCAGACACTTTTATAATGCATGCAAATCCTGGCATCTGCCCCCCCTTTTTTTTTTTTTTGATTGTGATACCGGGGATCCAACTTGGAATTCTGTGAATAGATAAAAAAGAATCTGCAGCAAAAATTCATAGGGAATTCAGCTGCACTGAAATTTGCTATTCCAAGTCCATCTCCCACTGAAAGGGAATTAGTTAAACAGAAAAAGGGGAATTATTTTTTCAACAAGGTAACTTCTCAATATATCATGTTGAAGGAGGGCAGACAAGAATTAATTAGATCTTATTTTTTATTTCAAACTAATGATTTCTTTTCCTTCCTAATGTACACTGAGTGAAATCTTCATAAAGAGATAAACAGAAGTTAAGCGAGAAGTTTGATGATCAAAAATAAAATATTAGTATTTTTAGTATATTAGTAATTATTAAAATATTAGTAATATTTTCTTGTGCCTTGCTTGCAGTCAGATTTGATGGAAGTGCAGCACTGCATCTTTCCTAAGATGGTTGTTGAGCCTTAGCAAGACAACCACAGGGTGGCAGGAGAATCAATGTCTTGCTCGGAATGGCTACCACCTCCTCTCAGGAAAACACGCAACGTGCTGAGCTTGCACGGGACACCCATTTACTGCTAAAAATATGGATGAAAAATGCTTTGCTTCAGCATAACTCAACCCTTCGGGTGCTTGGAGTGGATATCTTCCCCTAGAATTTTATTAACTAAAAACATAATTGGAATTTTTATATAGACTGAGAATTCTATTAATCACAAACTTTAGAAAAAAGATCATGTTATTTTAAATTGAAGTGTTAATGATGCTTTTGAAGCAAATGCAGTTAACTTTGCTATGCCACATTCCATTCAAAAACCTGAACGGGTTTCCCTTTGACAACACACAACAGACTGCAGCATCCCCTGGAAACCTCACATGAGCATCCCTAACTTCCAAGGAGCCTTTTATAGCTTTCCAGACAGGTCACCAGCTAGAGAAGGAAATGGGGGACTCCACTAAATGCTACCTTTATGTTTCTGTGCTCTAATTTGTAGCTAGAATAGTCCAAACCGACCTGTTTTTGCACAGAGAGCAGCTCACAGCCGTTAGCTGGCGGCAGAGCAGAGGGGCTGGCGCTTCCGAGCGCCCCGGTGCTCCCTGTGCTCAAGTGCCCTGGTCCATGGCTGACACTCACACCTGCGCCTCCCACTGTGTGGGCACTTTCCTTTTCTTCTTTAAATAATAAACTACAACAATCATTTTGTTCTGCATATAAAATCCAGTATCCAATGAAAGGAGTTTTGCAATCCTTATATAGAGCCTCTTGAATGATTGCTTCTATTTATAAATCAATAGTTGGCATATTGCTTTCACCTCGGAAAAGGGCTTTCTTTTCCTCCTAAGCATTTATGAAGGGAGCTGGAAAAGCCTTCAGCTGGATTGCAGTAGAGTAACAGAACGACTGCAGGTGCAGATCCCATAAGGAAAGGCATTAATGACTCCTTGGCATATTTGTGGGTACTAGAACCAGTCAAAACTGGCAAAACAGTAATCAGAAAGTTTCTTCTTCCTTTTATCCTTCTGAGGATAAAAGGGAATTGTGGGACTCTACTCCCTGAGCGGACAGAGGTGCAGCCACAGGGACATCTCCTGTGCAGCGCTTGTGCTAGTGGCCCAATCCACATCCCTTCCCAATGAACGGGAAGCAAGAGGAGGCTCCAGATAGGAGTTTCTGGAGCTCCAGCCACTTCTAAAGTGCTAAAGCTGTAAAAAATCTTTTTAACAAATTTAAAAAGTAAAATCTTTTCAATAATCAGCCAACTTCAACAATTGGAAAAATCTGTATTATGCTATCGATTCCAGCACAATAAGGATGCATAAGAGCACAAGCTAGTCACAGAAGATAACTTAGGAAAAGCCATTTTCCTTTACTTGGGTTTTGGGGAAAAGAATGCAGTGTTCAAGATTAAGAAACCATAACAGGAATCAGTAGAAAGTATTTTCTCAGGGGATATTTTCATTATCCAGTTGTCTGAATGAAAAAGTGTTCATATTAGCAAGTGACTCCTAAGCTAGCTCTCCAATGCATAGTGTTAGTCGTCTTCTCTGTGTTCTTTTCTTTGAAAATAATAAAAAGTTAAAAGAAATACGTAAAATCTAAATTGAATGCACTGAATACAAATAAAGTAAAAGGAAAATGAGGACATGTTCAACAGTATTTCAGTTCTAAAAAGCAGAGCCAGAGAGAAGCTTATTAGTATTGAGTTATGACTGTCTGATTAGTTTCTCTATTTGACTGGTGTCACATGTAATGGTGACTTATAATGATGTCAAATGGGGGTCACTTACAATTTCTGACCTCAGTCAGAAGTTTGAATTTATACAGTTCTATTTATACATATATATATATATGTGTGTGTGTATGTGTATACACACACACACACACACACACACACACACACACTATCTGTAAAAGCTTTTTTTTTTTTCTTTTTGCATTTAAAACAGGACTTTGAATTATGACTTACATTTGTGGAAGGCTTCTTCCCTAGCCTGATTATACAAAGAAACATAACACTTCAGCATCTCTTTAGCTTGATTTTTTTTTCCTGTAACGAGGCTTAACTCATACATTGCTTTTTGCTAATATACACGCATGGCATCCAGCACTGAGGTGACATTGTGCTGTGGCCATCTGCATGGATTTATAGAATAATTTAGGTTGGAAAAGACCTCAGAGGGTCATTGGGGCTGCAAGCCCCTTCAAAGGGGGGCTAACTCGGATGTCAGGCAGAGCTGGGCTCTCCATTCCTCACTCACGGCCTCATACATGTATTTAATAATTCACAAGGTCTCAGGTTTCTCTAGCCCCAGTACTAGAATAACAATAGTACATCATTTACGAGTTGTGAAATAGTTCACTGGTGCTTACACGGACCTCTGAAACCCCAAAACTAATAAATGGGCAGAAATTATATGAATAGAGGAAAACTCAGAAAGGAAAAATGAAAAGAAGCACTCAAGGAGGCATTTCGACATTGAGGTATATCCTATAATTGAAGCTAGGAGAAAAAAAAAAATTATCTTAGATCCACATTCCATGAAATCACATGGCCCGAGAGCTGGCAGCTGAACAACAAGCCAAGCAGCAGCACTAATGCTGGTATTAGACAGCTATTTCCTAGTCTAATTAGGAGAAAAACACATGAGCGAGGCTCTGGTTGCAAAGTCACGTCACTCCGGCCTAACCCCTGCTGCCAGAGGAAGGAGCGCCGCTCGCCCCACGTCACCTTTCCTGGAGGGCCAGGCCAGCAGCCGCTCTGGGCAGGTTAAGTCAGGGCACCATCACACTGAAAAGCAGCAGCAGGAAGGCCCAGGGAGGGCAGAACCATGGGCCGGATTCAAGCGCATGTTTAAACGCGTTTTAATTTGCAAAGACACTGCTGCTACAGCCTTCTTGGATGTCACAAAACTAGACCCAGCATCACATCGGCATATTATTTCACGATGCAATTACAGCTACCTCATTTTTACATAATAAGGTGATCCTACATTTGCAGAGCCTCTTTCATGTTGGACTTCCCCCAACTGGTTTAACACGTGTAACTCGGGTACCCTACTGTTCCTTCTTCCTCTCCAATGGATCCCTGCAGGCTACGAAGGATACGAGCAGGTTCTGATGCTTGCACTGATGGCTACAATGAGAATACGGGCTGGCCCTTGCTAAGCAGCAGCAGCAGCCGTTCCCAGCTTGGCTTTTTCTATCCTGCAAAGTGCAGGAATACTGC
This sequence comes from Nothura maculosa, assembly GCA_032353885.1. Lineage (NCBI taxonomy): Eukaryota > Metazoa > Chordata > Aves > Tinamiformes > Tinamidae > Nothura > Nothura maculosa. The sequence continues at coordinate 2,435,247 of JAUBOD010000837.1, read as the reverse complement.
TTTTTTAGGTGAGTTCCATATATCTCCATGTATTTTTGCTTGCATTCACCTTGCCTATGGCAGGAAAATTCTGTCTCGTCACAGCTAAGAGGACAAAATTTATTTTTGCTTATGCTTCTGAGAAGACCTGAGCTAAACTTTGAGCTCAGCC
>JAUBOD010000837.1:2404735-2427493 GCA_032353885.1 Nothura maculosa | reverse complement strand
AGGAACAAATAGCTGTAAAAACAGAGTTTAGCCCCTGTTGAAGGACAGTCTGTATTTGCTTAAATTCTGTCAGTATTAGATTAATTTCTTAACACCATAAGCGACAACTGTAACATAATTGTTAAACTTTTATATATACTTCTAGAAAGCAACAAAGATCAAGGGTGACAGCATCAGCTACCTCAAGTGTACTGGGATATAATTGTGTTTTTGAGAGAATTCTGTGACACTTTAAGAGTTGTTAGTTAAAACAGTTGGCAATTTAAATTATCCTTTTAAGAAGAATATGTTATATTGATATTCTTTAATACTGCCAAGTATTAGAGACACTTTTTTCCCTACAGTATCTTGCCTTCTCTGATTATTTCTTATACCTTAAATTAGAAGGGTAGGCATTATTATTTTTACAAAAAGTCTCCTCCTATTATTTTTATTTTTAAAATGTTTCTTCTGCCACTTACTTGGAAAAAACGTAGAATGATGAAGAATTAGTTGGAAGGAAAAATTCATGAGTCCCACTGAAGCAGTTTATTCTGGAGAACCATTTATAGAAATGCCATTTTGTCATTTTTATCCTGCACAGAAACCGTATGTGATATTTCCACTCCTATACAACTGAACTCATTATACTGTTTCCATAACAACAAATAGCAGTACATGAAATTAGATCCCAATAAGATTCTGAGAAAATTAAGTTAGAGCCTGCTAATGTGTCTTAGAGACTCATACAGTGAATGACAAACCGAACCTGTGAAGCAGGCAATGATGGTACCTAATAATAGAGATACAAGAGGTTAATACCTCATGAAGAGGATCAAAGAAAAATGGCCTTTTCCTGTAACAACTAGCTAGGAAAAATCTGTTTGCCAGACACATGGGGACTACTGGAAGGAAGATATTGAACTCCCTAGTTTTATCCAGTGGCCCAAACAGCAGATGCTTTAAAAGGGAACAACTCCATGAGGTAGATGGTCAGAACAATAACTTGACTTTTTTCCCCCCTCCTCTCCCTCGATTCTTAAATATTTCTACAACCCTCCTTTTCTATGCTGGATAATACATATGTTATACACGGAAATATTTATATTTTATAACTGCAATTGTCCATAACCAAAGACAATATGTAATTTATTTCTTTTGCATAGTGTTTTGGCTTTGTTAAACAAACAAGAACAAAAAGTGAAATAAGTCCACGACCAACCTCTTCTAAAAATCACCTTGATCTTAATACGTATTAGTACATTACCTCCTGAAATCTAGTGTTCAACTCTGGTGCTACTTGAACAGTCCTAACCTTGCAATGACCTGTAACACCATCATCACAAACACATGCAACAAACTCCAGCCTAAAGTCTGTTCCAAAACAGAGCTTAGGGAAAAAGCGTTCTTCTTTCAGGCTATTTTAGTCACATGCTCTGTTCAAAGATGACAGACCAAAGCACACCAAACTATTTTAAGGAAGTTTAATAAATTATTACACCAAATTTGTAAGAGAGTCATCCTCCTGGATTACTATTTCTTTCACAGTCTTTTCTCTCTGCCCTCCAATTTCCAAACATAAGCAGCTATATAGCAGATTTCTAACTCAAAAGTATGGAGAAAAGAGCCTAAAAATTCAATAATTTTAATAAACAGTAGTATTGTTAAGAACTGCTGATGAGGTTTTTCTAGTACTACGTGTATGTATCTTTTCATTTACAGAAGTAATGTGCTGCATTACACATGTACCTACCAACCTGACAGGCTCCGGAATAAGTGAGAATTGCAAAAAAAGGGGCAATTCAAAACTCAACTGTCTCAGCCTAATAGATGATTGGTTTCACACTCCTAGAGAGCATGTTTTCAACGCTGGAAAGATAGAAGCTGCATGCCTAGAACATAAGATACCTATAGATTAATACTTACAGATTAAGCTAGACAGTAAGATTTTTATGGGTGAAGTCCTTCCAGATGACTTTATCTAGCATTCATAATGTCATAACGTAACTAAAACAAATAGTCAGAATGCAATCACACAGTAAATGGGTGTCCTAGGGAGAGAAGAGTATGCAGCAGATTTGTCTGCAGGGGGCACAGCACCAGCCAAGTCCTAGGACTGAAATCCAGGCACTCTGCCATAACTCAGATGGCCTGAGGAGCTGACAAAAGCAAAAATAAATACATTTATAAATAAAAATAACTGAAATAAAGGACATAGTCAAGGCCAGAAAGGCTAAAATTAAACCCAGTAGCCATGCTTGTGTTTGTATTACACAAGCTCTTTTCTGTGCCAAGTCTAGTCTCTAGTGCTGGTCAGGTTGCACCATCAACGCATCCGAATCCTGTGTGTTACTATACAAAGACAAACCATTACTGTCTGTCAACACCTGCTTGTTGCTCAAATCTGAATGAGCAGGGAGGTAAAAAGGGCAGATCCTTCAAGCTCCTGCCACAATGTTGCTCCCACTTCAAACCAGATGATGTAAAGATCTGCACAAAAGGAACGCCTTTTGCAACCTATGCCAGACATCTTTCTTTGTGGGAGACTGAATTGGCGTAGCACATTAATTCTTCATCTACACCCTGCTGAAAAAATGGGTCTTCAAAGCCTAGCAATCCATCTGTTTGAGAACATTTACTACATTTCAAGCAAAGACACTTTTAAAAAAATCTGCCATGTGATAGCTGGCTTGCAAGTATAAATTCCCTTGTAAAGTCTTCAGCATCTTCCTGTATGCTGCCCCTGGACTTTAAAAAGATTCGTTCATCAAGTACTTGAGCTAATTTTAAAATATCTTATTGACCCATCAATAAAATGGAAGCTTGGTCTTCTTGTCCTTTTGGTCTCCTTACTAAAATCTAACTGCAAGAACATACATCAAGATGGAGTTTCCATCAGGAAAAAATTCACCAGGATGCATATATGGAAGCAATCTCCTCTCTAAGCCTATTATGAAGACTATATTTCTTACAGAAAGAGCAATCACAAAACAAAGTAAAAATATGCAGGTAGGAATGTATTCACACTAAAAACGCTTTTACCAGCATACTCATTGCATCCTTCATTGAGGTACTACATATGAAGCAGGGCTGGCTATTGACTTCGCTAACCTGAATGCAGATATTGGCCTTTTATCTAAAACAAAAGGAGTAAGGTGTCCTCTGGCTGGTGCAATAAGAGACATAAGAAGGATAAATATTCATCAGCAGGACATCAAGCAACTAAGAATGCCTGTGGTCAAAACAGCTCTCCGTATATGAACCGACTAGGGTCATTGCTACGGGCATACTCCTGTCAGTTTGGCATGTGAAATCATAAAAGCTGCCAGGAGAGGAGAAATCTAGAGAACTAATGTCCCATTTTACAATGCAAGGCCAGCGTAGTTTTATTACAGTCAACTGAGAGATTGCAGATACAATCAGATTGCCATTAGGCAAAGTATGAACTGTAAATTAACAATTCATGAGTACTACAGAATGGAAGGTTTAAGTACTCCGCATTTGCTTTAGGTTACACATATGCATACAAGCTATTACCAGACACAGTGAATACAACACAGTTGAAAAATCCAATAAAGCAAATTATTTCAGTTCCCAACCCATTACAGCTGAAGAACTATGTTTGGTGGCTAAGAAAATGATAGAGTGACACAGAATGGTTCTGGTTGGGAGGGATCTCTAGTGACCATCTAGTCCAACTCCCCTGCTCCAGCAGGGACACCCAGAGCACAGGGCAACATCCAGGCAGGTTTTGAGGATCTCGGAGACTCCACAGCCTCCCTAGGCAGCCTGTTCCAGGGCACTGTCACTCTCACAATAAAAACACTTTTCTTCATGACCTTCATAACAAATAAATCAACTGTCTGCAAAGACAACAAACAAAAAAATTAAATACTACGATTCTTGTGATCAGCTTAACTTTAAAACAAATTATTTGATCAGTTTAGGGAACAAAGGAGAATGGCTGTTACTCACAGAGCACCTTATACACATTTCTGTGATTGTCATGGTGATTCCTGAACAACGATACAGCCTTCACTGTTACAAAAATACAGTTTCTACTTGTGGTCAAACGCATAACCCTCTCTACCTCAATGGATAAGACGTCCAAAGGTCTCTGCAGGCAGAGAGAAAAAACAATGGACTGTTGTGAAAACCTCTCTTCTTACTGTGTTATGTTTCAAGCCCAATTGTGACAAGATCACAATGATTTCAAATATTTTTGTTGGCTGTAGCAGAAAATCAGCCAGCACATTCTTGGATGAAAAGCTGGCAAGTGAAGGAGTGTCAAGCTTGGGAATACATCAACACTGTTACCATTTCTCAAGCAGGATTTCCAAAACCAGGTAGCTTGCTTATTGAAATAAAGCATTGCAAATATTACGAACAGGTTTCAAGAACTTTAAAATCTGGAAGCAATTAGAGATAACTGATTTTTTTTTTTTTTTTTTTGGGTGAAGTTTCCAGATGTGAAAAAAACTAGTGTCAATAATCAGTAAAGGTCACCTTAGTTCTGCGGCATTTTTGGAAACGAGCATTAACTGAACAAATACTAAACTTTCCCTTTCCACAATGTAAAAATAAGAGACCCAATGCACATGAATTTTATTTGCCGCATCCAATTACCACTGGTATTCCACTGCTGTGCAACTAAAACCTCAGAGACTCAGCTTTCTGAGCCTAATAACTTGGATTTCAGAAAATATTCCATTTGCCTGAAGCAGCCACAATTACCCTGAAAAGAAAAGTTTATTAAAGGACTGCATGTCTTACTCTGGGCAGCACTGATTTTCTCTACATCTCTTCGGTAGAAAGTAACCAGAAATTACTGATGGATAAGATAGATATTTTTAAAGTTATACTGAACATAGAACATATTAGTACTTAAACTTAGGCTGCCTTTGAGTCAACACAGTGAAGACATTCAGTGCTGCCACCACTTTTACACATTTTGGACCTAATTATGCGTCATCAATACTAAAGCCATTTGCCAAGATTTTCTTTTTTAATCTTCTTATGCAGCTTTACGTGATCAAATTTAGCAGGGCAGATGAAGAAAGGGTACTATTAATATTGTAATACTCCTGAAAACTATAGAGCAGCAAGCTAGCATGCACTAAACGTCATATAAAAGTACTGCTAAAGAATCAATTTTATGACGTGAAATTGAAGGTCTATAAAGGAGCATATTATTAACAATGATCGCAATAGTAGTGGTTAAAATTAACATAAATCCAGTGAGAATGCTGATGAAATGAACTGCAATTCCAAATTGCAGCTACCATTTTATCATTTTATGTATTTTTAACACTTTTGTCAGGCCAAAAAGCATGAAAAAGGGTCATCACGATGAGTCTATCCATCATGATCATGCTTAAGATAAAGAAAGACTTAAAGATAAAGGACTTAAGAAGAAAATGCCAAACCTCATCCCCAATTCTGACCATCCCACAAATGAAACTTACTCTTGGCAGCGCAACCAGATGGTGAAGTTTTAAAAATTTTAAAATTAGAGGCCAAATTTAAAAATTAGAGGCCAAATACAGTCTTGGATGTGAAAAACGCTGTGGATTTGCAAACTGGAGCAAGCATATTAGATTCTTGCATCATCATCTCCATATCACTTATCTGAAGAATGATTTAACCAAGAGTACGTGGCACAAGCAAGTTAATTCAAATTAGTGCTAGCTGAAATGAAGGAAGCAATTCACACTTCATAGCTATTGTTTCAGACTCGCTCCGCAACTCCGGAAATCATTTCAACACTTCTAAAGTCCTTTTCACATTGGGAATGTTTTCTTTACAAGTATTTGAAAGGCCTTACGAAAATCTAGTACTACGTGCTATGGCGTTAATGGGAATTGCCTTCTATGTGCTCACTCACATATTTTGCATCTTTGACCTCACGCTTCATTCATGCAAACCTACTGTATGATACCACTTCTTATTCCACTAACTCCTCACAATCACTCCCATGAATACTACTTCCTTATTTCCACGTAAAATCAACCATCCTAACTCTCTTTCAACTACTACTTTATTCAACTCCTTTGTTCATTTCCTTCTCTTTCTGGAAGTTTGCTTTTTTAATGTTAACCATAGAGCTTCATTTCATACTTTCATCAAGCAAATATTCCACATCCATATTTTATTGTGATACCTTCTGTTTACCTTTGATCTTGGCTAATTTTCATTTTTCCTTTTTTTCTTTTCTTTCTCTCTCCAGTACTTTAAACTAGTCCTTAATTTGAGGGCTAGTTTTAAGGTCCCAAACTCAGAGGGAACCGAGCAGAGAAGACAGAAAACTAGTTTCCAGGAGTACAGTTGAGCACCACTTTAATGAACCTGAAGAAACATTTAGAAATATCTGTATGAAATTATACACTATTACTATGCCAACCCAAGTCATGCATGGGAAGTCCACATTTTACACTGCCAGAATCTCCTGACATTTTTCAGCAGTTGGCTGTATTAGAGTAATGTAATAACCCTGTGAGCCACCATGCGTAAGTCATAGGTGGTGTGATTGGATTTGCCTGCTCATCGCCTTTGTGATTTGAATAATAGCCATATTACTGAATGGCAAATATCATTTTTACCTAAACATTTGACTGTTACATTTAGGTGGTGTGGGGAGAGTAGCATCTAATACTAAGGTGGTCTGGAATAGCCTATTTCTAATGTGCTGGTTTATGATTAGACTCATATCTGGAGGGGGGAGGAAACTCCATTAATACAGCACTGGAAAACCCAGCATCCTCCCCCTACTTCACTGTCCGCAGTAGTACAGTGGTCACAAAGGGTCTCCTGCATTGGCAAAAATTAGTCTCCTCTTTTTTCCTAATGTAGTATTGCCAAGCTTGTAAGAAAGAGAGCTTTGTGATGGCCCCAGAAGGAAGGCAGATACAATGTGAGTACTTGTCTACATGGAGGAGGAGGCTGGAATGGCTGTTCCTCATCAGCTACCGCTGTGGATGCTCCTATATCGTAAGTGTCCTTTTTGGCACATTAAGAGAAAGAGTAAGAGCTAAAGCACTCCAAGGCTTTGACATGGGGAGTAAAAAGATCCTTAGAAGAGTTTCTGTAGGTTATTTCTGATAGACAACTTAACATACTTAACTAAGGTTTCAACCTCCTCCCATTGCTTTGAATCAAGTCCCATGTAATTTATAGGGTTCCTACAAGTGCTTCTATATCGCTTTGATTTTTTTTCCCCTTGCCCTAAACATCCTCAGAGAGGAGAGCTCAGAGCACAGGCTGGAGCCATGGAAGAAGCAAAGGACACAGGAGCCATGACCCTCGTTTACATGCCCAGTTACCAGGGTATTTGCAGGCAGTGATTCAGCCACCAGAGGGCTCCCGTATTTTTTCCATTAGAATAAAAATAAAGTGTCGGGGTTAACAAGAAAGTCAGTAATTAAGAAAAAAAGCAAAACAAGCAAAAAAAAACCACAACAAACCAAAAACAAACAAACAAACAAAACCACCACAGGTCTTAAGCATTTAACAAGCAGAATTCAAAGATGTAAAAGGGAGGACCACTAGAATGATCTCAATAACCAGCTAATACCTCCAAGCTGCAACAGTCACCTGAGGGGAAAAAATGAAAATCCTTGCATGCTAAAGGCTGCTTGAATGTACAACATGGTCATATGGGTAGCACCAGACAAAGTGGGTCAGGGAGGAAGCCTGTGTAACCAGGGGGAATTTCAGTGAAATAAAGAGCCCAATTACTGCCAACACCACCTGGCAATCATGGATCTCTAAGGAAAGCTTAAAGTTCCTTCTCAAAGCTAGGGGGCACTGGGGAAGGGAATTAAAACCAGCCCAGAATCCCTATGAGAGCAAAGGAAAACTTCAGAGGCCAATATGGCTCTAAAATTCATCTTCTGAAAGCCTGTACTCCCATGGGCAGAGAAACAAGTGCCTTTTGATGGAACATGGGGGAACGAAGAGTAAAATGTTTTAGTCTGAGCAAAGCAGAGAAGTGATGCCAAAGTGTGAGAGAGAAGAAGTTAGGATTAAGCAGATATGATGTATCACATTCCTGGTCAGAAATTGATATTAGCCCTTTGGTGACTGCAAATATGGAAACCCACAAGGTCAGTCCAAATGTCATGAACCAAGATCAAACAAGGGAGTCGGAACACAGAGCTTGTCAGACTCTTGGCGTGACAGAGCTTGAACTCTGTTCACTCCTCTGGGAGAAGTGCTACAGAAATCCTGGAACACTTTCAGGGTGCCTGAAACTTTCCTAACTAGTGATTTTGAAGGTCTGAGCCTTTGGTAGCAACTGTGCTCATTGCCTGTCACCCACTTCTACTGAGCAGCAAAGATGCAGCTACTAAAGGGGCAAGAATTTGCACTACAGTGACCCTGCAGTGTGCTGGGGAGTGCAAAAAGCTGCAACATTCAGAGCAGATTAGTACTAATGGAGGGAAAAAAAGCTGAGTTTCTTTAGAACCACATGTTTATGGTTCACCATTTCAGACTAATGAAAGCTATAACACAACATTCAAACAGATACAGCACAATTTAATGCAATCCTTAACAGGATGATGGCAAGACGGTGAGAAGACGGACTAACCTGTTCTTTAGCTAAATTCTTGGAAATTTAGCTAAGCTTGCATTCCCATTTTTCAGCAGAGAAATACTTTACAAAAAAAGCAGAATGGATTGAGAAGACATTTAAGTTTGAGGCATGCATGATTTCATAAAAATATTACAAAACATACATGATGAAACTATATACAAGAATACAGAAGCAATTTCTGCTCAGTTATTAAAGCAATTTGGTATTTTTAACACCATTCTGAAAACATGCATGCAGGTAAGACATAAGGGATATTAAGTGCGACTCAGTGCAGCATCACTCAAATTAACAGTCCATGGTCTTATAGGGTCTGCAAAAGATGGGTAGAAAGGTATATATATTCTGACATCCAAGTGCTTATATTCCCTACAATCTTGGCAAGAAAAAAATAATTGGATGGCTACACCAAACAGTCCCAGGTGTTGACGTGATAAAAATGAAATTTAAGTAGACAAGGTGCATATTCAAAGTAAATAAATCTAGTGGCCACTGTCTCAAGCCCTTAGGTTTTGGCATCACAAAACAAACAGAAGTGGCACTGAATTTCAGTAAGTGAATTTCTATTTGACATTAAGCTGGAACCAAAGTACATTCTGTACACTGAACACTGGAGCGACTCCAGTGGGCAACAACACGCGGCCTCTGTCAGGCATTAGCACGTTCGAGTAACCAAGCATGAGCCACTAGCAGTGTCCAGCTGGAGACTAGTATGAGCACGCTACGAGGTTGTACATCAGGTAACACTTAGATCATCTGAAAGCTATTTAGGATTCAGAAACCTATCTGCAGTACTGTATTGGTCTTTTGAATGCTAGAAGGGCCCTCAAATTCCCCTAGAATAAAGCAAAGTGCCGTAGCAAACATACACACAAAATCCTTAGAACTCTTTCCAAAATAAACACTAAACAAAGCAGTCCTTAATGAAGGGATCACCAAATCTAGTCAAGCTTGCATTCATCTTAGCTGTAATATTTACCAAAAATAGTAAGCAACAATTTCTAAATTAAGAACCTTGGTAATTTCAAACTCATTTCTCAAAAATGATATGCCTAACTTCCTCTGAACAGCCCCAGGCCAGTTCTCTTTCGGCAAGGGACTTGATGAAAGTTCTCACTTGAACTGGTCTCCTGTCAGTACTGCTAGAGTAAGGGTCAAAATAGGTCATACGCTGGAAAACTAGTCATAGCTACTGCTTTTCTATAAACAGCAGAGAAATCTGGCCCTATGCCAGTCACTTATTTATAGACATTTATTTTTAGGAATTTATTTTAGTCACTGGAGAACAATTGCAGCTAAACGTATTTATTACTATCTGGAAATCTATTTTTTGAAATATCCTCTGTCACTGTAAATTTTTTGTTGCTCTGCACAACTGTCTTCCTCCCTGTACACATGCTGGGTCGTTACTCGCCTACACTTCCACAGCATCTGGAAGATGTGTTTTTTTCCAAAGCAAAAGGCAATATCTCCAAGCCCCTACTCAGATTTTGATCCCATACAGGTCGTAGTCTGTTTAAAAAAAAAAAAAAAAAGATTGCTTGAGTACTGTTTTCTTCTGTTAAAAAAAGGAAGAACTGAATCAACACCCCAGGGTTTTACACTATTACTTGAACAAACTGATGGTTGCAAACAAAAGGAGGAGACAAAGACTACCTGCCCAATAGGCTTGCCCAGGTCTCCATGGTCAGACCTTCTCTTTTCATAAAGAAAGTGAGAAAAATGTGGCCTTTAAGAAGTCTCCAGCCTGTTACTTTCACGTGCAAAACAGCATGAGACCAAAATTGCACAGGCCTTTTTACTGAATTCTTACTTGAAATTTCATGCTATTACCTGTGATTTCTTCATCTCTCCACTTTTCACTTGGCCAGCATTGACCTCATTCCTCAAGTTAGACAGTTACTTATCGATATAACAAATCAATATTTAGGTTCAGGTCAACCTACACAAGATTAAAATATTGTTCATTTCACATACTGATAATCAAGTCAGAGCTTATATAATTACCTACCAGAACTACAAGTGCTTGCACTTGCAAACTCCATAATACCAGCATAAGATGTTCCAGCTGCCTCTTAAATATCATTTAAAGTGCTATTACAATAGGTAAGAAATTAACTATGCTCTAGCTTCTTGTCTCTTGTTCAACATTTCATATCACTTCCTACTGAAGGGGAGATGAATTCCTTCTCTCTTGATGCACTGACTTTGCAGTATTTCAAACCACGTAGCAACACTGCTGTCTGCAAACAATTTGTATGGGCAGAGCGCAACACAAGCCTTGGCCAATGCTTTTTCTGCAAGTGCCATAACTGCTTCTTCATTATTAATGATAACTTTGAATATTCCAGAGCGTTTGAAGGTGGTTACTGGACTCGTGTTCTATTTGGGCCATTAACCGTTTCTCTGGTCATGTCAAAATGCCTCTCAATTCCCCCTCCACTTTGCCACTATGATCCCTTCATCAATATTCAAAAGATCCAAGTGCCTGATATTGATCATGGCGCCTAATGGACTCCTTATGCAAAGTCATCATGACCTCTGAGGCAGTTCTGCTTTCGTGACTTATCTGGTTGCTTGTTCAAAGCATCTTACACTGCTGTTGCTGAGACAGGAGCAAGCAGAAGACTGGAAATCCCACTGCAGTTTTTGTACCGAGCACTGTTTTAGTAGGCTGGGCTTTTTCCATCCCTGCATGAGATGTCATGCAACACAAAGTCCTTTCACAGCATCCTGAACTTAACGAGAGTCCTTGTCACACAGCAGAAAGCAGCAGTTAATATTAACTGATCATTATTAACATTTATTATGGAAAAATCAATCTGATTGTGCCACAGCCTCCCTGCTGCAGTCAGACGGGTTATACTGATATTTACACAATATTGAGTCCCTGCTCACCAAAATTATGGCTCTTATATAACATCTTTCAATGTCATGGTGATTCTGCAAACAAAATCTATTCCATTATCAGCATCGAGGTACAGAATAAACAGATCTGCTATTGCTTACTATGGTCCAAATTAATAACAGCTAGCACTCGTAAAATCAAATTAGAATTGTACAACTACAATACTAAAACCTGGCCATTGCTGAAAAATATTTTTAATGAAAATTCAGTCTTAATTTATCTTCAAACATGAAGAAATTAAACTACTGAAGCCTGAGGTTACACAAATCCAGTTCCATTTTAAATATTATATATGCATACCTAACTGTATATATTGTTCTGTTCTTGAACCTGAAGTGATAAAGGTTTTTAGAATATCATTGTACTTCACACCACAAAAGTCTCAAAAGACAGAACTAATTGGGAAGCAAATACAACGAATGCAAATTGGATGACTTCAAAACTTAACCCGCAGTGAGCATTTGGCCATGTGCTTGACGAGCAATTGTTTGCTCACATACACTGGCATTTTTGATTTCAACTACAAAAATTAATTTCCTGAAACAACTATTAAAGGGCATACTATTTATCATACTATAGTAATTAATGTTAATAATAACATGAATGTCTTGCAATATATATTAAAGACTAAACTCCAATAGCCCTGTCATGACTTGGTTCCTTAGGCCACAAAAAGAATCTAGTGAAAGGACATAGAGGGCTTGAGGGTTGATGGTTGCAAGCATCCCCACACACAAAGAGACTGCTGCAGCTTATAAATTTGTTTTTAAATTAGTTTGTTATTTTTTCTGACTCCTAATTACAAGTTTTTTCCTCCCCCCAAGGTACTTTGCACGCCTGTTTATTGGTTATCCTTCCTATGGATACTTGCTAACATTTGAACTCAAGGCACTTCATTCATTCGCATCACATATGTGTGTTCAAGAAATCTAAGTAGCTGCCACATTTAATTTTAAATGTGCCCCTGCTCTGTGTCTGCTTCTGACACTGCAGTGCCCTTGGGCAGAAAGGCTGCACATGCTTGGGAAGCTGCAGCATTAAACACTGAAAAAACATATCCTGATGAAAGCAGTTGCCTGACTCCACTTTGCATCTGCTAAAAGGCTATCAGGCTCATGGCCATCTGAAACAGATCATCCTTTCGTAAATGTAAGATGTTCTGTGAATGAACAGAAGCAGAATAAAAGCCTGTGATGTATATACATGTTACAAGTGATGCTAATAAATAGAGAAATTACCATAAGCCTCAAGTTGAAATGGAAACAGTTGTCCCATTTTGCCCCATTCATGGAAGTTTTGTTTAATGACAAGACAACAACTGAGGCTCCTTTGGCTCTCCTGAGAGCCCACACAGGCACAGGTGGCAGAGGCCAAGAGGGCAGCAGTGACAGCCTGTGCACAAAACCACCTCAGCTGCAACATTCAGCTCCACGTTTAGTTGCTTGTCAGGGTGCTCACACCTGCAAGATCACATTATATGGGCTCAGCTCTAAAACAGCGAGTGAAAACATGACAGCAATGAGCTGTCAAGGTCAAAGCCAAGCCAGGAGGGTCAGTGTAAACCCAAACAGGCTCGGGAAACTTCACCAGCAACAGCAGCCTTGGAACAGTGCCCTGTGTGGCCAAGATCTTTCACCTACCTGAGGCCGGATTCTGTTACTCCAAAGCACCATCTGGGCACCAAATATATCAAACGCAAATTTGAAAATTGTGCAATGCAACCCAGTTTTAGTCTATCTTTGATAGCTCCTTAAAACTGCTTTTAGATCCTGACATTTGGTCCTTGCAAGGTAAAGTGTTTTAAAAAGTACAACCCAATCAAATTTTAATATGATCTATGTAAATTTGAGTTGCATTGAATGTTCATAACACTTGCACATGGAATCCGATCCAAAGAAATTGGTTTTGCACCGATTCTCTTCAGTATGTGTTCCACTGACCAGTTAAATTTATACTAATTGACCCTGATCTCTAGGAATGCCACAGAAACTTCATGCAATTTGCGAGTTTTATGTTAACACAGGTCCATCAAATTAACAAGTACTGTTAGTAAAAAACTAGAATCCCGTGAAAATTCAGGAAGAGATGGTCTAAAACACCTTGAATGCTAGACAGGGTATTCCATTCACAAACTTAAAGGCATGAGGTTTGTTGGTCCTGCTGGATGGTCTATGAAAGAATAGTTTTGCTTACTGCAGATGTTTTCCCAGAGCTAGACAGCCCCAAGTCTTAGCACCACAGTTGCTTCTTAAAGCTCTCACGTTTTTCATGCCAGGAATTATGAAGATAGCTCAAATACTTTTATCTTAAGAGACAGATGAGTTTACAGGGGTCATGGGAGATCTTCAAGACAAAGATGGATCAGAGATGTTTATTACACAAAATGATTTGTTCCCAATCCACTGCGTTATTTCACATTATTAGCCCCTTTGGTTGACACAACCAAAGCAATAGCTATTCCCTGTGCTTCTACATTAACACTCATTTTGACAAACTTTTTATCAAGCCAATAAGCATTTTTCTAATGGCTCCTCTAAGGAAAAAAATTCAAGGAGCTAAAAAGATAAAAGGTAAGATAAATGTACGTGTGCATGACAGTAACAAGTACTTCTACACATCCTGAACTAGCACAGCCTGGTTTTCTATAGGTTTGTACAGTTCATGAGCTCTCTTCCAAGTACTACTTCCAAGTAGTGAGCTCCCTTCATAGGGTACATAGACTCTCCCTTCCCTGTGCAGCCAGTTTTTGTCCACAAAGCCTGTAGGAACATAAGCACCTTGCTGGAGCTTAAGCGTTTCAAGCACTTATACACCCAATTTGGGAAGAGCCAGCAAGTTCATAGAAGGAACAGAAAGAAATTAGGAAGGATGGACAAGCACAAATACTTTTCCCCATTATTTATAACCTGTTTTCAAGGAGTGCTTATCGGAGTATGGAAGGAAGAAACAGGCTAAAAGGCTTAAACATAGATTTTGTACAAAATGGCTTTGCTGTGCATCCTCCAAATTTCAAACCAACTGCCAGCATTAGTATGTAGTATTTTGAAATAGTATTTACCTGAGAAACATTTCAGAAGCCTTTTACAAGAACCTGTATTTAGAACTAATACCTCCAAACATATCAGAGCTTTTCTGTTCTAAATTTATTTTGTCAAAATGCAAAGCTGAGTGGAAACACTATTTAAACTAATTAAGTCCAAAAAATAAACCCTTCTACACCAATTAATCAAGTTTAGTTGATATTTTGGAAGGATTTTAACAGGCCAAAAAAAGAGATAGAATAACAGTTGGGAAATGGCATTTTTGACAAGACCCTGCATTATTTTCAGACACTTCCATTCAAAATATATTTTTGTCAAAAATCCTTATAGAAAGAAAAAAAAATATTTCCTGCGCAGTTCTGGCATCTTGCCTTTCAGTGGCCAGTAATAACAGCCCAGTAAAAACAGACAAGCACCACAGGATCCAAGTGTTTCCTCCAGATGCACCTGCAGATGTCCCTTTGCCATATAAAAGAAAAAGCAACATCTCTGCCTGGTCTGCTCTTCATGACAGCACTACAGCGTGTCCACTAACACGACCTGTCAAATCTCTCTCTCAGGCCAGATTTAAGACACCCAGACCAGGCAGATGTCTAACTGAGGGAAACATGATCATTTTCCCTCTTCTGACCATGCTCCATTCACTTCCTTCCTACTTCTCTTAAGAGAGGCTTATATGACAGAAACACACTTGAGTCCAGCAGACGATCTCTGTCCCCTGCTAAACTCTGCTGCTGTGGAGAATTTCTCCAGGTAACACTACAGAAATTGCTTTGGCTAGTGTGAGAATCCATGCAGCCCATCATTCAGTGTTAGTTTCATCCAGTTTCACAGACCCTGGGTAGGGATGCAGGAGAGGAAGAGTAGGCTGAGCTCCGTGCGGGCGCCCGCCTTGGCTTTGGAGGAGCAAAGGAGGAACAGCACAGCCGAGCTCAGCTCAGCGCCTCCCCTTCCTGCCTCCTGCTCCTCAGCACACTGGGAAGCAACAGAAGCAGGAACACCAGTGCTTTGTTTAAAGGAAAACATCCTATGAAACATCACTGGGTTATGGGGCTCAGCAATAAGCAGGGCACTGCAGTGTTACTGCTCACCAAAGCACGGGCAGGGGGGTAAAACAGCTCTCAAGCAGGACACAGAGCACAGGGGAATTAGTACAGTATGGAAAACCAGCATCTTCTGTCATCACACTGACAAGTGCTCTTAAATTCAGATATATACAAAGGTTTGAGTGAACATTTTGGGTTCTGCTTTAGTGTTGCACAACTGTTTACAGAGCTGTCTTGCAGATCTCTCCACAAGAGGCTGTGCCAATAGCCTCAAATGCTGCAGATAGCCAAGCCCTTACCATTTGTTACATTACTATTCCTTCAAGTTCAGATGCAGAGTGTGAATGTACAGAAGATTCCAAAAACATCAGTCAAAGCAGTAAAGGAATTTTGGCATGAGATGGACACCCATTAACAGCTTCCTATGCATATAGAACCTGTTTAACAAGTTGTCATACAGGTAGCTGCACCACGGATGCCATCCAGACACCCGAGTCCTTGGCATTCACAGGTTTCATGTAGCACTTTGGGGCTAAAGGGTTGCAACTCCTTCACTCCCTGTTACTGGTGTTCTATTTCATCTTTAAGCAGTGACCTCAGTAGTAATAAACCATCCTGTGCATTTAGTGTTACTAGAGGATGCATTTCGTTTATGTGTATCATTGTTTAAGCTACTATCAACAGATTCCCATAAACCAAAAATGACCATGACTACATGCATTGTTACTGAGGTTTCTTAAAGAGCATATTTCATATTGGAGGGAAGAAAAAGAAAAGGCAAGTTAACTCCAGAGATAAATACTCATCACAGAAAATTTATCTTGCTCCATCTATTTCTCATATGCAGATAGCTAACCTCTGTAGTGCCTACCAGAGTTTTCAGATCACTTCCTGAGAGGCTCATTTGTGGACTTTCAGTTATGGACCTGGCTCCCAGCAGCATCAGGGCAAGTTCCTCGGCCCATCCCACAGGGGCTGGTGCTCAGGGAGTGCCCCTCAGTGCGGCCCTCGCTCCCCTGCCTGCTCCCACCTGGCAGCGAGCAGCTCTGACCAGCCGCAGAATCACAAAAATCAGAAATTGCACCAAATTAGCAATTCAACTAGTAACTCTCACAAGCCCCAAGGAAAAATCTTGGTGGATTTAGGTGCATCACCTACCAAAGGGCAAGACATACTTGAATTGCTTTCAGGAATTAAATAAGCACTGAAATGCAGCTTCGTGTTGCAACTTTCTCTAACAGGTCCCTTCTCAGAAATCAGGAAAGGCTGGAAAGGACTCCCTTAAGCTATAACTGCAAGCTGGCATAAGCAAAGGGAAATGCAATAACAAAATAATATAGTGAGCAGGGTGCATTTTCCTCCAGCAGCATGTTTAGTATTCCAGGAGAAGTTATGTCTAAAGGTCAGAGTGGTTCATTCCTCATCAGCCCAGTTTTTGCTCCATGTTGAACATATCAGCAAGGGTGTTGTTTATAAGGATGGGTTTTGTTTGTTTGTTTTTGGTGTATCCATGAGGAGCTTGAGCTAGACCACCAACTGATTTCATTTAGGCCACCCAAGTATTCCTTCCATATCAAAAGCAAAAGGAGATGGCTTTTGGATATGTTAGGTTTTCTGTTGTGGATAGCACCAATTATAATTTAACACAGTGAAACAATCACAGAGCCACAAGATTTTTACTGTATACCCAAACTGCAGAAAAGCAAGGGCTGTTTAACGCCAGGACATGATGGAATCCATGCATCACAAGCAGTGTTGACATCACGGGACAGTTCAGCCCAGAGAGGCAGTTTTCCATGCCCCAGGCAAATGCTCAACTGCTTTTTATCAGCACTATTAGTCATTACCATGACAGCAATATAGGATGAAATCAGCATCTATTACATTGCATAGTTACCTTAAATGCCATCCAAGCACTGAAACACAAAAGGCTGGAAAATTACTTGGAGCAATATTGTGTTTTTGCTTGTGTTAGTGCATTTTTCATTTGATGTAAACACATTAAGACAGTTAATCAATTACAAATCAAAATCCATGCTCTGCACTATTAATGAATGCAGCTTTGTTTAGGCAAACTGAACCAAACATTAACACTAGATGAATTATGAAAAACTGTAAAAAACTCAAAAACTCCAAGGGTTTTCACTTTCTAAAGTAATTCTTCCATGACCTACAACAACTTCTTGTCATATTAATAAACATTTTACTCTGATAAACACTTGAATAATATATCATGGAATCACAGAAAGTGTAAGGTTGGAAGGGACCTTAGAAGTCATCTAGTGCAACTCCCCTGCACACATATCATGGACAAATCCTGACTGATTGACATTGTGCCACAGCAGAAGTTAAGTAGCAGTAGAGCAAGGACCTAAAGAATCACCTTTCTACCTCCTTAAAAATCATACATGCTACCTATTTCAAAAAAATTGTTCCACTACTTAAAGAGTATTTATTTTCATAATCAACTGCTCTGTCCTTTAAAAATTCAAGTAATGCGGTGTGCAAGTTTTGCAGCCCATATCTTAAGTTTCAGTGACTAGCGTAAGTAGTAAGAGACTAAGCAGGAGGGAGCAGGTCTGGTGGTCTACACTAACACGTAATGTGAGATATTCTGTATAAAAAAGCTGCCTAATTAGCACCCTTTCATTAAGCTGCTCCTTTTTCACCATTCAAGTCACAAGGGTGAGGCATCGGATAAAGAACATAGTTTGCAACCTGTACCTCAATCCCTGCTCGCTCTGAATGAATAGTGACGACAGCACTGGATCCAGAGAAAAGATTCAGCCACAGTTCAAGGGGCTGAAAAATGAATTACACTCACATCAATATTATATAAATTTATAGCCAAATCTTGATTTAATTTTTCAAATAAGTCACTAGTGAAGCAAATGGAGGATTTTAATGCATCTCTAAAGAGAGAAGAGCATTAGTGGAACTACTGAAAAACCTCAATGTCTGATCCTATGGGAAAGAGAGAACCTGGGAGCCTTGTCTCAGCCTTTGTCAACAGCCCAACAGGAAAAGGAAGCAGAGCAAGACACAGTCTGGACCAATAGTGTTTCCTCCAAACTGACAGAGGGATGAAGTAAATTTGATTATGTAATCAACTTCTGTAATGCACAGATTAGGTTAGGACACTAACTAAAGATTAGG
Organism: Nothura maculosa; assembly: GCA_032353885.1. NCBI lineage: Eukaryota > Metazoa > Chordata > Aves > Tinamiformes > Tinamidae > Nothura > Nothura maculosa. The sequence goes on along the minus strand of JAUBOD010000837.1, from coordinate 2,408,773 downwards.
TAATCTTCATATAAGATTATAATAAGTAGCATGTGGACTACCCTCCTCTTCCTGTTTTTTTTTTTTTTTCCCCAGAATGTCAAGCTTCAATGCCTAGTTCCCAGGAAGCAACTGTCTCCAAAATCTGCCCACTTAAATGGCCTAACAAAAAGACTTTGCTACTAGTTCTAAAGTACAAATTTGAGGAGCAGGAAAAAAATAAAAATAATTAAAAAAAAAAAAAATCAAGATTCATATGGTGTTTCCAAATAGAATCATAGTGTTGCTTGTTACACACACACACACACACACACACACACACACACCCCCTAAAAAGCACTAAAAAGTTCACTTTTTGGGGGGGTAATGTCCAACTTCCAGGTAAGTTCTGGGTAAGTAAGGGGATCTCATGAATTAATCTTAAATCTAGTCTGAAATATGTACCAGTTGCTTCATAACCCTCTTTACTTGATTCCCAATCTTTCATGTATCTTGTTCCTTCCTGGCAATCCTATGTAAAAATAGAGCAGTCTTTATACACATGAAGAACTGACTACAGCTGCACTGTCTACCATGGTGTGGCCACACTGTAAAGTCTCTCAATTGGGTTAATTTCCACTGCTTCATTTTGTCTTCTGGCTACATGGAGACTGTGAGAAAAAAAAAAAAAAACCTAAAATATAAAATATACACACTATTTTTTTAGGAAGCTAATAGATAGTCACAAACTGGTTCTCCCTGAGGAACTGCGCTCATGGACTGCCCTTGTTCTACTTTGCCGCTCAAACAAGGGTCTATTTCCACGTGAATCATGAAGAATCATGGCCTTTTGCTGTTCACATGCTGCCGTCTCCACAGCCTACTGTTACCATGCTATGAAGTGCTCTCTTCAGCTGTTGTGAAGATTGACAGAAAACCATAAATCACTTGCCTTCAAAGCCCAGGAAACAAGATATGGCTTGAACACCCTTTTCCTTGGTGGGGATGAACACTAAGTGATAAAGTATTTGAGGGAAAAAGAAACAAAAGGTGGGCAAACCAACTATGGATGAGGAAAGAGCATGTATTGAAGAAGGAAAGGTAATTTAGAAAGTTCAACAAATTATCAAGCAGTACAGAAAAGGAAATGGATGAGCATCCTGCTCTACCGCTACAAGATATGGTAAATATTTTGCTAACACTTCTATTTTTAAATCAGAAGGCACATATTTGATGTATAATTAATCAGTTCAGCACATAGATATACATGACTTTAAAGAAAAGTAGGGATGGGGCACGCACATTGTTAGATAATATAACCCCAGCGACTAAGAGGCTCGAACTCTAGAGCAAAACTTGTTTTTTCTTTTCCTCTCCCTCCCAACTCTGGATTTCTAGAACTGTCAGGATGGTATTTTCTTAGAGTTGGCCCTACTGACTGTATTTATGGGAAATCAAAAGTTCAGGTGCTCCTGGGTCAAGCACACAGTGAAGGAGAAAGATCCATGCTCTCCTCTTGACACAAACACAGTGTTCAACTCAAGTATCTCTTTTGTCCCAGATCACATCTTCTGCCTCAAAATGTGTAATCAATTACTCTTCTTTTGACTGCTGGGGCCTATTTAGTCTCCTATTTGGCCTCATGCTTAAAATAATCTTATCTTTTTCCATCTCTTCCACAATAAGCTTAATTTTGTGTTTGGAATCTGCATGCCCTTTTAACAGCAGGTAGGAAAGATGAATTCCATGAAGCTACTTTTGTCACTTATCTTACATTCATACAGTTTTCTCCAGACAGAACTGGAATTCTACATCGAATGGAATTCTATTTACCTTTTCAAATCCAAAGCATACAAGTACTGGTGTTTTGGACTGGCACCTCCATGCCTCATTATTGCCATATAAACAAGTTAACTTATCCCTAATATTTATGATTAAAAAGAACACAATTTGCAATGATTTACTCTACAAAGAATATACTCCTTAAGTTATAAGCATAACTGAGTTTCCTCATCTTTCCAAAATCCTTTCCCTAAAGCTAGCCAATTCTATATTCCCATGGTCCTTCCAGGAAAAAACAAGGCATAAATGCTTCTCTGCTCTTCACCTGATTCTATCATCTGTGTAACTGCTTTTATTCATCTTAACTGCAGTAAGCTTTGAAGTTATCTACAAGGCAGGATCTGCAAGAGACTACAGCTCCACACCCCCATATGAAAGCAGGAATGCCCGATGTGCTTTTCTGCAAGGAAGCAGAAGGGGAAACAATTTTTTTTTTTTTTTTGAGTGAAAAAGCAACTAGGTACTTGAAGTAGATACTACCCAGCTAAAGAAATCCAAAAAAACCCCACGACGTTCCATGGATATATGGAGCCAAGTGGATATCAGTAATCATAATGCCTGACTCATTTGCTTATTTATAAGTTCTTCAGCACTCTTTTCTTGACACCTAATGAGACTATTAACATTTCTACAATTTACCTCTGAGCAACTCCCAGGAAATTAATGAGGACAACTCAAACAATGCCAACCAGATTACTGTTGACTGGAATAAGACAGCTTGGCCAGTTGGCAACTTTTACATATACACTTGTGCTTATCGAGACAACACTGAGGGGAAAACAGCATTTTAATATAGCAATGAAATGGGGAAAAAAGGCAAAACAGAAATATCTCCTTTAAGTGCAATTGCTGAGGTTTTGTGTTTCCTGTAGCTTCAGAAGGTCAGTTTGTATTGATTACATAACACAAGTACCAGGCAACTTTCAAGAAGCTTGTCAGTATTAAAATCCCTCTAAGATCATTCCTTCAGACAAGAATCACCCTAACTTTAACAGTGCACTTACATTCAGTTCATCCATGACTAATGCACACCAGCCTATGAAGGACTGCTAGAAAGAGAGAAAAAATGAAAGATTTGGTTGAGAGACTGACCAGAAAAATAGAAGTAATATAAATTCGGTAGGATCTAAGTTAGCAACACCATTATTTAATTCTGCTCTAAAGGGCTGAGTAAGCTTGAACAGAAACTTCAATTTTTTAACTAATAAAAACCCAACCCTAGGTCTCCCAGGAACAGAGAGAAGAATGCTTTAAAAGAAAAAAAAGAAAAAAAAAAAAACTCAACATCAAACTGAAGAAATAGATTCCAGATGTTCAAAGACAGATTCTGTTCTTTGCCTTTCTAAGTGAAGGTATGAAATTGAAAGATTGGATTCTTTCCATGTGGTTCTTCCAAATCTCTTACTGATGCAAAAATGTTCCAATGAAACTGGCTTCTTTGCAATCACAGAAGAAATACTGCATGCCTCATCTTATCCAGGCTTTCCGAGGCCAGCAATGCTGCAATTATTTCAGTTCTACCTATGCTACAAAATGCCTTGGAATTGCTCTAAGTGCAGTGCTTTAACACTGATAAATTCAGTAGTAGTAGTATTGCAAGAAAAACTCATTTTTTAGACTATTAGTAAATAAACTTGAGAGGGGACAGCTGGGATTGAAACATGTGGTGTTTGTAACAAAAATAATTTGATAATAAAAGAGCTTCATTTTGATACTTTAGACACTAAAAAGTTTGGGCAAATAATAATAAAGATGTAAACTTTCAAATACAACTTGTATTTAGAGAGCTTTAACTACACAGAAAGGCCACCTAGTCTGCATGCTTGCCATATGCACAGTAAAAAAAAATTACTTGTGCTACTACATACCACAACAGGAATCACTAATCTTATATTCCCTACAGAAACACTAGCACTGCACAGAACCCAATGCAAAAATGGAAAACGTACTGCACAATTTGTAGTAATATCAGCTCTGTATAACATTGTATTCCAATGACTCCAAGACTTAGTCTTGCTTTTTCAAGCTCACGGGTAATGAAATGCATCATGGAAGCTTTCCAGTTTCCACAGATTCAGTAAGACTGACAGAGAAAGGAATGAGTTTGTACTTCCATCTCTGAAGCTCACACTAAATGGTCATTCCTTCTTCATAGGATCACAGAATCTTCAAGGTTGGAAGGGACCTCTAGAGATCATCTAGTCCAACCTTCCCGCTCTGGCGGGCACACCTAGAGCA